>OY804603.1:28670222-29270222 GCA_963680895.1 Fragum sueziense
CACAATGCTTTCCAAAGCCATTATATTGAAGGGAGTCAAAAGGAGTCACTGTGTGGTAATGGGTTAAAGTAAGTGGTCTAAGATCGTCCGTTAGATGTCGCAGATCCAGGATTTCTGTGAGGGGGTCAATATCTACCAATAGATGTCGCCACCTGTCGATTACCATCTATCTCTGGTGGGCATTCTGGGTTAACTACTTTCAAGATGTCAGCGCCCATAAAATGCATACACGTCGTACTTCCTCATGACTTCCTGTCACGCGGCATATTTGCTTCATATGCTTGCATAGAGTAAAATGAATAATCTAATTTGAATTAATCATTTTATTAGATGAAATTGAGACGAAAATCAAACTTTATTTTGCTGCAAATGTTGTTTTATTCCAATTTTCTGCTCGCTACTTTTTGGCGACAGGATTTTGGAGTTATGCGCACCGCGTAGTGATTTTTATCCAAAAATGGATAAAGTGATGCGTCAAATGAGTCAGTCCAAAAATAAAAAAAAAAAATAGACTGGATTTATTGTAGACTGGCTGCTTAGTCAATGGTGAGGGGGTTCGAATATACAGATAAGTGGGTTCGTTTTCCTATAATTACACAGTCTTGACTGAATTTCTGCATTAAAATGAAAGAACCAGGCTGCAGAGTGGGATTCGTTTGAACCCCGACCAACACCCCCTCCCTGGATCCGCCACTGGTTAGCATAGACTAAGATAAGACTGCACGTAAAGTTCACGATAATTGACCTGGCAGAGCATCTCTAGCTAAACACTAGAGATGCTCTTCCAGGTCATTTATCGCGGGCTATATAGTTCAGTCACGACATTAAGGCACATGTTTACGAATTTAGCTCTGTACGTAAACATGAAGTAAAGCATTCATAATATCAACCCACTTTTGCATGGCATGGTTATAATCTTGCAGATGTGAGACACCTGGAAGATTTTGAACAGTTTCCTGAAAAATTACGGTTGTTCGTAGTTCGATTTAGAAAATTTGTTTACACATGTAAATTTTGAAGATATATGCCATACTATCGTTAACTATCGAGCTGTACATGCAGACGGATCGTAATCTACACTACCATTTTGTGCCTACATTTTCAAGTTATTTTGAAATTCAATATGACTTGGGAAAGGGACATTCCGAACGAAAGACAAAAGAAGAAAACATTAATGGCAAGCATTCTCTGCTTTTATGCGCTATGTTATACGCACAAATCTTAGTATCTTTATTTGAACATTTGTTTTGTCATCTGCAGCAGCTTCCAAATTGGAAGTTTGAATTCAAGCCGTTTGTAAAAAGGTCAACCCTACTACAGATCTATACGCGCATTCTGATCACAGTCCACAAACTTTTAATATGCATATTCTTATATATACTGCTTTAGACTGGTCCAATCTGAAAGCTGCTGTAGACGATTGTTTGGATTTTAACGAAACTGTTTGTACATCAAAGTGAATAAAAAAATACAAAAAAGGAGAAAATGCTTATCAAGTTATTTCTAACATAGTCGTCAAAAGAATGTCTTGTTTCAGGAAAGGGTTACTTAATGTCTATCCAGCATGACAAGGGTTAATTTTTCTTCCGCATGATCGAAAAAAAAAACGTTTAATCTTGCACGAGGTTATCTTAACCCATTGTCACACATTGACGCTTTTTGACACCCTTCAAGATAATGGCTTTGGAAAACATCGTGGAAAATGAAGAAATTGCTTGTGACAAGCAATTTCTTCATTTCCCACAATGTTTTCTAACCAAAAAGATCCAAAAAATTAACATTTCGCTCACTTGAAATTGTCCTCAGTAGGATCTTTCAATTTGGAACAGTCCAAAATGTTGTCGTTTGGTAATGGGTTAAAATTCACGTGCATGCGTTGATCCCTCCGGACCGCTCGTGCGCGACTTTTTCACCTGTTGATCCTATTTCATTTAAATTTAGAAACAATGTCTCACATAAACCGGTTTTGGCGAAGGACAGCGCTTTGCGCATGACTGCAGGTACGGTGTTACTATATATAGCGTGAGAATATCTCAAACGTGAAATTTGGAAAAAAATTAAAATGGATTTGGGTTGTAAATGTAAATAACTAGATACGGTTGGTTTACTTTAACTATGATATTTTCAACACAATTTTTCTCGGTCGAGGAGAAATACACCTAAAAGTATCATCTACGTGGACTTAATTACCGATTTCTTTAACAGGTGTAAAGAGAAATATCCGTGTAATAATTTTAATGACATAGTTCGTTCCGTTGAACGATTTACTTAACAATATTTCGGTGTAAGAGATCGTATGACAGAATTTTTGTAGCGAATGTTGTGTTGAAAACTTGGACTTGGTTGTTGGAGTTTAATGTTTCACAGTGACATTCCTATCCAGTGTTTGTGGCATGTTTTAAAACATTCAGGTAACTGTCTTTTTGTCAGTCAATATTGGTTGTTTTTACCCTTTCCAAAAGGGCGAAATGTCGCTGCAGATCATACTTAATCTAGAATTTTTGTGCTTTACATCTGCGAAAGAATTTTTAGAAAAGAAGTTTTCAACTTTTCAAGATTTAAACACTAATCTAAAAAAGAATAACTTGTTTCAGTCTATAATGTCGTATATCATACAGTAAATCATATTTAACCATTTCTTGAAATAAGACCTGGTTTTGACATCGCTGGGAGAAAGTACTCGGGAAAACATTGAGAATGAAGAAGAAAATGCTGATAACCAGCATTTTCCGATTTCCCCTCAATATTTTTCTGGTTATATTTCACACAATTTCTATCATAATTTACCCATTACCAAACAACAAAATTTTAGACTGGTCCAAATTCAAAGACGTTGTAGAGTTTTCCTCATTCTATAAACTATTATGTATTTAAAATATAGGGGTCTAAAACGCCAATCAGATCCTGGTCGTCGTCTTGAAAGTCACAACAACGTTGCAGACGACAATTTCAAGTCAATGAATTCTAAACTTTCTTGGTCATTTTGTGTAGAAAACATTGTGGAAAATGAAGAAATTGCTTGTCACAAGCAATTTCTTCATTTTTCACAATGTTTTCCAAAGCCATTATCTTTTAGGGGAGTAAAAAAGAGTAATTGTGTGGTAATGGGTTAATTTTGATTTTGTTGTCTGAAGCGGCTTTCAATTTGAATAACTATGGGAAAGGGTTAATCTTAATCAGGGATAATTCATTCTCGTTTGTAATCTTACTGAAATATTCAGTCAAGCGAAAAAAGAAAACATTACCGAAGTCAGATCATTGAATACCGCTATGTTTGTGTGTGAAACTGAACAAGATAGTCTCTGATCAAAGATCGATTTTATCTGCACGTGCAATGTGTGTAAATAAATCTACATTTCATCAATTATCATTTCATCAACCCTTTCGCAAGCGACAATAATTCGAAACATAATCATAAATTTTGGGGGAGATAAGAAGGTAAAAAGGCAAGGTCATGTCCAACTTTAATTGGCATAACGGTGTCATTTTAAAGGAAGAGTGATATAATTATATTATTGAATTGAATTGATTTTTATTGAAATAATGTCTAGCCAATTCAAGGTTTGAAAATCGAATTTCCACACGGCGCAATTAACATAAAAAGTTACTTCGCACAGAGATTACTTTTTAAAAGCATACTCAATTTTACACGTAGATTTGTTATCATCAGTTTATACAACGGAAATCGGCGAAATTACCCGGGTTTTAAAAAATCCGGGTGAACTCGTCAATTCCCGTTGCCATGGATGACGGCGAAGTTGAACGAAGTGTTTGGTATCACCAAATAATGGGTGTAATACCTTAATCCTTTCCTAAACGACACCGACACAATTGTACGCTGGTTTAAAAAGTGGCATAAAGGTTAAAAGAGAAATTTTCAGAAAACATCGATACGAAAAAAGAACATAAGTAATAATAATCAACACTTCTCCGTTTTCTTCAATTCCTAGTCGGGTATATATGTAATAACACACACCAGCCTTTCAAAGCTGTTCTCGTCTGCAGTATCTTTGAATTTATACTTACATGATAATAGATATCATGTCGTTTGGAAAGGGGTTGTTAGTTGATGATTTACCATGACTTTCAATCTTTCTCATCTGAACCCTTTCCAAAACAAGACCTGGCCCCGGTTTCTCGAAAAAACTTAAGTATTTTCTCATGCTCAAATCTGAGCATCGTGCTCAAATCGCACGAAATCCACGTGAACTTCAATTGAATACCAATCAACGTTGATTGGTATTGAATAGAAGTTGAGCATGAACTCATGAGAATATACTTAAGTTTTTTCGAGAAACCGGGGCCTGGTTAAGACGGCCCTTTTAGAAAAGGCTAGGGAAACATTGAGGCCAAAGAAGAAAATGCTGATAATCAGCATTTTCTCCTTTCGCCTCAATGTTTTCTTCGCTACATTATGCACATGTCCAATTTTTGACAACCTCCATTTTATTGTGTGCAGCAGCTTTCAAATTGTAGCATCTTAAAATGTTGTTGTTGTGAAAGGATTAAATCAAATGCCTTGGGCTGGAAATTAGAGAACGATACAAAATCAAAGGAAATACATCTGTCTACGACAGAATTGACAGGTTTGGACATCTTTAATTTTGTTTCTTTGGATTAGGAAGATTGAGACGAAAGGGGGTGTTGTTTACCTACATTTGATAAGTGTTTTCGAAAGCACTTTCTACGGGGATTGTCAAAACTAGAAATGTTTTGGAAAGCGTAAATCAATATAAAATGCATCCAAAGCTTTTCGCACTAATCTTTAAGCATTTCCCAAATGGCACAATTTGAGTGTGTATTACGCATTCAAAATTATACGAGAATCGTTACAGTTGTCTTGATGAACCAAAACAACTTAAACGATTCTCGTTTAATCTTGAACGTACAATAAACATAACTATTCTATCTTTACCAACATCAATCCTGTCAACTGTAGTAGGTTCCAAATTTAGACTGGTCACTCATTTGTCATTGATTCAATGTGTCATTTGGCACGTTGGATAATCACGTGATACAATATTTTAAGAAAATCTTTAATAATTTTGTAAATGCTGGACCGATTTGAATTCGGTTTGAAGCAGAGAATGTGGACAGACGTCACGCACTAGATGGACGTGTTTGATTTTTGAAAAATCAACTGCTGAAAAAGTTATTGAAGATAAACCAACATTTTGGTTTATCTTCAATAACCTTTTTATCAGTTGATTTTTCAAAAATCAAACACGCCCAGCTTATTCCTGGTATTTTCCCATCTTCTCTGCTTCAAACCGAATTCAAATTGGCCAAGTATTAAAAAGATATTGAAGATTATCGGAAATTCTGAGTCACGTGATTATACACCGTGTTTTGGTGATGGCTAAATTGTCGTTTTATCCCATTACTACACACTGGATCTTTTTGACTCCCTGCAAGAACACGAAAGAAAATGGCTTTAGAAAACATTGTAGAAAAAGAAGAAATTGCTTTTGACAAGCAATTTCTTCATTTCCCTCAATGCTTTCTACATTATACAACCATATCTTTCACTTGAATAGTCGTTTGCAACATTTTTAAAAGAACAGTCTAGAATCTTGCTATTTTGTGACGGGTAATTGATTTTTTTTAGGTAGACAGTGTCGATTACCAGACCGCCATGATTATGCTCTAGTAAACTCACAGAAAAGACATTTAAAACTTCCTCATTTCTGAATTATAATAACCGTACATATATAAACTTTATTTTGACGTATTTTGTTGAATGGGGATTGGAAAATATTGACACAAAAGAAGAAAATGCTGATAATCAGCATTTTTTTCTTTTGTCCCACTATTTTTCTGTGGCATATTGTAAGGCCTAAACAAATTCTATATTTACCAATATCTATTTTGCCGTCAGTAGTAGGTTCCAAATTAGACAACTCTAAAGATTGTCGTTTGGTAACAAATTGTTTAAAATAGTTTTACAACATTTCTTCAGGAAGACAGTGTCGATTTCCCAACCGCCATGATTACGCTCCAGTAAACGCAAAGAACAGCCATTTTAAAACTTCATCATTTCTGTATTATTAACTGTGTGTGAACAAAACATCATTTTTACGCTTTGGATTGAAATGTGTTTGGAAATAATTAACACAAAAGAAGAAAATGCTGATAGCCAGTATTTTCTTCTGTTGTCTTATTTTTTTCTGTAATATGAGTATTGTGCACAAATTCTTTATTTACTTACACCCATGTTGTCGTCTGTATACTATGGGATTCGAAATTAGATCTATCTGAAATTTGTCGTTTTGTAAACGGTTAAAATGTTTTTGCAAAATCGTTTCAGGTATACAGTGTCGATTACCCGACCGCCATGATCACGCTATAGTCAACTAACCGCACAGAACAGACATTAAATTCCTTGTTTCTGGATTATAAACTTTGTGCGAGTGGTAAATAAACATGGTGCTTCTTACGGACAGTTCACCAATGATCAATCGGCGAGTGTTGTACATCGGCAGTGCGGTACCCCTCGAAACGGCGCAAGGACTTGAGTGCATACAGGTGCCGCTAAAGGAACGGTATCCCGTCGATCAGGAATCCGGTATTGAAGGCATCGACTCGACCGTATCAGTGACAAATGGCTGTATACAGCTACAGTACGTGAACGATCCTGATCAGGTCATACAGTTTCCGATCTCTACTCTGTCACTGTGTGCCGCTGTACGATGCGTCACGACCGTTAATGGCGCGACCGGAGAAAAGGTGGTGAAGTTTGTGTCGTTAAACGACCCGCTAGCCAAGGGAGAGAATGCTGACCGACCGGCTATATTTACGGCCGTTACACGGAGGACACAGGGTAGAAAAGTGCTGGAGTGCCACGGATTCATTTGTCATTCACCGCAAGATGCCATGGAGCTGGTTAGAGTAACCTCCCTTGCTGGAAAGAACTACAAGAAAAACGGGTCCATCAAGACCCCGCGACCGGCCCCACAGCACAAGGTCCTCCAACAAACCAACTCGTACGGTTCTCAGGCTCCGGAGCATAGCTTTACTTTCGGCTCAGAGACTTTGAATAGAAATTCTGGTACGGAATCGATAACTGTTCCCAACGGTATGGTAATGAATGGGATAGAACGTCCGCCCGAAATGCACCTGATTCCTGGAGAGCCTATTTCTGTAAAAGCTGGTCCTGAATTCTTTGAACCAGTGTCTAAACAAGGATATTTCTACAGTAGCGATAAGGCTGAAGTCAAAAAGTTCAATATAGCAAAATTACAAAAGGCATCAGAAAATAAGGAAAACACGGAGTACCAGCCTCCGACAGAGCAAGTATACCGTCACGTTAGACCCATGAATGGCTTCGGACCGCCTCCACAAATCTACGCTCCTCCTCCCCAGATTAGACCCGCCCAGAATTACTCATTCGGCCCGCCTCCTCCTATCTACGTTCGAATACAGCGGGATGTACCTCGTCCAGTCATGTACGGGCCGCCTCCGCCTCCACAACCAATCGTGATTGGTCGTCCGAGATTCTTCTCTCCGCCCCCTCCACGGGTCCGTCCACCTCCATATGTCATTCCCGCTGGAGGACCGCCTCCTATGATGGCTCCTCCCATATTCGTACGACGTCCTCGACCTCAGTCACGATCAGGAAGTCGGTCAAATTCACCCGAGTCACGTGATTCAAGGTCAAAGAGTCCAAAAGAAAATGGCGACACAGAACCTAAACGTGTTCCTAATGGCGATGCCGACACTTCTAGCGACGACACTGTCACTCTCCGACCAGTTACCCCGCCTAGAGATTACAGTAAAGTAAAACCAAAGGGTGAACGAAGAAGCCGGAGAGACGACTACGAAATCAGAAACATGGGACCAGTACCCGTAGATCCCTATCAATATCAGTATCCGCCCATGGAACAGCCTTACCCTTACGACTATTACGTCTATCCTCCGAGACAAGGGGGATACGCACCATTCGCCATGTACAACCCTCACAGTAGGTCAAGGTCACTACCGCCGGATCCGAGAGCAAGGTCACCCTCACCGAAAAAGAAAGGAAAGAAAAACAAAAAGAACAAGAAAAAGAAGAAGAATCGCCAGTACGAGCCGCGCGGGTACCCGGCCCGCAGTGACATATCGACGGACAGTTACGCCGGGTACCATTCCGAAATTGCCCGATCTCGTCCGGCAACCACGGAACCCACGACCGGGTACCAGTTTTACCCTCCTCGTGACTTCCGGCGCGACGAAAATCAATTTATGAATGAAAGGAACTTTGGTAAAAGCATTATAGAGGAAACTAGGCGGTCACGTGACTCAAAGGCGTATCCACCGACGGCTTACGAGCTGAACGAATCGATGAACAGACAAAGACAACAGGACGAAGAGCCGGATTTCAACTTGTACTAAACGGTGAGTGGGGCTCTACTGATATAATTTTCCCTTTTCCAAACGGCAAAATTTTAAACTGGTCAGATTCAAAGCCGGTCGTTGCTTTTCATCGAAAAGCTCGTAACTGCAGCTTATATTAAGCTGCAGTTACGAGGTTTTCGCAGAAAAAGCAGCGACCTGCTGCAGAGGACGAAATGCATGCTGAAAAAGATAGTTTAGTTGTACAATATAGATAAGAAAATATTAAGACAAAAGTAGAAATGCTGATTGTCTGCATTTTCATCATTTGACTAAAAATGTTATGGCTTGAAAGCCATTGACGGAAAAGTAGAAAACGCTTATTATCAAAAATTTCTCCTTTTCCTTCAAGGGTTTCGAAGCCTCTAATATCCAGTCGGACAGCAAAAATGATCCATTGTTTACTTTCTTGTCATGTGCAAAATGTTTTAGATTGCAAAAGTTTAAAATTGTATATTTCTGGCAAGGGCAAGATTGTTACGTGGCTCGGTCTAGAAAACTCGCTGCTCTTCTTCAAAAACCTCGTAACTGCAGCTTTAAACAAGTCGTATTTAACAGTGTTTTTGCAGGAAAATTGCAACTTTGAAATTGTACACTTTGGTAAGCATTGTCATAAAATAAAAAGCCCAGATAATATATCAGAGTATCAGGTGAGTTAGGGTGAAAATATTGTAACTTTGTTATTTCAACTCCAAACACTATGTTGTGGGTACTCATTTGAATCGTCTCGATGAGACGATTCCAATGAGTACCCACAACATAGCGTTAAATGAACGATAAATGAAGAATTGCATGTTGAAAAGCCTTCTTTCCCTCTTATCTGTAGCTCTGCAGATTTCACAATGGAATGTGGGTGATGGATTATGTCATCCATTGTGATTTTTTCGTGTGAGTCCTTTTTGTTATGTTTGACACCCTTGAGGTAAAGTAAGGGGCTTTTGAAAACATTAAGACAAGACAAGAAAACACTGATGACAAGCATTTTCTTCTTTTGTCTAAACATTTCCTATGCTTTTGTATACTCAAAAGCGTATTGTTGAATCCAAATGTATTGAACCATAATTATTATGAAAGCATTGATATAGAACAACGTCAAGTTATGAGTTTGGTTGTATGGTAACCATCTTTTATTAAACAGTATCTCAGTTATATCGCGGCAACTTAGGCACATAGCCACGGATTTCCGTCGTTTTTTTTCACTAAAACATAATCCTTTTCGACCCTACAGCCGTTCTCCCATATAATTATCCACGCATTTATGGGAGACGATTTCATGAAAGATACATGTATTAGCCTCGGCTATTGGTCGGACAATGGACCTCATGATTGGTTATGCGACGCCGCATTCTGACGCAATTTACCCTGGCTTGAGTCGTTATCTAAAGCCTCTCTTACAACCCGTCGTGCGTCTTTTTAAATCGTACGTTTTAAAACGCTGCAAAATCGCACGATTTTTAAAGACGCACGACGGTTTGTAAGAGCGCCTCAAAGAATTGTCCGGTCAATTCTTTGCTGCGTGCAGTCTGCGTCGTGGTTGCGTCCACCAAAGTCGCACGTTGCACGTGCGTGCATCGCACGACTAAACGTACGTTTTAGTCGCAGACTGCACGCAGACCACACGCAGGAGCACGTACGACCGGTTGTAAGAGCGGCTTTATAAAGGGTAAAAGCCGAAGCGACCCGAAACATGTTTTGAAGAATAGACTGTTTACATGATTCCGAGTCATACTTTCAAACTGTATGTTGGAAATGATTATGCGTAATGCGTTGGTATAGTTTCAACGTTCTATTTTGAAATTTCTAAACTTATGTAGGTTTTAGAATTGACATGAGCCGGTATATTATGAAGAAAGGTCCCTACTCCACATTGCATTTGAGAGCATTATGCACGCAGATCAGCATGTGAATACGCACAATCTGATCAGGATCCATATCATTCTCAGACAGTGTGTTTATCTTCCGTAACAACTTTTTGAGAACAGCATAAAAGATCGCAATCAGACTATATTTAGGTATATCGTCGCTTTTCAACAAAAACCTCGTAACTGTAGATTCAAACAAGCTGCAGTTACGGGGCCTTTGTTGAAAAGACCTTTATTGAATACTGATTTTGGTTCATGGAGGTTTCAAATACTGTACGGGCCTCTTTGCCAGATATTGGCTTATATCTTTAGACAAAAAAGCGTAAATAGGACAAATTTTGTAAAGACAGGTAGACGTTATTCATGAAAATAACACCAAGACATAATTCGTTATGGTATGTAAATTCAACAGTTTTTGTTTTAAATTTGCATAATAAGCAGAAACGAGTCGTGAAAAGAACGTCCGCGAAAAAATGAAAAACTGTAACCCTTTATTTATAGCACTATTTAGACTTATTTAACTATGCAATTATAGAGTTTGACTGAGTCTACCATATTTCTAGATAATTCAGGCTATGCCTATGTAGTCTGACCAGGCCCCGGTTTCTCGAAAAAAAAACTTAAGTGTATTCTCATGAGAACATGCTCAACTTCAAAGGGATACTCTCCAATGTTGAAGGGTATTCGATTGAAGTTCACGTGGATTTCGTGCGATTTGAGCACGGTGCTCAAATTTGAGCATGAGAACGTACTTAAGTTTTTTCGAGAAACCGGGGTCAGGATCCATGTTATATACACTTGCTTCATGTCACGACGAAACTTTTGTAGAAAAACATGAATCTTGATCAGATTTCTTGAACATATTTTTACCTCCGAGAACATAGCATGTGTCCCTTTAACCAATATAGCTTATTTTACAACCGATCGTTGCGAGATGCACTGTTCGTTGTATTAAATACTTCATTTGTACCTTTTAGAATACCGCTACCCAAAATGACAAGAAATTAATTTACTTTTAAAATTATACTTTAATGATTAACAACGCGTAAAAGTGAATATTTTATGCGATATGCATGCCTTCATTCTTATTAACCCTTTGCCAAAGGACACATTTTTTAACTGGTTCAAATGTTTGGAAATCCCTAGTACAAATTGCCGCGGCCATGGTGCAGTTGGCAGCGCATTTGCCTCTCATTCGAGAGGTCCCAGGTTCGTTACCCAGCCGCGGCAAATACCAAATGTCACCCATCAATGGTTTGATATCATGAACCTATGTGGGGGAGCAGCTGGAGGCTCGGTAAGGGTGTTGTGGTAGTACCGGTATGAGAAACGACAGGAATCCATAGTTAGGTGCTCCAGCCGCCGCGATTCGTAGTTGAAAACGGCATAAAACCCCAATAAACCAAATCAAACCCTAGTACAATTTACCGGTGAAAACATTGAACTAAGAGAAGAAAAACAACTTTAAAGCAGAATTTTCTTATTTCGTCCAAGTAATTATTGTGTGATACAGGCCTACACAGAGCATCTCTCTATCAACAACCATTTTGCCATCCCCAGTAGCTTTCATATTAGATTAGTCTTAAACTTTGTGTTTTGGGAAAAGATTAAATGCCACTTGCAAAATATTTTCTCTTGTGACAAAATGCTAAATAAAAAGACGTTTTATGCAGTTTATTTGAACAGATTCGGCCTTGGTTCTGATCGACAAACATACGCCTTCTTATTTCGATGCGATGAAAAAAAAAATGTTTATCTCAATCATTTGAAACTATAAGAAATCGTCGGTATTATTGCAAAATCTCGTAACTACAGCTTTGATTAAGCTGTAGTTACGAAGTTTTGCAATAAAACCAACGAAATGCAGTTTTGAAGTTCATAAACTATATTTTCTTTCAATCCATTGAAAGCACATCTTTCCCACTCGCTATAATAGCAAGTATTTGAATGTACATAAACTGGGGTGTAGCTGGTATCATATTTCACATTGAGTTAAAATTTTGTTGACATTTCAAATTTTTGTGAATAGCCTAAAGATCCTTGAAATATACTTGCACACATAGACCTGAGATTTTGAATTGATAAGTGTATGAATAGATTGCTGAATCGGGATCTGAAAAAACGATTCCTTAACCCATAACCAGACGGCGAATATTTAGGGTGGCCCAAATTGAAAGATATTGCAGACGGCAATTTTAAGCGAATGAAATTTAAAATGTTGTGGTCTTTTTGGGTAGAAAACATTGTGGTAAATGAAGAAATTGCTTGTCACAAGCAATTTCTTCATTTTCCACAATGTTTTCCAATGCCTTTTCCATTGCGGGAGTCAGAAAGAGTCAATGTGTGGTAATGGGTTAAAGAATTCGAGATTAGCACCAACTTGAAGTTGTCGCCTGTAACATCTTTGAACTTGGATAAGTCTAAAAAAAATCCGTCTAGTTATGGGCATTAACCAGTCTAGCCATGGGGCATTTCATTTGACCGAGGCTGTGGTCATTTGGTATATGACCCTAATTTATAGATCATTTGAATATGCTCGGAGGGGCTTTCATAATACAGGTCATTTTGAATTTTTGAATGGGCAATAATTTATGTAGTGTGACCATGATAATTAGATATCTCTAACCTTTTAACCTTGAAATGGACTCATGTGGGATCATTAAGGTATCAAAAGAGTATAGGGCAGTATCAGGATGAGTGGTGCACTGCAATATCTTAGTCCAATTTATAAGCCCTGACATTTCTTTTAACTTTGTCGTGAATGTCAGGTCTTATCAGATTCGCCGTTTCTTCTATAGCACTTCCTATGGCGGAAAATTCGGAGGTTTAGCCCTCAATCCTTTACCTCTAAATTCGAAATTACAATCTTAAAATGGTATGGATAGAAAGATAAATCAATTGTTTTTCACTTCAGTATAGAATTTGAAATAAAAAAAATACCTTGTTTTATTTAAATCCAACCAAATGTCCAACAACCCTATACAAAAGCAAGATGGCCGACACGCTTGCCAATTGGAATAAAAACACGTTTCGTTTCACAGACATAATTTAATAGTCAAATCAACATTTAAGTAACGTTAAGGTATAATAGATTCACAATTAAACGAGAATAATTTCAGTTGTTTTGATAAAGCAGTTCAACTGCAATTATTCTCGTTTAATAGTGAATCGATTATAGTTTAAACCATTATGTTTTTATTTTGCATTGTTTATGCCTCAATTTACCTTGAATAGGGACTTTGAACAATTTTAGATTTGCTATATAGAACAACAGAAACCTGATTGGACTATGCAATATCTCTGACACGCCTACCACATTCACGCACAAAGCACACTCTAAGCCCAACCTCACCCCACATTAAAGGCTTAGGGACCCATGCTAGATTGTCGGACATACAAACTGGTAAAATATATTCAAGAAATGTCGTATGGAATTGTCAATCTGCATAGCTAGATCATTTTTGTCCACTGAAATTTCGAACGAAGCTCGTTTAGTCTTTCTAAATCAAATCTGTATATAATCACATTGTACCTTATCCGCACTTTGTCCTTATAGTAACATTTATGGAGAACTGGACATTGAAAGATAGCCAAAAACTTGTTACCAGCGCTGATATGCCTTTCTTTTTGGCCCTAGATAGTACAATGCACCACTGACACAACAATGCAAACTCTGACTGTCCCAATGTTGTTCTGATTCCTGGACAAATCTAACATGTTTCTCCCTTTAAGAATCATATAGCAAGTGCAAAGTTTTTCGGACTCAATTTCGTAGTTTGTTGTAGCTTTCAAGTCCGAAGAGCCTGGTATTATTACCTTAGGGGATTGGGACTTTGCCATCTAGGGAAGGGCTAAATGAAACCCCCATAATTGTCATGGCGTTAAGGTATTTTCGAATCGATACACGTCCATAAAAATCATTCAGGAGATTGTTACTAGAGCGTAGAATGATGACTGTCATTATTATTATGTGATAAAAATCCGTTTGCTAAACTTCAAACCTAATAATTACACATCGAACCCGACAATTATTACTTTCATCACTACTTTATAGACTCTTCCAGTTCATATTCGGATACCCAACGGTCTGAGCCACGGTGGATAATCACGTGATACAATATTTTCAGAAAACCTTCAATAATTTTGTAATTACTGGACCGGTTTGAATTCGGTTTGAAGCAGAGAATCTGGACAGACGTCTCGCATTAGATGGAAATGGCTGATTTTTGAAAAATCATCTGATGCAAAAGTTATTGAAGATAAACCAAAATTTTGGTTTATCTTCAATAACTTTTTTATCAGTTGATTTTTCAAAAATCCAACACGTCCAGCTAATTCCTGGCATTTATCCACCTTCTCTGCTTCAAGCCGAATTCAAATTGGTCAAGTATTTAAAAAGATATTGAAGATTATCGGAATTTTTGAGTCACGTGATTAACTGATTATGCACCATGTGAGCTACGCTCATGTAGCGTAGCTCAAACCGCTGGGTATTTTCCCACGAGTTTTGTGAAATTGCGATTTATTTCAGCATTTTCTTCTTTTGCCTCAAAGTTTTCCCATGCCCTTCCTTTTCGGTGTGTTAGAACAAGGCCGTTAGAACAAGGCCATGTTTGGAAAAGAGCTAAAAACCTGATAATCTGTATCGATTTCTACATAGGAAACGTTCTTGTTCCATGTAACAATATCAAATTCACAATTGTTTTCAGAATATGAGGCGTGGATATGATATCGGCCTTTATTCTTATCAATCCGTTACCAGATCAAAAAGTTTCGATTTGTAATGTAATAACAGAAAAAAATGAGGAGCAAAGGAGAATTTACCTATTGTCAGTAATGTCTCCTTGGCTTTTCGAGTTAGGACGTGAAAAGCGGGTCTTGTCTGGTACAGGCTAATCGAAATATCGTCTGTCGTATTCTAAAACCTCGTAACTACAATGTAGTTACGAAGTTTCAGAATTAAACCAATGGTATGTTATATGAAGAGAAAGGCTAAAAATCTCAACTGCCAAAATCTCCATTATTTCTTTTATTTAGCCCGATGCAATAAAATCAATTCTGTCTTCGTAAAAAATAGTCCAAACAACAAAGATGTCTACTAAAGCCGATTAGCCGTTTCCTCTACAAGCACTGGTCATGGCTTTCCTATGAGAAATAGCTTTTGAAATCGTTAGAGCGAAAAAGACAGTTCTTATAACCAATATTTCTCCTCTTGCCTGGCTATTTTCTGTGCCATTTGGTACTAAAAAATATTTATCAACACACATTTTGTCATTTGCAATTTTATCTTTCACACTGGAACAGTCCATTTTTGCTGTTTTTGAAAGGGTTTAATAATGATCGATCTTAATTTCTTTTCTAGGAAACAATCGTTCAATAATAGAGACACACAATATCGATGCATCAGGCGGTTAGGCTTCCTTATCTATCTTTTTAGCGAGATTATTCATAGAATAGGGGGCTATTTTAGTCATCCGGGCGTCGGCGTCGCCGTAATGCTTATGCTTAGGTTTTTACGTGCAAGCTTGTCAAATCTATTTCTACTAATGCTATTGCACTGAACCTTTGTACATGCCTCTGTGACCATAAAATCAGCCTCTAGGCAAAGATTCTAACATGTAATTTAGTGAAATTGTTACCCTTTTGGACTTGGATTTTTTTGTTTTTTTACGTTCACTTTTTTCTGTAACAGATATTGCTTTTTAAACTTTGTACATGCTTCTGTGACCATAATATCATCTTCTGGGTACTGGCATTTAATTTAATCGAAATCTTACCATTTTCGGGCCTTAGAATTTATGCACTATCCAGCACTTCTGGTCTGGATAGTCGCACTTTGCTGTCCTGAGACAGCTCTTGTCTCTCTATTTGTTTACGAATCCCGTTCGCGCCACTGGTCACACCTTATTGTCGTGTTATTGGGTTATTGGAACAAATTTTCTATGGGTCCGATGTACTTATGAAAATGCCACTATCATAATTATTTCTTTTTCAGCCACTGAAATCTCACCAAAGTATCGCTTAATTCACCGAAAAAATGAGCCTGGATCTGGAAAAATGTACTACATGATTTTACGCCAACTTGGGTTCAGCCCAATCTTTGCAAAAGAGCTTTCCGGCTACATTATTATTATTACTCTACTGTCCTACAGTTAAAATTGTGTTGAAGATGTTAGAGAACAACACAGCTCCTGATCAGACTGTGTTTATACAGCTATGTTGTTATCCATGGTGGTTTCAAATGGTGATATTGACTGTTTTTTCCTGATTATATCTCAATCTTATTTCATTTTCTCGTTTCAGGTCTTCCTTCCTATTGACGTGTACATAGCCATATATCGTTCCAAGTTATGTTAATCAGGTCATCTGTATATAGAGCCCACTAACCTACATCCGTGTACATAGCCATAGTCGTTATGATAGTTCGTCTACTATGATAAGGCACTTGTTTACAAATATAACTTAAGGTTACGAATGTCAATTGTATATGGCCGACAAAGTTGGAGAACAAAATGACACAAATTTGAATGTGTAGATTGGTGGAAAGGCACATAAGTTAAAAAGAGAAAACACTCGTATGTCACTCGAAATAACTTTATACAATAGCCTACACAATAAGATACTAAATTCTTTTCGAAGAAAGATAAAGAAAACTTTCTTAAAGTTGTTTTGTGACAATAAAACATGCAAGAGACTGGGACAAAACTTCGAACTGTGGAAATTCTTTTTAAGTCAGCCAAAATGTCGTTGATTTGTGGTATAATAGACATTTTGCAACATAATTTATCTTTGGATAAATTCTTAAGAAGAAAAAACTGGAACTGACTTTATACCGGATTTGGTTAATCATTTCATATGAAAAATATATTGTTGGCCATAGATCATGATATTATCTGAACTTTAAGGCATTCCATCCATGATTATCTACCAAACACTTTGAACACGCAACTTCGGGCGTCATTCGTGACAACGGAAATTGACGAAATTGGCTAAAGCGTCGACGTTTAAAGTGAAAAGTTTAGACATATCATCATTACTCTCTATGCAACATGATTTTTGTATATACCTAATGTATAAAAAATAATGTAATATAGAATTTTATATGTAATCATATATCAAAAGATTTGTTAATATGAAATAGTGCATGCAATATTCAAGTCTAATCAAAATGTTAATGTATAGTTTATCCTGGATCTGGCAAAATATCCCTTATAACATTACAAACAGCCATGTTTCAAGATCAGCTTGTGGAGTCTGGTCAAAATCCATGCTACCCTATAACAGTTGCTACATGTCATTAAGAAGATATTTAAGAACAAAATGATTCTGGATCAGACTGCATGTACACGCAGGCTGATCTAGAATAATATTGGAAACAAAAACCCTTAGGGATCGCCTTTTTCCAGGTCCTGACTCAATTACATTATATTGACTCTTGTTATTTCGAAATGTCGGGGGGGGGGTCGAATTACACGAGTTATGGAAAGCTCAACACAAACTTGTTTGGTGCAATTGCGAGGAAATTCGTATTTCTACATTTTCGGACTTATGAAAGTCATTTCTACACTGAAATGTCATATCAAAACAATTTTATAATAGTCTGAAATTTCCAGACGCTGACGTCGATATAAGCACGCGAAGTCGACTTAGTGGATGTCGGTATAACGAGTGTCAACTGTAACAACTCGATGTAGCAATAAGTTTTTCAACCCATCACATTCCTGGGGTAAACATTAACTCATTACCACATTGCAAAATTGTAGGTGGTCTAATGTCAAAAGTGCTGCAGACGACTCTTCCAAGTGCATGACATTCTACATATTTACGTATTTTGGTCTTCCTGTACAAAAGCATTATGTGAAATGAAGAAATTGCTTGCCACAAGCAATTTCTTCATTTTCCATAATGTTTTCCAAAGGCATTATCATTTATGGAACAAAACAGAGTCATTGTGTGGGAATTGGTTTAAAGTGACGATAGACGAGCAAGGTAGAATGACCATATTGCATTCATAACAAGTTGTTTTTATAAAAAAAAAATAATAATGGGCACCGCTGTGAGATTTCCAATCATGACTATGTCAGGAATCCAATGACGTTTTTTACGTCAACGTCTTACGTCAACGACCATACATGTTTCTTTGCACGGTTTATCATATCGTTGCTTTTCCTTCGAAACACCGTAACTACAGCTTAAGGTAAGACCTGGGTAATGCACTTCCGGTATAATCGTTATATTTCGACTTGTTCCGTGACGTTCGTAAGTCTGAGCATTTTTAAAGCATCCTTAGATGCGATATCGCCTGTAACAATGGATTTTATAATTGAGCGTGCTCAGATTTCCGGAGAATATTCTAAACAACTTTTTGTGAAAATGTTTCTAAATTGTATAAAAAAACAACTAAAGGCAAAAATTCAAAATTTTAGAGCCATAAAAATTACTTCCCTTGAAATTGTCTATTCGCACCATACAGGTTTCATTCCATAACTTGTCACATACATGTAGCCCATTACCCAGATCTTACATCAAATTTTAGTAACGAGATTTTTTAAGAAAAATGACGATATGTGTTTTTGACGTAAAGTTACCATAAGATCTTGGCGTTATTTGATTGATTGTTCAAACAAAATATCGTCTTTGTTCTTCGAAATCTTCGTAATTACAGCTTGTCAAAAGCTGCTTTTACGAGCTTTTTGAAGAAAAGCGACGATAAACATATTCCAAACAAAAATAAAAAGTGAAAATTTTTTTGGATATTTTTGCTCCATGATTGGAATTCTCATAGAAGTCCTCAAATGTACATTGTATATGTAATCATTTTGTGCCATTAAGCTACGTTACACAATTTTAGCTTGACCTAGAGTAGGCGAGCTATTCAAGTCAACCGGGCATCGGTGTTGCACATGTGTTTTATACCACAGAACTAAAATCTTGTCGTTTTAAAAAAGGTTAGAAAATGGATTTACGTTCCTTGAAACCAAGCGAATTTAACTTCAAGCGAAAAAAGAAATACTGCTGCTTTCTTTCTTAACCTCGAAGGCTGAACTACTAGCTGTACAGGTACGAGATTTTTGATAAACAAGCGGCGATATAAAGGTACATGTATCATATGTCAGAAATAAAACAGTATTGAAACAGATATAAAATGTATCATTGTATAGTACCCATATACATGTTTGTTAAACCCTTTCCCAAACGACAAAGATTTTAACAATTTCACATTGGAAGCTGCTGCGGATGACAAAATAATTCTTTATAATGATGTGATCTATGTTCAATATATGAAAGAAAACATTGAGACAAAAGGTGAAATTGCTGATTATCAGCAATTTCTCCTTTTATCTAAATGTTTTCTCAAACTCTTTTTTTCTAAGGATGTCAAAACCGAGTATTGTTTTGGAAAGGGTTAAAAATGTATTCGTATCATTTCTGAAATACTATATGTAACATTTTTTTCGTCATTTCGTTGCCTTGGTGACGGGGTACTTTAATACATGGAAATTGTAATTTTGGAAATTGTTTTGTGACCTTTTCGCGGCGTGTCAAAAATGTACATAGTATTGATCCTTACCTGGCTTAATACTCTATATAATGCCTGATGTCTAACTTAACCATTTTTGCTAAACAAGACGTTGGTCTTACGTGCGTGCAAAAAAGAAAAATGCTGATTTCTAGCATTTTCTTCTTTTGACTCGATTTGTGCTATATTGTACACAAATTATTTCTTTGTCAACACCAAATTGGTCCGAATTAAGATTGCGAAAAGGAGAAAACTCAAAAAAGTTACATTGGCGAAATATGTTATTTTGGCAATGGAAACGTTGAAAAAAAAAAAACACTGAGGAATTTAACCCTTTCTCAAATGATATAAGTTCGGAAATGTCTTAATGCAACACTTGCAGACGACAAAAATAATTCGAATTTCAGAATGGAAAGTCTTTATGACAGGATGGAAAACATTAAACGGGAATGGAGTAAATGTTGGTTATAAGCAGTCATTCATTTTCTAAAGCAATTTCAAGGACTGTAACACGTATCTACGTTAAAAGTTGACGTTGTTTGTGAGATGGTTACGAAGAAAACCTTCGTGTAGACAAGACTTAAATCTAGTGCTGAACATTCGATATTTTGCAGAACTTTTGTACATGTAACATGTTTTGTATCATAATTATGATGACAATTATAGTAACATTATGTTTGTAAAACAGATATTATTACGAACCTTGTCCGTTTTTGTTGTCTAATTGCTTACCCCGCCCACTCCCTTCCCCAAGCGACAACATTTTGGACAAAATAAAATACAATGAAGATAAAAATTGTATATGAAATTCCACAGAAAATACGGAGACAAAACAAAAAAGTGTTGGTTATCAGTATTTTCTTGTTTTGTCTCAATGTTTCCAAAGTTTTTACTACTAGGTGCATCAAAATAATTAAACTCTTATTTGGGAAAGGGTTGAAAATATATCTGGACAACTTCTAAATAAATGTCAATTACTTTGATATTAATGAGGAAATAACGTCAAGCAAATACAAATGGTCTGAAAAAATATTGAGACAAAGAAGAAAATGCTGATTTCACCAGACATTTTCTATTTGGGACGTCAAAACAAGGTCTTGTTAGGGAAATGGTTAAGAAAAGATTTCATTAACTTTTGGTCATTACACTCCATCGGACAAGGATAAACTCGTTATATAAGGACGTTAATAAATAAATGTGACCCGTTACGCTAAAAGGGACCTTATAGAAAGTGTGAAAAATATCGACCCCAGTCTGTCTGCGCAGTCCGCGCAGCCAGACTAGGGTCGACACTTTTCACTTTTATGTAATTTTATAACTCTTGAAAGTTTTCCCTATCTTTCCATGTGCTAATTTTTGGCATATGGGATCTGGTTAACCTGTGTTGGGTCTGACAAGTTTGTCAAAATTAGGATTTTTGGAGTTCGGATAAAGTCCCTTTTAGCGTGACGGGTCATAAATATAATACTCATATATCATGTTGTCTGTATTGTTTTGACCTTTTACCTAACAATGCCTGATTGTGACGTCTTCATCCTGGGAACGTTTGGAAATATATCGAGGGAAAAAAAGACATCTTTGAAAATCAGCAGTTTCTCTCTTTCCCTCTATGCAGTCCATACTGTGATGTCCAATTATTATGATCTTATTACATACGAATCATATAAAATATTTATAGATTGGTTGAATGTGATAAACGGCAATACTCAACATCTGATATGGTCATTTTGCGGCGACTCTATCGCCTAACTGGTCAGACACCGGCTTGAATTTGCCCTTCTTTAGCCTATGTTAAAATGGTCAACTTACCGCTGTCACAGCACCTTCCACAACATTCGCGGACACTCGTGACTTGGGTCGCTTCATCTACTGCCTCTATACTCTCTTTTTATGGTGGTTTCAATATAGGTTGAGAAGGAAAATCTGAAAATATCCAACAAAGAACATGACCACTAGTTACTTTCACTTTAGAATAGCTGTTGTCCGCCCAACTACATGTACATTTTTGGGAAGTATCCGCAGAAAGTAGTCCTGCAAATAATGCAAAAAATATGCTATAAAGCAAAAGAGCAGATGCAAAAATACTAATTTATCAAAGAAAACAGCACTTAAACTATTGTTTAACACTCCAAACAGCCCTCTGCATGCAGAGACAAAAATTTCTAGAACTATTTTCTATTGTACAACGACCCGGAAGCAAAAGGTAGACTGGGGTCACTCCAACTATGGATTTCTCTCACCAGTACTACAACTATCCGAGCCTCTAGCTACTCTCTGAAAAAGAAGAAGAAGAAAGAAGAGAAGAAGAAGAAGAAGAAGAAGAAGAAGAAGAAGAAGAAGAAGAAGAAGAAGAAGAAGAAGAAGAAGAAGAAGAAGAAGAAGAAGAAGAAGAAGTCTTTAATTCAATCGCCCCTTCCCCCGGGAAACTAGCTCCTCTCTCTTAAAAAAATCTGGATCCGCGCATTGTGTATCTAAATTCGCAATAATTAAGTTTTAATTTATACTTGTGCATATTCAACGTAAAGAAAACACTTGAAAATACACCTAAAACTCTGTATAATAAAAGCTGTACTTATGATAAATGAAGATTTAATTATATGCACCGACTCTCACGAAAATGCACTTTTCCTATAGGTTTTACGTGCCTTATTCAGAAAGCTTTGAAAATGTATCGCTACCTTTGAATTAACCAAGTATGGAAATTTGTTGTTAGGGAAAGTACAGAATAATTATGATGAGGCAAAGGACATCAGCCAGTTGTTTCTTTTATATACGTCCAAACCAGGTTTTGGTTGGGAAACGTTTTTAACGTATCATTCATTCTGATTAGATATATCGAACACTTCTCGCAACTTCTGACGTCAGCCATGGCAACAGAAATTGACGAGGATAAACCTCGTCAATTTTGTTTCCACGTATGACGCCCGCAAATTGACGATAGTATATCATCGTCAATTTCCGTTGCCACAGATGACGACGGAATTTGCACGAAGTGTTTGGTATAATTAATGATGGGTGGAATACAACAAAATCAATAATAAAATGAAATCGAATGAAAGCGACTAGGGTCGATATTTTCCACACTTCACCGTCTCCTGAACAACGACGCTTGTTGACACACCAAACAGAAAAGGAGTGGGAAACATTGAGACAGGAGAAGGAATATAAATAAGCGACCTTTTTACCTTAGGTCTCAACTTTTCTTTGTTATTCTTTACATGCACTTTTCTTTACATCCATTTTGTCTTCCCCCAACAGCTTTCAAATGTTGAACGTTCATAGTTTGTTTTTACTTTTCGCGGTGGGCATTGTTGCACCATGGGATGGATAACATCTACGAACAAATTAGCTCCGTTCAGGAAAGAAATTTTGCATTTCATCCATCCCATGATGCACAATCCCCCACCGTGCTTTTGGGAATGGATAAAGCCATATTTTGTCTTGCCTCGACATTAATTTCTGTCAACTGCGCATCAATTACATAGATTATCATCAGAATACCTTTATCTATTTATTTTTGGCAAGTGTAATTCACGGTTATGAAATTAAACCCTTTTCAAAAAGAAGACGTCGTTTTAGTTTAGGTTGTAAACGCACGTTTGTTTTTAAATCTATTGGGGAAATATATGTAGTTTTTTCTACATAATATATTAAGCAATCCAACTTTCTGAAAAGGGGAACAGTTTGTACCAATGATAAGTCCAAGATCAATATTGCTTTCCGCTGCTAGGGTTCGGACTACGAACGCACTGATCGATATGCAGGTGCTTGACTTCAGTCACGACAAGCTTTTTAATCCTCCGAACATTGATTCTTTCTAACGAGCCCACTCGATATGGATTTTAGATAACCAACATTAAATTTTGCTAGTTTTCTTTCCAGCTTTATATCATCTACCATGGAGATTTTAAAGGACTTTGCATTAATTTTGTCACTTGCAACTCCTCTAAATTAGGGCCATCCCATCCTCGGAAACCCGGTGGTCAGAGCTACGCTACATGCGTAGCTCTGACCGCTGGGTTTCCGAGGATGTAACTAAACCATTACATCCTTAACTATCGCTGAACTAAATCGGTAACGCCTGAGTCTAACAATCCAGGGGTTGATGGTTCGAACCCCAGCTCGTCCAATATCCATTCTGATATTTGACAAGAGTCATTTGTTCTCTCAACAATGGACGTGATTCATCTTAGTAAGAAAGCAGCTGGAGACTCGGACTGGATATTGTGGTGGTACTGGTGACAGAAATTCCAGGAATCCATGGTTAGGTGCTCCAGTAACCGCGATATGAACATAGCAGTTGAAAGAGCTGAATACACCAAAATGGCGTTGATGCTTATAGGATTTTTGTACAATATTACGTGCACGACGTTTCCAGAACATCCTTGAAATGCCTGGATGCAGTCTAACCGAATTCTGCAGTGTTCTCTCTTTAGGTTCCTATAGAATCCCATAGATTACAACGTGGATCTTGATCTGACTGTGTGTATACATAGGCCAGGCGCGTACCCAGGCATACTCCCTTACTCCCTGGGAGTACCTCGAATTTGAAAAATCATTTTTTTAAGTGTAACATGTTCATTTAAAGTCGTTCTTACCGAAGTAACATATACTTCAGTAACCATATGCTCACATGATTGTTGATAAAACATGGTAAGTACTTTATAATGCTCCCTGATGTGGTCTATGATCTCTTATTTTCCAATTTTTGTCGGGGGGGGGGCTTCGCCCCCTATACCCCCTAGAGAGACTTTGCCCCTTCCCCCGCCAGGGGTCTGTGCCCCCAGACCCCTGCTTCTTTTTGGTAAGGGAGTAACTCAATTTTGGCCCCAGGTACGCCCCTGTAGGCTGATCTAGATCCGTGCTGATCTCAATTGACATTTACATCCTTTTACACGTTTCTGTAAATGTATTTCACTGTTATGTATACGTATGTGCCCGATCACATACAATACCGCGTCAACATCGCGTGCACATCGCGTCAACATCGTGTCCACATCGCGTACACGTTGAGCCAGCCGTAAAACAGACGACGCTGTGACAGTGTTCCGGGCGTGTTATGACAGTGGTATGGACGTGGTAATACGCAGAAATTAATCAAAATTAGTTTAAAAAGACACGTACAGTAAAAGTTTTTGAACAGCACAAAGAAAATATCACGTCTAAGCCAACTTGGCAAGTCTGGCGTATGTGACGTGGTAAGGCAGTGGAACGGACGTGGTATGGACGTGGAACAGACACAATAATCAGTGTTCAAGCAGTGATTAAGACGTTGCGAGACGACCATTGCTCAAATCCAATGAACTTCGAAAACCTTTGAAATGTGCAATACAATTATAATTGCAAATTCACATAGACATAACAAGTTTTGAAACCTATACGTGCCTTCGTGTACATGAAAGTATCTGGGTATCATATGACACAATAAAATGTAAATAAATACCGATTCAAACTGGGATGGGTAAAATGAGTCAAGATGGACCCTCGTACGACTGGTGGAAAGTTGCATAAAGTTGGCTTTATCACGGTGTATAATCACGTGACTCAGAATTTCCGATATAATCTTCAATATCTTTTTTAATACTTGACCAATTTGAATTCGGTTTGAAGCAGAGAAGGTGGAAAATGCCAGAAATAAGCTGGATGTGTAATTTTTGAAGAATCAACTGATAAAAAAGTTATTGAAGATAAACCAAAATTTTGGTTTATCTTCAATAACTTTTTTATCAGTTGATTTATAGAAAATTTCCTACTTGCATCTAATGCGTGACGTCTGTCCACCTTCTCTGCTTCAAACCTAATTCAAATCGGTCCAGTATTTACAAAGTTATTGAAAATTTTCTGAAAATATTGTATCACGTAATTATCACCGTGTCTATAGAGTTATCATTCCTTTCCCAAACTAGACCTAGCTTTGACGTCCCTAATTATGAAAAGATTGGAAAAAATATTGAGGCAGCAGAAGAACAAACTTTGGGGTTTAAAAAGCTCGTTGCATAACTAACTAGCTAATCCGGAACTTCGATTTGAAGTCTAAATTTTCTCGATTAGGTTTTCATTAACCCTTTCCCAAACAAGACCTGGTTTTGACGTCCATAATAGAAAAGTCTTGGGAAAACATTGAAACAAAAGAAGAAACTGCTAGTACTAGGATTCTACAAACAATTTATATATCTGAGGAAAGAGTTCAATAATGCGGGGTACATGCAATAAACCGCTTGAAAATCGACTTAGAAATAAGAAAATTATTGCACAATTTCTCACCTGAAGCGAGGCAAATTTGTCCGTATTCGTTATCCAATCCATCATGCACAATCTCCACCGTGATTATACCACATTTTATAATAAAGCAATACAAATACGAGTACAGTGCAGTTGAACAGACGACACTCGTTATCTCGACATCGGATTGGTGGGTTTCTACTTAACCCATTACAAAACAACAAAGTTTTAGGGCGGTCCAATAGATCCTGCAGACGACAATTTCAAGTAAATGGAATTTTTAATTTTTAGGTCTTTTTGGATGGAAAACATTGTGGGAAATGAAGAAATTGCTCTTCATTTTCCACGATGTTTTCCATGGCCATTATTTTGTGTGGAGTCAAAAAGATTCATTGTGTGTTAATGGGTTAAGTCGTCATCATAGGAAATCAAAATATTTAAAAAAAAAAAGCCATTGTGTGGTAGTAGGAAAAGGAGAGAAATTGATCATCTAGAGCTTTTTTTTCCCTTTTCCTACTATATTTCAATTATAAAAGTAATTGGTGAGCAACATAAATCATTTTATTGCAAGCTTAATAAAATCGGATTAGTCGAATTCTGGATATCTCGGGGTTAATTGACCTTTCTTAACCCATTACCAAACGACCAAATTTTGGACTATTTCAATTTGAAAGGTGTTGCAGACGACAATTTCAAGTTGATGAACTTTTAAAAACCTTACCATTTTTGGTTAGAATTCATTGTGGACAATGCCACAAGCAATTTCTTCATTTTCCACGATGTTTTACCAAGTTATTATCTTGTAGGGAGTCTAAAAGAGTCATTGTGTGGTAATGGGTACTTCGACACAACGAGTGTCAACTGTAGACATATATTTCAAAACAGTCAAGTGGTGAATGTCGTCTATTTTCTTTAACCATTTCCCAAACGACAAAACATTAGGGTGGTCAAAATTTAAAGGGTTTGCAAATGACAAAATGAATTATATCAAAAGGAGAAAATAATATCCATGTTATACGTAGCCCAGAAAATATTGAGGCAAAAGAAGAAAGTGCTGGTCGCCAGCACTTTCTTCTTTTGCCTCAATGTTTTCCCAAGCATTTTCTATTAGGTACGTGAAAACCAGGTCTTGTTTGGGGTTAAAAACCAGTAACTACAACCGGTTTAAAACTGTAGTTACAAGCTTTATGTAGAAATAAGATAAGCGGGTACTGTGTATCGGATAGAAAGCTTAAATGACTACTTTTTTTCTATTTCACTGACGGTACAAAACGGATAACATTATGAAAAACAAGAGCCGTCATAGACGGATTATGCTCCCCGAATAAGTGTTTGTCACAAAATAAAAACTATCATACATTAAGCCCTCTTTTCCCATGATAGTTTTTTTCGTACACACATTAGTTATACAATATGGTCTAGGACATCCTATTTATTACATAAGTACAAAATTTCATCAAATTCTGCCCATTAGATGAAGAGAAATTAGAGGAAAAACTAATTTTTACACTAAGGCCCCTTTTTCCATAACTCAGCCTCAAATTAAGAAACGGAGAAAAGCGTCCCTAGGTATTATCCCAGGGAATTCACATGTAAGGTTTCATTGAATTTGGTCCAAGGGTTGCTGAGATCTGACTGTGGACGGACGGACGGACAGACGGACGGACGGAGAGCGTGGCGACTATATGCTCCCCCGAATTTTTTTCGGGGAGCATAAAAATTCAAAAAATCTTAAGTTATTTCCATTTTGTGTGGGAGACTATTTTAATACAAATGAAGGAATATGTTCTCACTTGTCTCCCTTTATCTATCGGAAAAGAAACGACTGTTCAACCAATCATTGAACTGCGATTTTCCAAACATAATCTGGTTTTGGCGTCTCTAAGAAAAGTGGTTGGTGAAACAATAATCAGAATTTTCTTTTTTTTTACTCAATATTTCCTGTGCTATGTCTTACAGAGATCCACGCATTAACCATGTACATTTTGTCATCTGCAACAGCTTTCAAATTTGAACCCTGTACATCGATGCCTTTCAACAAAAACATTGTAACTGCAGCTTGTTTTAAGCTGCAGTTACAATGCTTTTGTTGAAAAGCCACAACGTGTAGTTTATGAAATTGTTAAAAAGCTAATCCTCTCCGCCTAACATCACCGCGTCGTTATTTTTGGAGGCTGCAAGTTTCAGTCTGCTCAGGAAGACATCTTTGTTTTGGTCCAACTTGCACCTGCAAGGAAAATTGGCATTACTATTAAGATCAATTACTTAATTCACTCTTACCCCCCCCCCCCTCCCCCCACCACCACCCGCTTCTCAAAAGGTGGACCGGTCAAATAAGAAAAAAATGAGAAAAAATGCAGACAATTTTAATCGTGTGGATAAAGATACTACTTATTTACAAAATAACACAGATAAAAATGTTGAGAATTAGCAGTGGTGGATCAAGAGAGGGTTCGGGGTTCAAACGAACCCTCGTCTGTAGCCTATTTATTTCATTTTCATATAGAAATTCAGTCAAAATTGAGTAATACTAGAAAATCGACCCCCCTCCTCCCATTTGTATGTTCGAATACCTTTCAAAGAAATCCTGGATCCGTCGCTGAAATTATATACAAGAACACAATAACACAGAAAGCTATTGAGACAAAAGAAAATGCTGGTTATTAACTATTTGTCGCTGCTTTTCAGCAAAAACCTCATAACTGCAGCTTGTTAAAGGTGCAGTTACGAGGTTTTCGTATAAAAGCTGCGTTATAATATTCATTGACTTACGTGCACCCGTATGAATTCTCTCCATATTGATGGCAGTGGCCTGGTTGTCCAAACATAACACAAGGGTAGGCAGGACACTAGTTTCAACAAAAACTTCGTAAATAAAGCTTGTTAAAGCTGCAGTTACGAGGTTTTTGTTGAAAAGCAGCGTTTTAATATTCAAAGACTTACATGCACACGTACGAATATTCTCCGTATTGAAAACAGTGGCCTGGTTGTCCTAATATAATACAAGGGTTCGCAGGACACTCGTCGTATCCGCTTTTCAACAAAAACTTCGTAAATAAAGCTTATTAAAGCTGCATTTTACGAGTTGTTTGTTGTTGATGAAAAGCAGCGTTACATACTGTTTATGGACTTACGAGCACCCGTAGTACGTATAATATCCATATTGATGGCAGTGGCCTGGTCGTCCCAATATAATACAAGGGTTGGCAGGGCACTCGCCGTATCCGTGATTGCACGGGATGTTGTAAGCATCAATGAAGGGATTTCTACTTTTCACACAATGTACCGTACATAGCAGACCGACGTATAATACCACTAGCACCAGAATTGTTAAACGTCTCCAAGACATCCTGCAATGAGTCAACCCTTTGAGTTTCCAAAACGGCAAAATTTTTGGGTGGTCGTTTTCAACGATGTTTTCCAAAGCCTTTTTAAATCGGGCTCTGAAGCCCGAGTTATATATACTGTTTTCTGAAAACCCATCAGTTGGACACACTGCATTTTTACCATTATCCGCTGAGCAATGTGTTCGAGCCAAAATATGCGTTTTCAAACACCGAAGAAACGGCCTTTTCAGTCACAATCTACAAACTTTTTTATCTTATTTACTTTTGCGACAAATAAGGAAGAGCCTCATACAAAATTTGATGTAATTTTTGCATATAGTAATTACCAGTTAGTATTTTCTGTGTTTATATCAAGCTTTTCGGTTGAGATGAAACGTACAATAGGTTAACTGTATAATACAATAGTAGCAGTTACGAGGGACGGTCGGAAAGTAGTTGGACTTTTCGTGCTGCTATCTCTCCATTTGCAACTGTATAAACACACTATATATATATTGGTGGAATCTTCATCCATTTGCCAATAATGTGGTCAGTTTATTTTCAAAGATAGTTGTATATATAAAATATTCTGTCCACTTATATGCGATAGGTGTTTTATGTATCTCAGACTATTTGTTAGAGGAACAACAAGGGTACCCAAAACAAAAGAACATTTTAGTCATTTTAATCGTGAAGAAGTTAAGTTTTTGAACTACGTTATCTCTGAAGATTAAATAAGGGTTAATAATTCCGAACATGGGATAAAAAATCAGTCAAAGCAGTCCTGGAAACGAGCTGGTTCCCCACCCCTTCAGAGATTAAGCTGTTACCTTCGGCTGGTTGTCATATTTGTTGCTTTTGGGGATTCACGAGGATAGATAGTTACTCATTTCATGTCAAATGGCAAAATCTGTCATTGCCAAGTACAATTATGAAGTAATTCAGAGAAATCTAAGAATAAATGCTGAAATAAACGCGTCCCAGATTAGCAAAGAAAACTGTTTTCCTCTTTACGATTACGCACGCTCCCATACCACCCCATCTACAGTGTAGATTATCAATTATTACACATGCCATTAGTTGTTTTACTCTTCTTATAACCCAGACCTCGCCACATTTGTGTCTAGAACCGAAGAAAACGTTTGCTGGGAAGAAATTTGAGACCAGGGCGCCTTTGATACTGGCTGTTACACTGTACCTAATACAGTGGGTCTACGTTGTGGTTAATAATGGGAATAATAAAGCTCCCACGAAGATGGCAAAAATGCACAGATATAGATGGACAATTTGTTCAAACAGTGTTGAAAGAACTTTGTTAAAAAGTTGAATGGTTTTAGAGAACTAGTTAAAAGTCCAACTACTTTCCGACCGTCCCTCGTACAATATTACTGCTCTGTTTTTTTTTTTTTTTTTTTTTTTCTCGAACGGTCATTTACCAGTTGTAGCGCTGAAAACCAATCAAATTCTGTTATGATTATCACGTGGTCAAACCCACGCTAACCGAGGCTTGACACTTACACTTTGCGTGTTATTCACTGAGCTATGTGTTAAAGGCAAACACTGCAGAAACTGCCTTTCCAGTTACAATCTACAAACCCTTTTTTTATCTCATTCAGTTTTGCGAGAAATAAGGAACAGGATTATACAAAATGATGGGTTGCAACAATGGTTCAAAAATAGATATTCTTTAAATTCTGTGAATTGATAGGGTTACATAATATATTTGATATGCATGTGTAAAAAGTCTGATGAGGACTTATTTTTTGGAAATAATGGCTAACAAAGTGGGTGGGGTAAATTGACATGAGAAGCAATTTTTTACTTTGAAGTTAAATAACTTTTTCTACATAGATCAGATCGAATTGAAATTTTGCACGTACTTTCAATGTACTAAGGAAAGAAGATTTTTGGAAAAATTAATCATGTATATCGGTTTGTTGATTTTCTGTATTCGTCCTTCTGTCAATCTCAGATTTTGCTTATTTTCGATGTACTAACTTTACGAAACTATCTCTACAGCTTTTACTTTTGTATGAATTGACATGATATTTTATGAACATGATCCTATATGATGTAGCTAGATGTGTGTAAACTTTGGGTCAAATCCAATGTAAAGCAACAACGGTATTTGACATTAAAAAAAAACAATATGTCATTTAAGACAATGGTTGACAAACATCAGTTCTAAATGAGTGCAGCAATGATTATCACACAAGTAAACATTTAGAGTTTTATTTTCAAATATTGAATATAAAACCTAAGAAAATCAAGGATGAATCATTTGCTTTTGCCAATCTTGATCTGGATCCATCTGATCTGAAATGCCACACTGGTCCTATATCTGCACCCAACCCTTCTGTATATATTGTTCTCTTTATTGATTAATGATTGATAATTATTGATGCTACTATATGTATACCATTTCCTTAACAGCAAATTGAAATGCATCCATTCTCAAATGTTGGGTATGACTGCAAGACAGATAAATCAAAGAAAAAATTCTGATTATCAACATTTTATATTCTCTTTTTTTTTCCTTTAGGTTACCAAAACTTTCTAAATAAGGGTCGTCTAAATATGTCAAAATCAACGCAATGGCAAAGAATTCTGTGCTAAAAATAGACTAGAATTACCGTTACTTTTTGATAAACTGTCGGTAGTGTTATAAAATATCCTAACTACAGCTTGACTCAAGCCATAGTTATGATATTTTATGACAACACTTAAGAACTATTGATTGTTTGTCCGATATTGCGTCATGGTTAACTAGATAAAATCGTTCCCCGTTGTGTTCTATCTTTTAGCTCTCTTTTTCAGTCCACTGGACCAAGGCTTGATAATTTTGTTGAAATTTCATTTGCAATTTTGGCATCTCTACTGTTACTGTGCCTATAGCGCAGTCGGTAGCATGTTGGATAATCAATCTTAGTAGTACTGGGTTCAATCTCCGAGTTGAATGAAAATGTTTTGTGACACATCTTTCACAATTGAGGGGATATAATTCTGTAAACTCCAGTTGGATGAGCTGGCGATGTCCCTGAAAAGATGGAGTGTTATGACAAAAAAAAAAACCGTCACAATTTGGGCAAAGATTTTACCAACTTTTATTGTCCAAATTTAAGCCATTTTGATTGACGAACTATTACACTATCGAAGCTCTTGATGGTATCTTTGCTGCCAGCCATCTTTTGTCTACTTTCTCAGTTCTGGTTTGTTCAATTTATCAGTGATGCCCGATTTACAGTGCTGACAGCACTTTGATTTCATATCTGGGAGTAAAAAGTTGCCAATATGTGGCAATGCGTTAATCGCCCTTTCCCAAACAAAACGTCCCTAAAAGGCATGTGAAAAAAATTGAGACAAAAGAAGAAAATGCTGATGGAAAAAATGCTTTTGCATCAATACTTTCCGTATCATATTTTAGACAGAATCAGTATTAGGGCCCCTTTATCAACATCCGTTCTGTGGTTCGCAGTAGCTTTTTTAATAGGATCACCCTACTATTTTACAATTTTGGCTTTTCCCAATCAGTGAAATTTTGAGCTGCTCCAATTACTAAGCTGCTGCAGATGACAAACCGGGTGTTAATAAATATAGGATTGATGTAGAATATTATAGCTTAGAAAGTTTTAAAGCAAAATGAGAAAACAATCAGTATTCTCTTCTTTTGTCTCAATGTTTCCTACGTCTTTTTTAAGTGGGGCGTCAAAAGGCATTACTGTTTTGGAAAGGGATAATTATAAAAGTAGTACATAAATGTATGTAAGCCTCTAGAATAGCTCATGAAAAATGACCTGGCAGAGCATCTCTAGCTAATTGCTTAAGATGCTCTGCCAGGTCATTTATCTATGCTTTAACAGCCATTTATGCGATTGTCTGAAAGGCCTTTCAATCTGGACCAATCTAAGACTTCGTTGTCTGGGAAAGATTAAGCGCTTGCGAAAACAGTTTTTTAGACCGGTCGGAATTCGAAAGGACATACGGCGACATTGTAATTGGCATTCTCCGCGGTACTCTCTTAGAACGCCGCTCAAACGATTTTAGTACACATGTACTAAACGTTAAATGATAATGAATCATGACCCCTGCTTGGAGGGTACCTCCGCGGAAACCCGGCATCTCCTAATCTACAGCGGGGAATCACGTGACGCTACAACAATTAAAAAGAATCGTCCACAATTATTAACCCATTACCACACAATGACTCTTTTTGACTCCCTATATAATAATGGATTTGGAAAACATTGTGGTAAATGAAGAAATTACTTGTGACACTGGCCGAACATGCCCCGAGGGCGGACAAGCCCCGGTCTCTCCTACACAAAACATTTTCTATGAAGTGACATTTTTTCATCTGCAATAGCTTTTAAAGCGACATTTCACGATTATTTTGACATAAATTTCACTTTTATTCTATCTGAAAGACCACATTTTCTTATGAAAATTCTGAAAATTTAAAGTCAAAATATTGAATCGTTTACGAGAAATAATAATTTTTGTGCTGAAATTAAACAAATCGTTGTGGACAACAGTTCAGATTTATATAGAGCTGGTCATTTCTGTCTCAACTTTAAAGTCGTATTTTTCGCTTAGAAATAACAACTTCAATAAACTGATAGCATTTCTACGCATTAGAAAAACAATCTTTGCATCAAGGTATACTTTGAAAAAAATGAAATAAATGTGAAATGTCAGTTTAAATTTAATCATCCTTAAATTTTGATGTTCGGGATATGGTTGAGAATCGCGTGATACTCGAAAAAAAACGTACATAAGTTAAAGTTGTCATAAAAAGAGATGTTAAATCGTAATATTAAATAAATATAAAAAAAGGAGTTTTGAATGTCCTACCTTTACGGAATTTTCTTTGTTTCCTTCGCAAGTCAGCTGATACAAAAATGAAGTCAGAAAAGTACTTCGAATGACGAATAGATTTATCTCAAAGCATGTAGCCCTTTACTAAAGACCTAATTTTGACGGCTCTAAAAGGAAATGCTTAGGAAAGATTGAGAAAAATGGCAAAAATAATAATAACAATTATTTTCTCCTTTGGTCTCAAAACTAATGGCGATGAATTTTGTACAAAAATAGACTTGATATTCCGTTATGTTTTTATAAACCGTCGGTGTTGTTACAAAATCACGTAACTACGGCTTGAATTAAGCCGTAGTTACGAGATTTTATAGCAACACCTATGAAATATACGAAATATTATTTGTTTGTCCGAAATTATATCACGGTTAACTGGATAAAACTGTTCCCTATACGAGACACAATTTATTTCTTTACCAACACCCATTTTATTCCAAGAAGCAGCTTTCAAATTAGAACTCTAAATATAACTGTAACTGCAGCTTGATTTTAAAAAAGCTGCAGTTACGAGGGTCGCTTTTTACAAGTGACGATATATTGGAAAATGTCCTGTCTTGATAGGTCAATATTTGTAGTTGCTAGAGTGAAAACAAAGTCAAAATAAAGCCGAAAATGACAATTTTTCAATTTCAAGGGCACATAACTCATGATATAAAATTCAGATCAAGCTGAAAATTATACCGAGGCAAGATCTTATTGTCACCAACATTCTGGTAATGTTTTGTCTTGATTGAAAAATAAATGTATTTGTAATTGCTTGAGTGAAGCAAAGTAAAAATTAAGCCGAAAATGACAATTTTGTCAATTTCAAGGCACATAACTCATGATATAAAATTCAGATCAAGCTGAAAATTGCACTCAGTCAAGATCTTATTGTCACCAACATTTTGACCAAGTTTTGTCTTGATTTGTCAATATTTGTAAGTGCTACAGTGAAAACGTGGTTAAAACAGCCATTTTTTTAATTCAAGGACAGATAACTCAAGACTTTCTGGTTCAATCAGAAATAATTGAAGGAATCTGATAGAAGACCACCTAAGGATCATTTCTGTGAAGTTTGTTGGAATCCATTCAGTAGGTTCTGAGGAGAAGATTTTTAAAGAAAAAGTTGACGACCGGACGCACGGACGGACGCACGCACGCACGACGGACACAGCGCCATGACAATAGCCCGCTGGTCTGAGGGCCAGTGGAGCTAAAAAAAGGGACGAACATACTGATAAGCAGTATTTATTTGGAAGTTCCTTTAACATTTTTTCTGTATTGCATCAAAAGTCTTTATTTTTGTTCCCATTTAAAGTAACTGTTGACGCTCGATATCTCGACATCGGATGAATCCAATGTGTGAAATTCTGGTCCCGTCCTCATCAATGGATGACAACAATTTCAGATGAAATAATTTCGAAAAAATATATAGCCATTGTTGTATATGAACAACAGGATAAAAATTGTTCGTTTCGAGCAATATCTTTCCTACTCGTACTATTTATACAGAACAAAATCGGATGAGTCGAACTCCGGATATGTCGAGATATTTTGACACATCCTTTTATGACTTCGACACAACGAGTGTCGACTGTATGGAAAATTTGGGCAAGTTTATACATATCACTGCTTTTCAACGAAAACCTCGTAACTGCAGCATAAAACGAGCTGCAGTTACGGTGTTTCATTAAAAAGCGACGACAGGAAGTTGTGTTATTAGAAAGGGGTTAATATTATGTTCGTCAAATAATGAGTCAACCCTTAACCAGTTAACTATACGACAAAATGTAAGACTGTCCAAAATTAAAAGATGTCATAGACATAATGATAGATATTTCGTTGGCATAAACTTTCTAACTATGTAACAAATATACGATGAACAAAAACTACACATAAAAACTAACATTCTTATTTGATTTTGCTCAATGAGATTAACAATCATGGGCGGATCTAGAGGGGGTGGGGGTCGGGGGTCCGGACCGCCCCTGACATTGGCCGAAAATCAAATTTTGACGGTTTAACGTTAGTATAACGTCATAATATTTAACACATTTAAAGCCATCATTTGGTCGTGGACCCCCCCCCCCCCCTGAAAAATTCCTGGAGGGCTTGGACCCCCCCCCCCCCCCCCCTGGAAAAAAATCCTGGATCCGCCCTTGACAATACTAGTAAGTGAATATAGCATTTAGAAACGTCATTACTTCATCTTATCTTATAGCTATGTTACCTTAATTGAAGTATCTAAATATAATATGAAGGGTCAAGTGTTTTGTTTTATTACCTTAATCCTTTCCCATACAAGATCTGGTTTTGACGTTCTTAATCGAGAATACATCGGAAAATATCGAGGCAAAACAATAAAATGCTGAAATTCACCATTTTTCCGTTTGCCTAAATATTTTCTATGCTATATTATACACAAATCACAGCGTTTCGACATTCATTTTGTCGTGTGCAGTGGCTTTCAAATTGGAACACCCCATTTTTTGTTGTTTTGGAAAGGGGTTGTTGAAAAATAAATCCTATTTTTACATTTTACACAAAATATTCAATCAAATATAGCTCAAAATAAATGACCTGGTATGGTATCTTTAGCTAATAGCTAGAATTGCTCTGCCAGTTCATTTATTGTGAGCTATACATATCAAAAAGTGATCATACTAAACAAAGGTCAAACAGATGTCACATTTGAAAAATCAACACAACCTATAGCATAACCTATATAAATGGACATCGAGTCGTGAGCCGTGACGAAAGGTTACGGTTTATTCCAATACATGTAAATAGGGAGGAGTGCCCTTTTTCCACCGATTAAAAGCGAACAATGACAGGTATTGCGTGCTGTCCGCGATGCCGTGTGAGTTCAGTAGCTGTATCCAGATAGTACTTTGTCGATTAATTACAGGGAGACGGGTTCGAGTCACATATTTTTATAATTCGAAATCCCTCTTCCCTCGTCAATTTAGACTCGCTGATCTTTGACCATTCACAGGTCGTTGTCTATCTATACCAATTTCTGTTGTTTTGAAAGGATTTATTGAAAAGGAAATCCTGATTTTAAATTTTACACAAATAGTCAATCAACTACAACATATCAAAAGTGATCATACTAAGCAGAGGTCAAACCGATGTCACATTTGAACAAGAGTTGTCCGCGGACAACGTAGCTCGCCTACACGTGAGCTTGTCGCAAAAAAGGAGTCTAAGAACAAAGCTTAAGGTCACTAGGTCAAAGGTCATGGTCTCCGGGTCAAGGTCATGACATGATGTATCAATATGTGCAATATCAATGCTCTATCTGTAATAGTGCATATGAGTTATGGGCCAGGTTAAAGTTTTTTTTAAAGTAGGTCAAACTCAAAGGTCTAGGTCAAAGGTCATGGTCCCAAAGGAAAGGTCTTGGCAGGAGGTATTACGGATTTCATTTGACCTGACACTGACCTTTATTCAAAATGTGTCCATATTTCGCAATATAGTGTAACAATCTTCAAAAAGACTTGTATCATAGTACACAAATATAACAGGTAGGCCTATACAAGAAAAAATACTGAATTGTTATTTTTAAGAAATGCCAAGAAATGTTATTTATGATAATAAAAGCTAAAGCTGCGCCATGTGAAATGACATTTGTAATGTATATGTGTGAAATATAAAGACTGTATCTCTAATAGTGCCTAAAATATATACCAGGTTAAGGTCTTTCAAGACGCCGACACTAGGGCTGTGACGTTAGCTCCTCGGACATAAAGTCCCGGCTCGCTAAAAACGAACATAGCTTATAGCAAGACAGAGAAAGTATTCTAGGTTACTATAAATATCAAGTAGGGAAAAGTAAAGGGAACGATTTTATCAAGTGAACAGTTACGTAATTGCAGACTAACAGTATTGTTTTTCCGTATGAGTTGTTATAACATCTCGTAACTACGGCTTGATTCAAGCCGTAGTAACGAGATTTTATTACAACACTGACGTTCTATCAAAACGTAACAGTAAACCAGTCTATATTTAGCACAAAGTTCATTGCCATTGAAGACTGACAAGAGCCGGTACTTTTCCCAATTCGCCATGTACTCCTTTTCAGAATGCGTCATTTGTCTGACCTCTGCAAAGTAGAACCCTTTAACCCTTTCCCAAACACGACCAAACACAATGCCGTAACTACAGCTTAGTCAAGCTGTAGTTACGATCTTTTCGAACTAGGCCGACGATTTTCTCCATTCTCTTGTGATACAAAGAAGTGTCCATGGATAACTTAACCCTTTACCAAACGACAAAATTTCAGGGTGCTCCAATTTGAAAGCTACTGCAGACGACAAAATTAAATTGAAAACCTTTGAATTTGTCTAAAATATTGCAAAGAAAATATTGAGGGAAAAGGAGAAACTGCTGGTTATCAGCAGTTTCTTCTTTTGTCTCAACGTTTTCCCAAGCCTATTCTATCAGGGACGTAAAAACCAGGTCTTGTTTTGGAAAGGGTTAATGATATCGTCATAAAGCGATTAAAATATGGAAAGTAACGTTAAATCAGACTTACTTGAAGAAACGCGTAAGACTCGGGAATTAATCGTAAATAAAGGAAAGCTTTCGTAATACAACTAGAAAATAGTGAACAGTGATGTAAAATCGTAAGACTATGATAAAAATGTAATCTAAAATATCCTACCTTTAACGGAACCTTTTACGGAGTTCTCTTCGCTCCCTACGCAAGTCAGCTGATATGAAAAATGAAGTAGGAAAAATACCTTGGATGACGAATACATTTTTGACCCATCACGCTAAATGGGACCTTATACGAAGTGTGAAAAATATCGAACCTAGTCAGTCTGCGCAAACCGCGCAGCCAGACTAGGGCCGACACTTTTCCCTGTCATGTATTTTCTAAATCCGGAATATTTTCCCTATCTTACTATATATTCATTTTTCGCACACAGGATCTGGTTGACCTGTGCTTAGTTTGTCGAAATTGTATTTTTGGAGTTCGGATAAAGTCCTTTTTAGCGTGACGGGTCACATTTATCTCAAAGCATTTAGGCTTTTTCTAAACAATTGACAATATCTGATGTCGACATTCGTAATAGAAAACTGCTTTGGAGAAGATTGAACCAGAGGACGAAAATGCTGATATCCACCATTTTCTACTTTTGCCTCAATACTCTTTGGGTTATACCGGTATAAGACATAATTCCTTTCTTTACCTTTCTCAACTATCCATTTTGTCCACAGCAGCAGCTTTCAAATTAGAAATCTAAATATATCGCTGCTTTTTAAACAAAAGCCTCGTGACCGCAGCTTATAACAATCTGCAGTAACGAGGGTTGTATTGTGTTGAAACATTTCAAAACTTTGTTAAACCCAGAAAGGTATTTGTCTATTAATCTGCCATTTAGTTATCGCCGGTGTAAATGCAAAACCTCGTATGTCGATTGGTGCAATTTTCAAAGTACAAAATTGTGTGCGCAGTTAGGACGATTCTCGCGGGTTTTGAGATGTCTTTACTGATCAGTATTAATGACAAATTACTTGTGAACAATTTGTCGAAATTTCAAGTAAAACATTTCAGTTTGGGAAAAGTTATTACACTTTTTCCACTCCCCTTTAAAATTTTCCAGAAATGAGATACGAGGTTTTGCATTCACAACGACGTTATATAAAAGCCGTCGCAAAATTTAGATGCAGCAGTCATAACGTTGCCATAAAAAAGGGACGTCACGAAAATTTACCCAGACATGACCGAATCTGTAAATTTTGCTTTGACCAGTTTACTGTCAGAATTATAGACGATGAGTACCATGTATTCTTTATTTGTTTAAACTTAGAAGACGAACGCAACTTTCTCCTTTATTCATGGTATTCAGGAAATAATGAACGTGAAGGCCTTTGTAGTCTAAGGAAAACGGAAAATATGTTAAAAATTCGAAAACTTGCAAATTATATTTATGTCTTAATGAATGCTTATAACACAAAAACATAAAGTTGTTGTTGAATTAGCTGGTACAGAGTTGTTGTTAATACATAATATTGTGTATTTACATCAATTTTGTATCATCTCTTTAATATATGATATTTATGGTCTCTAATATGATTCCGACTGTGATAAGAATCGAGTACCGAGTGAAAGAAGTCAAGATAAAAGTGCAAGACTATTGTAAATGCATACGAAGCTCTTATATACGTACAATAGTATTGCACCAACATATTCCTTTTCTTATACATTTATACAGAATTTATGTAGAAGGAAAACACAACTCTGTGATGTAAATATTGTCAATTTGTTACATTGTATATATTATGGGCCGGTGGCCTTTCTTTACATAATAAAATATCCGTTCGTTCTTTCGTTGTTGTAAAGCGACGATATATTGTTCGGTAATGTTAACCCTTTCCAAAATTACCTCTGGTTTTAAAATACTTTTACTTCAATTTGATTAATTGGGTTTGTACGTCGTTTTCAACTTTAGTGGGGGAGCTTATCCGAAAATACTTCACTTTGTGATACAAGCACCAAATTTGGAACAAATATTCCTCAGAGTATACTTAATTCAAAACAAATGGTATCCCCGATGAAAAACCAATATGGCGGCCATTTTTTTTAAGATGGTCGCCATCTCTAGAGGTAAAAAAATGAGAAAAAATATTTCATTTCAAGATACAAGCACCAAATTTGGCACAAATGTTCCCCAGAATATACTCTTTTCAAAATATATAGTATCCACCATGACAAACCAATATGGCTGCCAATTTCTAGGATGGCCGCCATCCATATATGTAAAGAAAATCAAGAAAACCCTTCTTTTTGAAGATACAAGCACCAAGTTAAGCACAAATGTTCATAAAAGTACACTTTTTTCAAAAGATATGGTATCCACCATAAAAATCCAACATGGCTGCCATTTTCCAGAATGGCCGCCATCTTCATAGACGAAAAAAATCTGAAAAAATCCTTATCTTTGAGATTCAATCACCAAATTTGACACAAATGTTTCTTAGAGTGACCTGCTTTCAAAAAGCAAGATATTCATAAGTGAAATCAACATTGTGGCCATTTCCCGAGATGGCCGCCATTTCCTAAACTCAAAATATTGGTAAAGGTTTCTTATTGTGATGTGAGCACCAAATTTGGCACTCATGTTCCTCAGAGTATACCTTTTCAGACATAATGGTTTCCACAAAGATAAAACGACCTCATGGCTGTCATTTTCCAAGATGACTGCCACCTCTGTAGATCACATATGGGCCAAAAAAAGTTTTCTTGGTAACAAGCAACATTTTCTCAAGTTTTTTTGCGGATCAGGTTTTCTTTGTGAAATATGGTATCATTCATATGGGATAAAAATTGCTGTTATTTTTCAAAATGGCTACAGTCTCTGTAGATATTTTTTTCTTGTACAATTTGCAATTTTCATTACTCGTTACAACATATTTCTGTGAAAAAATCATAATTATATTACCTGACAGATAATATTTTGAAAGAAGTTATAAAATTAGTTTTGGTTATGTTAGCCTTGATTAAAACAAATATGGTAGCCATATTTTGTCATAATGTGGTAAAGACTATGAAAATTTATAGCAAAATTGTTTTGGTGCTCAATAACATAACAATTTCAAAATTTGACGGACTAACTAGAATTCACTATAAACCAAACGATTGTGTCAGTATTGCTGTTCTTGTGAAATTGTCTTGGCCAAAATTTTCACAGTGGTGTGTTAAAAAAATTACTTGGCTACGATTTAAAAAACATTCCTTTAACTTGTTAGTGATGATTTAGTTCAAATAAAGCCACAATTATGTATCAACAACTTTTGGAATATTAAGCTGCAAACTATAAGTGTCATTGTGATCATTTTGTAGATTTTTCAAATATTTAAACCTTTAAAAATTGTAAACATGTATCTCACAAATTTTGCAGCAGCTGTGTTAGTTTTTCATGGCAGATACTATGTAATTTGAAGAAAATATAATCTAAGAAACACTTGTGCGAAATGGGGGCTTGCATGACAAAGTCAAAGACCACTATTTTGACTTTTGTATAGGTGTCTTTCTTTGATGTCGACAAGTGTTTTGAGTTTTCAGGTCGATACCATGCATTTGGAAAAACGTATGTTCTACGTATTATAATGTGAATTTATATCAAAGCATAAAGTAAGGAATATTTTCTACAGAATAACGAATCATTCAGATTTATCTGTGTTAAATATGCAACATGTTAATGATAGTGTGATATGAAAATTTACCCATTTTCAAATAAAATTATTTATATTTTGATGATACGTAGAACAAATAAGCTATTTCCTTTATAAAGGGGGTCCCAATAAAAATGGAACACATTTTTAAAAGTGAATTGCTCATGTATTAATTGATATGTCTCCACCAAATTTGAATATGTAATAGAAACGATAGTTTTCTATCCGCAGTTAAAATTTGGTTGAAAAATGTTTATTAGTTTCGAAAATATTGGCATTCAAATGAATGAACCCGGAAAACCATTTTAACACGATATCGATATTTCCGTTCGCAGCGCACACATACACTTGACTCTTCACATTTGTTTAATAATACAAGACAAAAGTGATATTGAAACATTTTACGTCGCGCACGGTATTGCGACCGATTTATGTAACGTCGAAATACACGGGAAGACGTTGCGTGCAACGAACATTCTTTGTCATCCGCGCTTTATTTCCCGTTTATTCAAGAAAAAGGCTCAATCTGTGTCGTTTGATGAGATATTTAGAAAGCAGAAGAATACATGGATAACAGAAATTGATATATATATCTGAATTATAGTTCAATTAAATTTCTACTTTTTGTTGATTTTGTTGATGAATAATGTTACAAGGTGGTCATACCACGTGATAAATGACGTCATAAACTGACGATGTTATGGTAAATTGTCACCCCGACACACCACGGCTGGAATTTTCAAACGGCTGTAAGTACTTTGTTTTTTATTCAAATTAAACAAGACCTGGCCTATTCGAAGCGCAATTTTGTAAGCTTAATCCGTATATTTACATCTTGTTCCCAAAAGTCACGGTTTTTGCAAAAATCGTGGACAACTGATTGAAAACGACAAAAATAAACCCTGCTACAACGGAAAGCGAAATCAAAATTGATACAAATTAACTATTCATGAGCTGGTTACATGATATATCTGTACATTTATAGTATTTTTAGTCTTAAATTATTTTTTTAGATAAATCAGAAGTAGAAAAGCAAATAAAATCTTGCCGGTAAAAGGACAACTATGAGAAAGCTATATCGGGCAGCAGATATTAGGAAGCTACATTGGAAAGCAGAAATTAGAAATATTTCACACCCGACTCAATTACCATAGTTTTCATGTTTTTCATTTTTTTTTTGTTTTGTTTTTTTTTTTCCGAGCCCGATTGCGGTGAGCGAGACATAGTTCCTTGTCACTATATAACAGCTAGGTGTACGTGCGTAAGTCAGTCCGTCAGTGGCATTACTCCAACATTTATGAATGGATTTTAAGCAAAAATAGCGGAAATTTTGTTCTCTGTCAATGTAGACCTGATGTTTGGAATAAATATCAGAAAACTACAAGATCAAGGTAACAGCTCACTGTCAAATGTCAAAATTAAATTTATCTAGAGCATTTTGCGGACTCGATAGCAATTTTCATGGGACAACCATCTAGTTCGTTTGTGTTTTCTCTGGCTGCTGAGTATTTGACCAGTCATGCGTAAAAAGACCGCAATGGAATTCTATTCCCGTTTAGTCTGTGCAAACTGCACAGTCTGATACGGGTCGTTACTTTTCACCATTCTCATTTGGTCCCCCTTTGTGTGACTAGTCCCGTATATTTCCGAGTGACTTGAAATGTAAACATGAAACCACATTTTTAACTTAAAGATCTATAAACTTTGTCTGAGATTCGTGTTCGTTCTTGAACGAAACGTTAGTAGTCCTGTCCATGTGTCTAATTATATGACGACAGTTCCATCGTTACTTTAAACGTTTCTAGGTTATCAAAAAAAATAAATAAATAAAAAATAAAAAAATAAAAATTAAACCGGATTATTCACACACGATTAACATTCAATCTTTGTTTGTATTTTTCGGATGACGGTAGGCATAACTTGTGAAAAAAGATAATAAAGATCGAAAAAAGAAGAACTAAAAGTTGGCTTACTTCTAAAACAATTTGTAATGATGAAAATTGCCAATTACGTGGAATTCCCTGTGAAACACGTAAATGTCATAGATATCAAACGTTCACCATTGAAGCCTGTTACACCTCGTCAACTAAAGCGAATTAGAAGCGGTGGAAAGAAGTCAGTGGTGAAACAGACACCAACCAAATAGTCATCTACAAAATAAGTAAGAGGAGCCCTACTTAAGGAAGAATTCAACACACCGAAGTTACAAAGACATAATATGTGATAAACAGTTGAATAAAACATTATGGTTCGCAAAAGATACTCATTTGCATTTGTTTTCTGAAACCATTCATAATTATGCTTTCCAATGTACCATGGTAGAAATTGCTTGCCGTTGTAGCCGATTCATGACGGCCTTTACTGCGATGTCCTCGTACAGTTTTACCAATAGCACGTTCTTATGTAGGTAAATTTAGACTCATTTCAATGTCACTATGAAGTTATCAACATATTATTGATACAAATATGCCATTTTTCTTACAAATTTTGGGTTTGCTTACCGTAGTATCTACCAGATTTTTTCCGGTCTTCTACCAGATTTTCTCCGGTTTCACGAAGTTGTCCACGAATATTGCTTAAACCGCACTTTTTGGAACAAGGTGTAAACATGTGTTTATAAATTACAAAATTGCGCTTCGAATAGGCAAAGTCTCGCTTATTTCAAACAAAAGATAAAGTAATTACATCCGTTTGAAATGTTGATGTGGGGTGACAATTTACATTAACACCGTCAGTTTATGACGTCATTAATCACGTGGTATGACCACCTTGTGTTATGTGTTTGAGTATTTTCGCTACATTATAAACCAAGGTGGTCATACCACGTGATAAATGACGTAATAAACTGACGGTGTTATGGTAAATTGTCACCCCGACACACCACGGCTGAAATTTTCAAACGGCTGTAAGTACTTTGTTTTTTATTCAAATTAAACAAGACCTGGCCTATTCGAAGCGCAATTTTGTAATCTTAACCCGTATATTTACATCTTGTACCCAAAAGTCACGGTTTTTGCAAAAATCGTGGACAACTGATTGAAAACGACAAAAATAAACCTTGCTACAACGGAAAGTGAAATCAAAATTGATACAAATTAACTATTTATGAGCTGGTTACATGATATCTCTGTACGTTTATAGTATTTTTAGTCTTAAATATTGTTTTAGATAAATCAGAAGTAGAAAAGCAAATAAAATCTTGCCGGTAAAATGACAACTATGAGAAAGCTATATCGGGCAGCAGATATTAGGAAGCTACACTGGAAAGCAGAAATTATAAATATTTCACACCCGACTCTATTACCATAGTTTTCATGTTTTTTGTTTGTTTTTTTTTTTTTTCGAGCCCGATTGCGGTGAGCGAGACATAGTTCCTTGTCACTATATAACAGCTAGGTGTACGTGCGTAAGTCAGTCCGTCAGTTCGCCCGTTTTAGTCCGTGGCATAATTCCAACATTTATGGATGGATTTTAAGCAAAAATAGCGGAAATTTTGTTCTCTGTCAATGTAGACCTGATGTTTGGAAGAAATAAGACGAAGTATCTCATCAAGAAAGCAAAAAAATCCTTTTACCTAAAATCTATCAGTGAAAATAAACAAAACCCCAGTGTATTGTGGAAACATCTAAAAGAAGTATCTGGAAAAACAAAAAACAAAACACTCTGTGCATTCATGATGATAATGGCGACTTAAAGTGACATTTCAGAATTTTTTGTCGTAAATTTTACTTTTATCTTTATCTGAAAGAGCATATTTCCTTATGATAATTCTGAAAATTTCAAGCCAAAATATTGCGCCGTTTACGAGAAATTTATATTTTTGTGTTAAAATTGAACAAATTGTTGTGGACAACAGTTCGGATTTATATGCAATTTATCGATTATGCCTCAACTTTAAATGCGTGTTTCTCGTTTATTGGCAACAACTTAAAAAAAATAACAGTATTTATACTCATTAGAATAACCAATCTTGGCATCAAGACATACTTTAAAAAAATAAAATTGGAATGAAATGTCCCTTTAATTACAGATGCAAAACAAGCTGCAGAAATATTTAATACGCATATTACAAACGTATTCAAAAAAAGCACCTGAGCACAATACAAATGTTCTAGCACAAGGTGATAAGTCAACAATACGGTCTTATGTTCATAAGCAAATGCCCGACAAGGAAATATTCAATATACCTCACATTTCTGAAGACTTTGTTTCAAAACAACTCAAACAGCTTGAAACAGGAAAATCAACTGGCTTAGATGGTATTGCAGCTAAATTCCTTAAAATTAGTGCAAATATTATTTCAAAACCTCTAACTCTCATTTTTAACCAGAGTATCACAAGTTGTAAATTTCCATCAGCTTTTAAAGTTGCCAAAGTTATCCCAATTTACGAAAGGGTGAAAAAAGTGACAAGAATAACTACAGACCGATTTCTATATTGCCTATTCTTTCCAAAATTCTTGAAAAACATGTTAGCAATCATTTGAAATCCTTTCTTGAAAATAACAGTTTGATCCACAAAACTCAATCTGGATTTAGGTCAAACCATTCTTGCGAAACTGCTTTAACTGCTATTATTGATGCTTGGATAAATGCAATAAATGACAAAAAAGTAGTAGGCACTGTTTTCCTGGATCTTACAAAGGCATTTGATCTAATCAATCATTCTATTCTTTTAAACAAAATGTATGAATATAACATTCAACATAATTCGCTTCACTGGTTCAAATCTTACTTAACAGAAAGATGTCAAAAGGTTTCAGTCTCAGGGAAATTATCCTCAACTGAATTAATTAAGTCTGGAGTTCCTCAAGGCTCAGTATTAGGACCTATCCTGTTCATTTTGTATATAAACGACCTACCAATGCACCTTCATGTCTCTTCAACTGACATGTTTGCTGATGATACCACTATAAGCTGTTTCGGTCATAATGCCACAGAAGTTATTTCCCTACTTCACGACAGTCTCACTACTATAGAAAATTGGTGTGAAAGAAACTCTATGCTTCCTAATCCAGAAAAGACTAAAGCAATGACTATATCACCAACAACTCAAGTATTCAGTCAGCAAACTAATAACCTAGTCCTTTGCGACCAAGTTATTGATTTCACAGAAAGTGAAAAACTTTTAGGTGTCAATGTAGACAGCAAGCTCAACTGGAAATCTCAAGTTGAAACCCCAAGTGAGGAATTGTTTAGTGAATTAAAATGGATGAAATTTGAAGAGCGTGTACTATACAAAAAAGCTATTCTAGTCTATAAGTCTATCAACAATAAATTGCCTGATTACATGTCTTCACTTTTAAAAGAAAGTAATAAGCCAAATCTTAGGTCTTACACTAATAGAACTCTTGAAATACCCAAACCTAGAATAGAATTCTATAGAAAATCTTTCACCTATTCTGGTCCAAAATTATGGAACCAGATCCCCATCTCGGTAAGAGAAAGTGAAAATGTTCAAAAGTTCAAATCTGCCTACGTAGCATGGTGGTATTCTAGTGGAAAAAACATGCTTGTATATACATGAATAACAATTGAAACTCATATCGTCGGAAGTGTAGGCATATGTTGTAACTACAGCTTCGATTAGCTGTTGTTACAATGTTTTCCAATACAGCCGACAATATGTGACTTGTTCAGTATAATCTTCTTTTAAAAATCTGAACTGTGTATTTTCATTGTAATTATTACTATTTTCTACATTCAAATTGTTACCCTATATACATTACGATACAACATGAATGATGTACAGAGGTAATGGCTGAGGAATAAATTGTATTAATTTGTCCAATTGCCCCTTGCTAATACTTTCTGTCTATTATAAAAATATGAATTTGTCTCTTTTGTATCCATTTTGTATCCATTTTAAAGGAGAACATGCTGATAACAACTTTTTCTTTTACCATTAATTTTATTCTTGTGCTTCAAAACTGGTCTTGTTTGAGAAATTGCATTTCAGAATTGCATAGATTCTTTTTTCTCTTTTGTTGTACATATTTACATTTGTTTTATGCTTTGTCTTTGTAAATATTTGTAGAGGCCCACAGGGAAGACTGGGTATTATCCCAACTGTGTAGCCTCGTTAAATAAAGTCTTTATTATTATTATTATTATTATTATTTATTATTATTATTATTAGTAGTAGTAGTAGTAGTATTAGTAGTATTAGTAGTATTAGTAGTAGTAGTAGTAGTAGTAGTAGTAGTAGTAGTAGTAGTAGTAGTAGTAGTAGTAGTAGTAGTAGTAGTAGTAGTAGTAGTAGTAGTAGTAGTAGTAGTAGTAGTAGTAGTAGTAGTAGTAGTAGTAGTAGTAGTAGTAGTAGTAGTAGTAGTAGTAGTAGTAGTAGTAGTAGTAGTAGTAGAAGTAGTAGTAGTAGTAGTAGTATAAATATCAGAAAACTACAAGGTCAAGGTAACAGCTCACTGTCAAATGTCAAAATGAAATTCATCTAGAGCATTTTGCGGACTCGATAGCAATTTTCATTTAGTTTGTTTGTGTTTTCTCTGGCTGCTGAGTATTTGACCAGTCATGCGTAAAAAGACCTCAATGGAATTCTATTCCCGTTTAGTCTGTGCAAACTGCACAGTCTGATACGGGTCGTTAGTTTTCACCATTCTCATTTGGTCCCCCTTTGTTTGACTAGTCCCGTATATTTCCGAGTGACTTGAAATGTAAACATGAAACCACATTTTTAACTTAAAGATGTATAAACTTTGTCTGAAATTCGTGTTCGTTCTTGAACGAAACCTTTGTAGCCCTGTCCATGTGTCTAATTATATGACGACAGTTCCATCGTTACTTTAAACGTTTCTAGGTTATCAAAAAAATAATAATAAAATAAAATAAATAAATAAAGCGGATTATTCACACACGATTAACATTCTATCTTTGTTTATTTTTCGGATGATCTTTTTTGTGAAAAAAGATAATAAAGATCGAAAAAAGAAAAACTAAAAGTTGCCTAACTTCTAAAACAATTTGTAATGATGAAAATTGCCAATTACGTGGAAATCCCTGTAAGACACGTAAATGTCATAGATACCAAACGTTCACCATTGAAGCCTGTTACACCTCGTCAACTAAAGCGAATTAGAAGCGGTGGAAAGAAGTCGGTGGTGAAACAGACACCAACCAAATAGTCATCTACAAAATAAGTAAGAGGAGCCCTACTTAATGAAGAATTCAACACACCGAAGTTACAAAGACATAATATGTGATAAACAGTTGAATAAAACATTATGGTTCGCAAAAGATACTCATTTGCATTTGTTTTCTGAAACCATTCATATTTATGCTTTCCAATGTAGCTTGGTAGAAATTGCTTGCCGTTGTAGCCGATTCATGACGGCCTTTACTACGATGTCCTCGTACAGTTTTACCAATAGCACGTTCTTATGTAGGTAAATTTAGACTCATTTCAATGTCACTATGAAGTTATCAACATATTATTGATACAAATATGCCATTTTTCTTACAAATTTTGGGTTTGCTTACCGTAGTATCTACCAGATTTTTTCCGGTCTTCTACCAGATTTTCTCCGGTTTCACGAAGTTGTCCACGAATATTGCTTAAACCGCACTTTTTTGGAACAAGGTGTAAACATGTGTTTATAAATTACAAAATTGCGCTTCGAATATGCATAGTCTCGCTTATTTTAAACAAAAGATAAAGTAATTACAGCCGTTTGAAATGTTGATGTGGGGTGACAATTTACATTAACACCGCAAGTTTATGACGTCATTAATCACGTGGTATGACCACCTTGTAAACGCTGGCGATATTCAACACTAAATTTTGAAAATAGTTTTTACTTTTTTTGCCACGCCACGCCCTTTTTCAGTATTTTTTCTATGATTTTGTCTGGCGTCATTTCGAGGGCCATTTACTCTCCAATGCCGAGGTCTATTGATTAACCATCAAATATGACCTCTGCCGTTTTTGGTACACAAACAGCCTATTTGGTCGTCATAATCTAATTATAGCACATCATTTGAATTATCGAATCAAAATCATTCAGCTTTATCTTGCATGATCATTACGTATACATTACGTCGCTTCTATTTTTGGCTGAAGCCGGTAACATTTGAATTATCGAATCAAAATCATTCAGTTTTATCTTGTTTGATTACGTATACATTACGTCGCTTCTATTTTTGGCTGAAGCCGGTAATTTGAAGCGTCAGCCAATGAAAGTTTGTATCAGCTTTTTAAATTGTTTTGATGTGTAAAGCCAACGATTAGATACCAAAATCCCACCAAGGCCCCGAGATTAGACGTGAAATGACCCCGCGGGAACAGAGCATCATTATATCATAATGGAATGAAGAGAGAATGTGCTCTGATCTTAAGAGAGTAAGGGACATTGGACTTGTTCAATTATCAAATAACCATACTTCAAACAGCAACACTTAGTCAAACAGGTTCGAAGCATACACTTTTACAGAAAGATATCGCCGACTCATTTAGCTTTCTGTACAGTTGATCTCGGAATGAAAGTGATTCAGAAAAAAATAAATCATTATTGATTTGGAAGTTCCTTTAACCCGTTACCAAACAGCAAACTTTTAGACTCCTCCAAATTCAAAGGTTTTGCAGACAACAATTAAAACTGATTGAAATTTTACAGTTTTTGGTCTTTTTGGGTAGAAAACATTGTGGGAAAGAAGAAATTGCTTGTCACAAACATTTTTTTCATTTTCCACAAAGTTTTCCCATTGCATTATCTTGTGGGGAGTCAAAAAGGGTCATTGTGTGGTAATAGATTAACATTTTTTCCGTATTGCATCAAAAATCTTTATTTTTGTTCCCATTTACAGTAACTGTTGACGCTCGATATCTCGACATCGGATGAATCCAATGTGAAATTCTGGTCCCGTCCTCATCAATGGATGACAACAATTTCAAATGAAATAACTTCGAAGTAAATACGAGGTGTGATCTAAAAGTTCGTAAACTGGGTTAATAAAACTTCAGGAGTGTTTACTATCAAAACAAGTTATACAGTTTTTAAATATGACATCTGTACAATAAATGTGGAAAATTTCAATTGTGTACATATAACAGTTATTGCTCAGTGACAAACTTTAGACACAGACCATACGCGGGGCGGGGGAGCAAGAACGTCAAAAACGACGTCAATTTAACACGATTATGAACCCTTCCATTTACTATCATACCATTCTGTGTCCGAGGTATAAATGTACTGAAAGTGTTGTCAAACAATTTAAGAATCGAAATGATGAATGTTTCTCTGCCTGGATGTTTTAAGATCGTTATACTATCAAAGCGGGGCCTATCACTGTGTACCATAGTTCTGACGTCGTGAACCGGGTAGTGGCCCTTTGCAGGACTATCTTGGCATTCATTTTCCTCTATAGAAGTCCTAATCTTGGGTGTCACATAAACATAATTTCTCTACAGCACCAGAGTCTTATTCTCTTCAACATTTTAAATGTCTGCGTTGGTGTATGACCAAGATCGTGACAGAATTTTATAATTGACCGATATTCAAATTTCGTTGTTGACGTCATATCGCTTTTTCACTAATTTGTTCTATCTTATAAAATGTGGTGTCTTCATAACAACTTTTACATCAACGTATGCAACTTGGTGTCACTACGTAAAACTAGTGTAATAACAATTTTCACCTTTTGTTGCTCCCCCGCCTAGGCGTACACACGTTACTATGGTAACGCAGTTTACGGCCGCTATAACTTTTTTGTTTACCTTATAATTTTTTATGCCGTCTTTAGATAATGAACTACGTTATTACCAAATTATACACTGATCAAGCATGTGATAAGGAAGATATGGTTTCATTTTACGAGTTTTTGGATCACCCCTCGTATAACCATTGGAGTATAAGAACCAAAGGATAGAACTTGTTCGTTTCGAGCAATATCTTTCCTAGTCGTACTATATACTGAGCAAAAGTGAAAACGCTACACCTACTTTGCTTGCCATATTTCTTCTAAATACAACAAAAAAAACCAAATGAAAGTGTTTCTGATTGTTTTTGACTTGGTTGTGCCAAGCACTAAACGTTAATGTGTAAAACGGTCCCTTTTAATGTGACAGGGGTCCGTTTTCAGGTGTGCAATTTGAACGGAAATTTTACACAATTGAAACCTTTAGAAATCCAAGCAGAAGAATGCAAACCATGCCGGACTGCACGTATTGGTAGTCTGACAAGTTACCAGCCAGGAAATGTAAAGAAGCTTGCAAAACATTGTTTCAGCGTTAAGAAAATGATGTTTGAAAAGCAGAATTTTCATTATGTTCCGAAGCTTGAAAATTTTACAATGTAATATCCATAGGAAATTGAAATCGCGATTACATGGACATCTGGGAACAATCGTAGTCGAAGAATGGTTTCAAGAATCCCCCGTAAGGCCTGGATGATGTTGCACAAACAAACAATCGAAAATCGTGATAAATTTGTGAATACCAAACAATTTAAATTTCCTATTTGTTTTTGTCAAAGGGAGGCAATTCGCAAAATTGACAGATTATACCTTGATTTTAGAGCTTGCTACTAGAGATAAGTGAGATTTTAAGTGTTTCTTTGGCAACCCGGATATGACCAATTCCGAAAAAGAAAAGGAATCGTTTTCTGCGCATGCGCATATGTGGCATTAGATGAAATTAGCTCTTAACGCATTAAGGGTTGTAACCCTGACATTAATGGAGACAATACCCGTCCAAAGCAAGGCTAAAACAACGTATCGTCGCTTTTCAACAAAACATCGTAACTGCAGCTTGAAACAAGCTGCAGTTACGAGGTTTTCGTTGAAAAGCATCAATACTACTACGTCGAGCCACGTCTACCAGCTGATGTTCATGTTTTTAGATATGACTTGGATGCGATATGGGCGAGTAATTGTATGTGACCCGGCCTTATGTAATAAGTATTACAAAATTATCAAATGAACTTCGAAAACCTTGAAATGTGCGATACAATTATAATTGCAAATCCACGCAGACAGAACAAGTTTTGAAATCCATGGGCGGATCTAGAGAAGGGGGGTCGGGGGTCCGGACCCCTCCTGGCATTGGCCGAAAATTAAATTTTGACTACCGGTATATAAATTTAGTGTAACGTTACATAATTATTTACTACATTTTAAGCCATAATTTGGGCTTGGACCCCCCCCCCCCTCTGGAAAAAATCTTGGGCATGGACCGCCCCCCCCGGAAAAAAATCTTGGATCCGCCCTTGAAATCTATACGACCTTTGTGTACATGAAAGTATCTGAGTATCATATGACACAATAAAATGTAAATAAATACCGATCCAAACTGGGATAGGTAAACTGAGTCAAGATGGTCGGGAGAAAATTGCATGAAATTGTTTTTTAGAGTTATCATTCCTTTCCCAACTAGACCGGGCTTTGGCGTCCCTAATTATGAACCGCTTGAAAAAATATTGAGGCAGCAGAAGAACAAACTTTGGGGTTTAAACAGCTCGTTGCATAACTAGCTAATCCGGAACTTCGATTTGAAGTCTCAATTTTCTCGATTAGGTTTTTATTAACCCTTTCCCAAACAAGGCCTGGTTTTGACGTCCATAATAGAAAAGGCTTGGGAAAACATTGAAACAAAAGAAGAAACTGCTGATAACCAGCAGTTTCTCCTTTTGTCTCAATATTTTCTGTGCAATATTTTACACAAATCCTATCTTTGATAACATCCATTTTGTCTTTTGTGGCAGTTTTTAAGTGGATCACCCCAAAATTTTGTCGTTTGGGAGAGGGTTAAAGCATATCAACTGCCAGGCCTTTGGGAAAGATTGCTCGATCACTTGTATACAAATCGTCGCTTTAGTTCTTGTTGTTTTGGAGGAAAAGCAGCAAAATGTAGTATTCCTCCCATACTACTCAATAGCTAATGTCATTTGGAGACGGACATTTCGGACATGGTTAGCAGGCCCGTAGGAACAGGGGGGGGGGGGGGCTAGGGGCTAAGCCCCCCCCAAAGTTGGCCAAAAATGCCGATTTTTCTTTTTTCACACTGAAAATTTAGGGAAAATCCAAATTAGCCCCCCAATATTCAGACACTGAGGCTTCAGCCCCCCATATGAAATTGCTTCCTACGGGCCTGGTTAGTCTATATTGCCAATCCGGTGGTCGAACCTGCAACCCCTAGTTGTACTAAACTATTGCAGGCCCGTAGGAACAGGGGGCTAGGTGGGCTTAGCCCCCCCATTGTTGGAAAAAACTGTCATTTTTTCCTTATTCTACACTGAAAATTTAAGGAAAATCCAATTTAGCCCCCCCCCCCCCCCTATACAGACACTGGGGCTTAAGCCCACCCAATATGAAATTGCTTCTTGCGGGCCTGTTTTGGATTAGAGATTTGCAACTTTACACCTTTCCCAAGCAAAACATTGTGTTGACGTCCATGGTAGAAATGGTTTGGAAAAAATGAAACAAAAGAAGAAACTGCTGATAACCAGCAGTTTCTCCTTTTGTCTCAATATTTTCTGTGTCATACTTTACACAAGTCCTATTTTAAATAACATCCAATTTGTCATTTTTTACAGTTTTGAAGCGAGTCATCCGAAAATTTTGTCGTTTAGGAATGAGTTAATCATTTTACAAACAACAATTTTCTTGACTTGTCCAAATTCAAGAAAGTTGCAGACGAAAATGTCAAGTAAATTGAATTGCAGGCCTACATGTTTTGGCATTTTCAGGAAGAAAACATTGTGGTAAATAAATTAGATCTAGTTTAATTTTTTTCAGTTGTACTTAATGTGTTAAAATATATGTGACCCGTCACGCTGAAAGGGACCTTATTCGATCAACAAAAATCCAAATGTCAACAAATTTGTCAGACTCCGCACAAGTCAAGTAGATATTATACATGCGAAAAATGAACATAATTTATAGTAAGATAGGGAAAAAATTCAACATTTAGAAAATTACATACAAGTGAAAAGTTTCGGCCCTAGTCTGGTAGCGCGGTTTGCGCAGACTGACAAGGGTCGATATTTTTCAAAATTCCTATCAGGTTCCTTTTAGCGTGATGGGTCACAATTATCTAAAAAATTAGAAATGTGTATGCCACAGCATAAAACGCATCCTGAAAAGGGGATAATATTATGTTCAGAAATCAGAGTTTGTCAAACGTATAAAAATTTAATAGAGATACAGGAAGAGAAACGTACACTATATACATAAGAAAGATTTGGCCACATCACGACAGAAAAGCAGGAAGATAATTTAAATTTTGAATATAAATTTCTTCAAAAGCTTCGTAGCTGTCGCTTGTTTTAAGCTGCAATTACGAGGTTTTCGAAGAAAACCGACGATTTGTTGTAAGCGATTTAAATATGAAAATCAAGATTATGATGAACAAACTGGTCTGTTTTACTAAACACGGCGGATAATCACGCGATACAACAATTTTAGAAAATTTTCAATAACTATGTTAATTTTAAAATACTGGACCGATTTGAATTCGATTTAAAGCAGAGAAGATGGACAGACGTCACGCATTAGATAGTTGTAATGGATTATTGAAAAATTAGCTGATCAAAAAAATATTGATGATCAACCAAACTTTTGGTTAATCGTCAATACCTTTTTTTATCAGTATTTCAAAAAAAAACTACCATGTCCAGCTTGACCGCGGCATTTCCCCCACCTTCTCTGCTTCAAACCGAATTCGGATTGGTCAACTATTGACAAATTTATTGATGATTTTCTGGAATTCTGAGTCACAAGATTAACCACCGTGTAACAGGGCTTACGATGTTTTTCCCGAAGTTCGAACGTAAGCTCATGCAAAGTTACTTACATTTATTTACGAAAAAGATAAATTCGAAAGTTTTCAGAAAAACAGGTCCCTTTTGAAACAATCTTTTCTGTAACTTCTTGACATGTATGTATATTAGTTCTATATTAATAAATGATCATACAAGAATGCATATAAAGGCGTACATATATTTTGTCTATAATACCACATATTATAATAAAGCAATACAAATACGAGTACAGTTGAACAGACGACTCTCGTTATCTCGACATCGGATGGGTTTGGTTTCTGCTTAACCAATTACCAAACAACAAAGTTTTAGGGCGGTCCAAATTGAAAGATCCTGCAGACGACAATATCAGTGATGAAATTTTACAAATATTTCCAGTTTGGGTGAGAAAACATTATTGAAAATGAAGAAATTTCTTGTCACAAGCAATTTCTTCATTTTCCTCAATGTTTTCCCAAGCCTTTTTTGTGAGACAGGCAAGAGATGTAATGGTTTACGCCATCATCAATGGAAATCAAAATATTTAACAAAGCAGTTGGGCTGTAGTAGGAAAAAGAGAAAGTGCTCATCTAAAGCATTTTTTCCTTTTCCTACTATATTTCAATTAATAATGTAATTGGTGAGCAACAAAAAAACGATCATAAATCATTTATTACAAGCTTAATAAAATCGAATTAGTCGAATTCTGGATATCTCGGGGTTAATTGACCTTTCTTAACCCATTACCAAACGACAACATTTTGGACTATTTCAATTTGACAGGTGTTGCAGACAATAATTTCAAGTTGATAAAATTTTAAAAACCTGTCCATTTTTGTTAGAAAACATTGTGGACAATGAAGATTTTGCTTGTCACAAGCAATTTCTTCAGTTTCCACGATGTTTTCCCAAGTTATTATCTTGTGGGGAGTCTATAAGAGTCATTGTGTGGTAATGGGTTAAGACTTGGACACAACGAGTGTCAACTGTAGACATATATTTCAAAACAGTCAAGTGGTGAATGTCGTCTATTTTCTTTAACCATTTCCCAAACGACAAAACATTAGGGTGGTCAAAATCTAAAGGGTTTGCAAATGACAAAATGAATTATATCAAAAGGAGAAAATAATATCCATGTTATACGTAGCCCAGAAAATATTGAGACAAAAGAAGAAAGTGCTGGTCGCCAGCACTTTCTTCTTTTGCCTCAATGTTTTCCCAAGCATTTTCTATTAGGTACGTGAAAACCAGGTCTTGTTTGGGGTTAAAAACCCGTAACTACAACCGGTTTAAAACTGTAGTTACAAGCTTTATGTAGAAATAAGATAAGCGGGTACTGTGTATCGGATAGAAAGCTTAAATGACTGCTTTTTTCTATTTCACTGACGGTACAAAACGGATAACATTATGAAAAACAAGAGCCGTCATAGACGGATTATGCTCCCCGAATAAGTGTTTGTCACAAAATAAAAACTATCATACATTAAGCCCTCTTTTCCCATGATAGCTTTTTTTCGTACACACATTAATTATAAAATATGGTCTAGGACATCCTATTTATTACATAAGTACAAAATTTCATCAAATTCTGCCCATTAGATGAAGAGAAATTAGAGAAAAACTAATTTTTACACTAAGGCCCCTTTTTCCATGACGCAGCCTCAAATTAAGAAACGGAGAAAGGCGTCCCTAGGTATTATCCCAGGGAGTTCACATGTAAGGTTTCATTGAATTTGGTCCAAGGGTTGCTGAGATCTGGCTGTGGACGGACGGACGGACAGACGGACGGGCGGACGGACGGACGGACGGACGGAGAGCGTGGCGACTATATGCTCCCCCGAATTTTTTTCGGGGAGCATAACAATTCAAAAATACTTAAGAGTTATTTCCATTTTGATGGGAGACTATTTTAATACAAATGAAGGGAATATGTTCTCACTTGTCTCCCTTTATCTATCGGAAAAGAAACGTCTGTTCAACCAATCATTGAACTGCGATTTTCCAAACATAATCTGGTTTTGGCGTCTCTAATAAAAGTGGCTGGTGAAACAATAATCAGAACTTTCTTCTTCTGACTCAATATTTCCTGTGCTATGTCTTACACAGATCCACGCATTAACCATGACTGTACATTTTGTCATCTGCAGCAGCTTTCGAATTGGAACCCTGTACATCATTGCTTTTCAATAAAAACATTGTAACTGCAGCTTGTTTTAGCTGCAGTTACAATGCTTTTGTTGAAAAGCGACAACGTGTAGTTTATGAAATTGATAAAAGGTTAATCCTCTCCGCCTAACATCGCCGCGTCGTTATTTTTGGAGGCTGCACGTTTCAGTCTGCTCAGGAAGACATCTTTGTTTTGGTCCAATTTGCACCTGCAAGGACAGAATTATTGCAATAAAATCAATTACAACCCCTTTCCTAAAAAAGTGGACAGGTCCAATTGGACAAACTAGATCTAGTGCAGACAAACATTTCGTGTTTATAAATATACGATTTGTACAAAATAAACACAGAAAAACATTGCGGCTTTATTAGCAGCGGTGGCTCCAGGGTGGATTCGGGGTTCAAACTAACATCTGATTGTAACCTGTTTATTTCACTTTCATATAGAAATTCAGTCAAATTGTGAAATACTTGGAAAACGCCCCCCCCCCTCCCCCCCCCATTTGTATGTGCGAACCCCCTTCAGAAATTCTGGACCCGTCGCTGGAATTAACAACACAATAACAAAATAACAAAGAACAAGATGACCATGATGGTCCTATATCGCTCACCTGAACCAAAATGATATGAGCCACAACTTTGTAAAATTTACCACTTTAAGACTGAAAACGAACTTATGGTCAATAACGTTGTGAAAATTGAACTCATCCGAGATCTTATGGTGCCCAACATTGTGTCCAAGTTTTGTCTTGATTGATTAATAATTGTAAATTTCAGAGTGTAAACAGGGTCGAAACAGCTGAAAAAGGCAATTTTGTTAGATTCATGGGCAAGTAACCCTCGACAATCTGATCAGATCAGACTGAAAATCAAAATGATCAAAGATCTTTTAATCCCCAAAATTGTGTCCAAGATTTGTTTTGATTGATTCGTATTTGTAGATTCTAGAGAGTAAACGAGGTCAAAAACAGCCGAAAATGGCAATTTTGTCAAATTCAAGGGCACGTAACTCTCAACTTTCTGAAAAAGATCAGACTGAAAATCTAAGTCATTTAAGATCTTATGGTCTTCAACATTGTGTTCAAGTTTTGTCTTGATTGATTCATAATTGTAGATTCTAGAGTGTAAACAAGGTCGAACACAGCCGAAAATGGCAATTTTGTCAAATTCAAGGGCACATAACTCTTTACTTTCTGATCAGATCAGGCTGAAAATCGAACTAATCAAAGATCTTAGGGTCCCAAACATTGTGTCTAAGTTTTGTCTTGATTGATTCATAATTGTAGATTCTAGAGTGTAAACAAGGTCGAAAACAGTCGAAAATGGCAATTTTGTCAAATTCAAGGGCACATAACTCTTGTCTTTCTAATCAGATCAGAAGTCATGTGAGATCTTATGGTCTCAAACATTATGTCCAAGTTTTGTCTTGATTGATCAATATTTGTAGATGCTAGAGTGTTAACAAATTAAAAAGTAGCTATTTTTGACGTTCAAGGGCAGATAACTCCTGACTTCCTGGTCCGATCTGACCCAAATTTAAACTCATCTGAGAACTTATGGTCTCAAACATTATGTCCAAGTTTTGTCTTGATTGATCAATATTTGTAGATGCTAGAGTGTTAACAAATTAAAAAGTAGCTATTTTTGACGTTCAAGGGCAGATAACTCCTGACTTCCTGGTCCGATCTGACCCAAATTTAAACTCATCTGAGAACTTATGGTCTCAAACATTATTTCCAAGTTATGTCTTGATTGATTAATATTTGTAAATGCTAGAGTGTTAACAAATTAAAAAGTAGCTATTTTTGACGTTCAAGGGCACATAACTCCTGACTTCCTGGTCCGATCTGACCCAAATTTAAACTCATCTGAGAACTTATGGTCTCAAACATTATGTCCAAGTTTTGTCTTGATTGATCAATATTTGTAGATGCTAGAGTGTTAACAAATTAAAAAGTAGCTATTTTTGACGTTCAAGGGCAGATAACTCCTGACTTCCTGGTCCGATCTGACCCAAATTTAAACTCATCTGAGAACTTATGGTCTCAAACATTATTTCCAAGTTATGTCTTGATTGATTAATATTTGTAAATGCTAGAGTGTTAACAAATTAAAAAGTAGCTATTTTTGACGTTCAAGGGCACATAACTCCTGACTTCCTGGTCCGATCTGACCCAAAATCGAATTCATCCGAGAACTTATGATCATACATGTTTTGTCTAAGTTTGGTTAAGATTGGTCAATATTTGTAGATGCTAGAGTGTTAACAACACATTGTGGACAGACGGACGGACAGACGGACGGACGGACGGAAGGACGGACGGACGGACGCCGACGGAGAAAAAGCGACCACAATAGCTCACCTTGAGCACTTCGTGCTCAGGTGAGCTAAAAATATCAAGGTAAAGGAAGAAAATACTGGTTATCAACAGTTTGTCGCTCCTTTCCAACAAAAACATCATAAGTGCAGCTTGTTTTAAGCTGCAGTTACGAGGTTTTAGTTGAAAGCGACGTAATATACAAGAGTCCGTACGAAAAAAGTGGCCCGGTTGTCCCAATATTACTAGATCTAGTGCTGACAAAAATCCGTGTTGATAAAGATATAACCTATTATGTATGTACAAAATAACAGAAAAATATTGGGGCTTATATTAGTATAGGTGGATTCAGAGGTGGTTCGGGGTATAAACGAATCTCTGGTTGAAGCATGCTTTTCTTATTTACATAGAGAAATTCAGTAAAAATTGTGAAATACTCTAGGAAAATGAACCCCCTTTTTGTATGTTCGAACCGTCTTCAGAGAAATCATGGATCCATCGCTGGAATTACGTACACAATAAAACAGAAAACTATTGAGACAAAAGAAGAAAATGCTCCAGGTTATCAATTGCTGGTCGTCGCTTTGCAACAAAAACCTCGTAACTGCGGCTTGTTTTAAGCTTTAGTTACGAGTTTTTAAAGCAGCGTTATACTGTTCATTGACTTACATGCATCCATACGAATATGCTCCATATTGAAAGCAGTTGTCCCAATATAATACAAGGGCCGCAGGTCACTCGTCGTATCCGCTTTTTAACAAAAAACTTAATAACTGCAGCTTGTTTTAAGCTGCAGTTACGAGGTTTTTGCTGAAAAGCAGCGAAATAATATTCATTGACTTACATGCATCCATACGAATATTCTCCGTATTGATGACAGTGGCCAGGTTGTCCCAAGATAATACAAGGGTCCGCAGGTCACTCGTCGTATCCGCTTTTCAACAAAAACTTCGTAACTGCAGCTTGTTTTAAGCTGCAGTAACGAGGTTTTTGCTGAAAAGCAGCGAAATAATATTCATTGACTTACATGCACCCGTATGAATATTCTCCGTATTGATGACAGTGGCCTGATTGTCCCAAGATAATACAAGGGTCCGCAGGACATTCGCCGTATCCGCGATTGCATTGGTTATCGCTGGCACCAAGGAATGGATTTCTGTTATTCACACCATGTACCGTACATAGCAGGCATACGTATAATGCTACTAACGCCAGAATTGCTAAACGTCTCCGAGACATTCTGCAATGATTTAACCCATTACTGTACAGTGACGCCTTTTGACTACCTCACAAGAAAAGGCTTGGGAAAACATTGTAGAAAATTAAGAAATTGCATGTGACAAGCAATTTCTTCATTTACCACAATGTTTTCTAATCCAAAATGGAGAGATTTTTAAAATTTCATCAACTTGAAATTGTCTTCTGCAACACCTTTCAAATTGGAATCGTCCAAGATATTGTTGTTTGGGAAAGGGTTAATCCTTTTCCAAACGGCAAAATTTCGGGGTGGCACAAAAGCAAAAAAGTTGCAGACGAAAATTTCAAAGGTACGAGATTCAAAATATTTTGGTCATTTTTTGGTAGAAAACATTGTGAGAAATGAAGAATTGCTTGCCACAAGCGATTTCTTTATTCCCACGATGTTTCCCAAACCCTTTTTCATTTGAAGAGTCTAAAGGCGCCAATGTGTGATTATGGGTAGGCTAATACCACCCTTTCCCAAACAAGACATTGTTCTGACGTCCCTAAAGGAAAGGGCTTAGGAAAATTACGAGACAAAATAAGAAAATACTGATGATCCGCTTGTATAGACGACATCATGGACGTTGATAAAAAATGGATTTGTGTGCGATTTAGCATAGAACAAATTGAGGCAAAAGGAGAAAATGGTGATTTCCGGTATTTTCTACTTTAGCCTTAATGTTTTACCAAACCTTTTCTCATAGGAACGTCAAACCATCTCCTTTTTGGATACGCATCAAAAATGACAAGGTATGGCTGGTAAGCAGCATTTCCTTCTTTCTCGTATTATATACGGAAAGTGTTTATAGATAAGTAACTGTTAGCACTATCGTGATATGCCTATGAAAACTTGGAAAATGACGTAAATCTAGACTTGCAATAATCCTTTCCAAAACAAAATCTAAATTTGGCGTCGAAAGTAAAAAAGGCATGGGAAAATATTGAGGAAAAGGAAGAAAATGCGGATAATAAGCATTTTCTAATTTTGCCTCAAAATTTTCTGCGCTATATTATACACAAAATCATTTTTCTATTAAGTGACATTTTTTCTATCATCCTTAAATTTTGATGTTCGGGAAATGGTTAAGAAACGCGGTATAATGGGAAACGTACATAAATGAAAGTTGTCGTAAAAAGAGATGTGAAATCGTAACACTAAATAAATATAAAAACGTGGTTTTGACTATCCTACCTTTATGGAATTTTCTTTGCTTCCTTCGCAAGTCAGCTGATACAAAAATGAAGTAGGAAAAATACTTCGGGTGACGAATAGATTTATCAGCATGTAGCCCTTTACTAGAAACCTAATTTTGAAGCCTCTTACAGGAAATTGCTTTGGAAAGATTGAGAAAAATGACAAAAATAGGCCTACTGATTACAAGCATTGTCTCCTTTGGCCTCAAAACTTTCAGTAATATAATAAGTTAAAACTCTTTTCCTTACCAACATCCATTTTGTGCACAGCAGCATCATTCAAATTAGAAGTCTAAATGTGACCCGTCACGCCAAAAGGGACCTTATCCGAACTCCAAAAATCCAAATTTTGACAAAACTTGTCAGACTCACCACAGGTCAACAAGATCCCGTATGCGAAAAGTGAACATTAAGTAAGATAGGGAAAACATAAAAGTGAAAAGTGTCGGCCCTAGTCTGGCCGCACGGACTGTGCAGACTGACTAGGGTCGATATTTTTCACACATTCGATAAGGTCCCTTTTAGCGTGATGGGTCACAAATATATCGTTGCTTTTCGACAAAAACTACGTAAATGCAGCTTAAAACAAGCTGTAGTTACGAGGTCTGTGTTGCAAAGCGACGATATATTGTTCGGGAAGTGTAAACCCTTTCCTAAATTACTCATTGTTTAAAAAACGTCATTTACAGGAAAGGCCGAAAAACAATGAAACAAAGAAACGAGCACACTGATTACCAGAATTTATTTGTAAGTTCCTTCAACATTTTTCTATGCTCTATGAAAATTTCTTGATGGATGATCCCATTTGCATTTAACACTCGTTATCTCGACATCGAATGAGTCGAATTTCTGTTTAAGTCGAAGTGAAATTCTGGTCCCGTCCTCATCAATGGATATCAACAATTTCAAATGAAATAATTTCGAAGCAATTATAACCATTGGAGTATAAGAAACAAAGGATAGAACTTGTTCGTTTCAAGCAATTTCTTTCCAACTCGTACTATATATTTCAATTTTGAACATACTTGATGAATACTTATTGTTTAATGGTCAATTGTTACAGTAATCAAAACAGAAAACAAGATCCGTCATAGACGGGTTATGCTCCTCGAATAAGTGTTTGTCACAAAAAAACTATCATACAACAAGCCCCCTTATCCCAAGAAAAATTTTTGTACGCACGCTATTTTATAGAATATGGTCTAAAACATCCTATTTATCACATAAGTACAAAATTTCATTAAATTCTGTCCATTAGATGAAGAGACATTAGAGAAAAACTCATTTTTACACAAAGGCCCCTTTTTCTATGACGCAGCCTCAAATAAAAAAAAAAAACAGAGAAAAAAATTCCTAGGGATTATCCCAAGGAGTTCACATGTGATGTTTCATTGAATTTGGTCGAAGGCGTGCTGAGATCTGGCTCTGGACGGACGGACGGACACACGGACGGACAGACGGATAGCGTGGCGACTATATACGCTCGTATGCTCCCCCGATTTTTTTCGGGGAGCATAAAAATCAGATGAGTCGAACTCCGGGTATGTCGAGGTATTTTGACACATCCTATTATGCATTCGACACAACGAGTGTCGACTATATGGAAAAGTTTATACATATCGCCGCTTTTCAACGAAAACCTCGTAACTGCAGCTTAAAACAAGCTGCAGTTACGAGGTTTCGTTGAAAAGCGACGATAGGCAGTTGTGTAATTAGGAAGGGGTTAATATTATGTTCGTCAAATGAGTCAACCCTTAACCAATTAACCATACGACAAAAATTAAGACTGTCCAAAATTAAAAGATGTCATAGACACATACATGATAGAATTTTAATAAACATAAAGTTACGAAAAAGTTTCTAATTATATGACAAATATTAAACGAACAAGGAATATCACATAAAAATTAACATTCTATTTGATTTTGCTCAACGAGATTAATGATACTAGTAAAATAGCATTTAGAAACGTCAATACTTCCTCTTGGCTGTAGCTATGTTACGTTAATTGAAGTATCTACATGTATTTTTGAAGGGTCAAGTGTTTTCTTTTATTACTTTAACCCTTTTACAAACAAGACCTGGTTTTGACGTTCTTAATCGAGAATGCATAGACTAGTAAAAGATCGAGGCAAAACAATAAAATGCTGATATTCACTATTTTCTGCTTTTGCAACAATGTTGTCTATGCTGCAATGTGCACAAATCATAGCGTTTCAACATTCATTTTGTCGTGTGCAGTGGCTTTCAAATTGGAACACTCCATCTTTTGTTGTTTTGGAAAGGGGTTGTTGAAAAATAAATCCTATTTTTACATTTCACACAAAATAGTTAATCAAATATGACTAAAAAAATGACCTGGTAGAGCATCTCTAGCTAATAGCTAGAATTGCTCTGCCAGTTCATTTATTGTGAGCTATACATGTCAAAAAGTGATCACACTAAGCAGAGGTCAAACAGATGTCATATTAGAAAAAATAACATAACCTATAGCATAACCTATACCATTTTTTGTTGTTTTGAAAGGGTTTATTGAAAAGTAAATCTTGATTTTATATTTACACAAATAGTCAATCAAATACAACATATCAAAGGTGATCATACTAAGCAGAGGTCAAACCGATGTCATATTTGAACATGAGTTGTCCGCGGACAACGTAGCTCGGCTATACGAGAGTTTGTCGCAAAAAAGGAGTCTAAGATCAAAGCTTAATGCCACTAGGTCAAAGGTCATGATCTCCAGGTCAAGGTCATGGCATGATGTATCCATATGTGCAATATCAATGCTTTATCTGTAATAGTGCATATGAGATATGGACCAAGTTAAAGTTTTTTGTAAAGTAGGTCAAACTCAAAGGTCTAGGTCAAAGGTCATGGTCCCAAAGGAAAGGTCTTGGCAGGAGGTATTACGGATTTCATTTGACCTGACACTGACCTTTATTCAAGGTGTCCATATTTCGCATATCGTCGTTGTAAATGCAAAACCTCGTATCTCGATTTTGGAAAATTTTAAAGGGGAAGGAAAAAGTGTAATAACTTTTCCCAAAGTGAAATGTTTAATTTTAAATTTGGACATATTGTTCACAAATAATGTGTCATGTATATTGATCAGTAAAATATCTCAAAACCAGCAAGAGTCGTCTTAACTGGGCACAAAAGTGTACTTTGAAAATCGCACGAATCGAGATACGGGGTTTTGCATTTACACTGACGATATAGTGTAACATTCTTCAAAAAGACTTGTATCATAGTACACAAATATAACAGGTATACAAGAAAAAATACTAAATTGTTATTTTAAAAAAATGCCAAGAAATGTTATTTATAATAATAAAAGATAAAGCTGTGCCATGTGAAATGACATTTGTAATATATATGTGTGAAATATAAAGGCTGTATCTCTAATAGTGCCTAAAATATATACTAGGTTAAGGTCTTTCAAGACGCCGACACTAGGGCTGTGACATTAGCTCCTCGGACATAAAGTCCCGGCTCGCTAAAAACGAACATAGCCTATAGCAAGACAGAAAAAGTATTCTAGGTTACTATAAATATCAAGTACTGAAAAGTAAAGGGAACGATTTTATCAAGTGAACAGTTACGTAATTGCGGACAAACAGTATTGTTTTCCGTATGTGTTGTTATAACATCTCGTAACTACGGCTAGATTCAAGTCGTAGTAACGAGATTTTATAACAACACTGACGGTCTATCAAAACGTAACAGTAAACCAGTCTATATTTAGCACAAAGTTCATTGCCATTGAAGACGGACTAGGGCCGATACTTTTCCCAATTCGCCATGTACTCCTTTTCAGAATGCGTCATTTGTCTGACCTCTGCAAAGTAGAACCCTTTAACCCTTTCCCGAACAAGACCTTGTTTTGAGGTCCCTGTTTGAAAAGGATTGGGAAAACATTGAGACAAAAGAAGAAACTGCTGATAACCAGCAGTTTCTCCTTTTGCCTCAATATTCTGTGTACTGTATTATGCACGAATTTTATCTTTGTCAACACTCAATTGTCGCCTGTAGCAGCTGTAAAATTAGAACACTATACATTTATGCTGTTTGAGAAAGGGTTAACGGAAACTTTTAAAGAAAGGCATCAAAATAACTGAACTCACTAAATTCCATGACAACAATATTCAAGGCAGGTCAAATTCTAAAAAATGTGACCCGTCACGCTTGTAAAGGTACGTACATGTACCATGTGTAATTTCACGTAGCCGGTAAATGAGAAACGGAATAGACTAACAAAATTAGAATCTGAGGCTAATTTGAAAGTAGCTGATTATCAACATTTTCGTCTTTTCTATAAATTATATTTTCTCAAGCTTTTTTTTCACACATGTCAAAAGCAGAGATGGTTTGGGAAAGGTTAAACTCAGCATAGTACGAATAAATGACTCCTCAATTATCGTAGTCGATTTCTTCCTCGACAGCTTCTTTTAAAGCAGGACACCCCTTCTGTTTCGTTAGCTCATCAGTAAACCACGCAGCTGACATGTGAATAAGTCGGTACCTCGGCCGGTTGAGCAGGATTGTAGGAGTCTTTAAGCGTGATTCTCCAACAAAGAGGGGAGATAACTTCTACATTTATTTCTTCTACGACAGCTTCCCATACAAGACTAGGCTTTGACGTCCCTAAAAGGATAGGCTTGGCAAAACATTGAGACAAAAGAAGAAAGTGCTGATGACCAGCAGTTTCTCCTGTTGACCCAAAGTTTTCTGTGCTAAATCATTCCCATATTTTAACCTAAGTTACATTAATATCCGCTATGGATGTCACGAATTACTCTAAACTGGTATCCCTCAATTATCATAATTCATTTCTTCTTCAACAGCTTCTTTTAACCTTGGACACCCCTTCTGTTTCGTCAGCTCGTCCAGTAAACCCCGCAGCTGACAGGAATAAGTCAGGACCTCGGCCGGTTGATCTCGATTGTCGGAGTCTTTGAGCGTAATGCTCCCACAAAGAAGGGAGATAACCTCTACATACGACGGATCATCTTGTGGGATTATCTCCGTACACACAACTGATCCACTGTCACCGTCTTCGGAAAAAACTGGAATGAAAATGTAATATTATATATACATATATATTTCATAAAAGCGCTATAGCTTTACTTATTCAAAACATATTTTATTATTGATTTCATGTGTTGTTGTTGTTGCTGTTGCTGCTGCGGATTTTTTAATTTCTGGTACCTTTTTCCATTTCATTTCATCTTTTAAATACATGCAACTTATTCAGGTTCTTGTGATACATGTTCACGCTATGGGAGCCTGACCAGGGGCACCTATTTTTTCGAGCAAAAATGGCGGACATAACAAACCTGCAAGAAATAGATGCTGCAAGCAAAGGAAGATTTGTCACATTTATACTCAATTTTGCACGTTCATACTCATTAATATTTGAGTACATATATTGCTTTACCACTTTTGAATCTTAAATGAACTTATTAATCTTGAGATTATCTAAAATTGTGCCGACAATCTTCACGATGTGCTGTGCTCATCATTTTAAGCGAGAAATGCTTTAATGAATCAATCAAAAATCACACTTTACTGTTTCTACTGGTTTTATTTTCGTGTGTGGACATAGATTTCTGTATGACAGAACCTTTGTGTAACTCTGAGTCGTGAGAGATGTGTATTATTAGAAAAAAAACGAAAAAACGAAACTACTGTACGAGAAAAACTGAACTTTTTTTCCGACCAATGTCACAATCCACTGTATGGGTATTTCGTTCATTGTTTACACGATTTTAGTTTGGAAATTCCAGTTTTTTCTGAACGCGTTAATCGAGCAATTGAAAACTTAGAGACGTATCCTAGTGGTCAACATTTTCAGTTAATCAACTGCATGAAGGATTAAATCTCTTCAAGCAGAGTCAATCTAAATGCGCATTTAGATTATTTTAACCCTTTTCCAAAGCGTAAATTTCAATTCAAAAGTAGCTGTTTACCACAGAATTGATGTTGAAAAAATATTGGATTAGTGTAAAATAAAGCAGTGAAATTATTGATGCAAAAGGAGGAAATGCTGGTTATAAATATTTCCTCTTTTGCCCCAATGTGTGCTCAAGCCTTATTGATAGGAACGTGAAAACCAGGTCGTGTTTGGGAAAGGGTTTATAATAGTTTTTGGAACTTGTTCATGCAAATTAAGCTATCTCGAGTCAAAGGAATTACAACACTGTCTTGATGATGAAATAAATGAACAAATAAACTAAATGGTTAATATAGAACCTACTCATCAAAGCATATGATTCACGAAATCGACACTAAATATTGATTTAAAAATGAAACATGTCTGTGAAATAGTATTCAATGTATATTTTCTCCTAACACCACTCATGTTCTGTCTGCCTTAGTACTGTCTCTTGTTTTTCTTGAACACACTCTCTCATTGGCTGCTTATGACCGCGGTTATCACAAAAATGGCATCGCGTTGCACTTTCAAATTGATGTCCCGGTTTCGATCCTAGGGCGCGGCATATATCCTCTATGACATCTGGTACTTGTTTCATCAAAACATTGATGACGTATTTCTGACTTACTGATGTCTTACGAAACAACAATCAAATTGCCTAGGACTTGATGGAAGGGGAGATACCTGACTCCTTTCCTAAGCGTTTAGACTGTAAGACATTGGTACTTAAGACATAAATACGCCTTAAATCCTTTGATGAAACTGGCCACAGTCTCCTACCAAATGGGTGGACAATCTTAAACCTAAGTGGTATGAGTAGCTTCATTCTCGAAAACATCAAATGTACTTGTGCTAGAGATGTTGAGAGTAATACAGGAATATGTTGGTAAGTCGTTTTAGCTTTACTTTTCATACATCGTCCCTTGACAGCCAGAAGTGGCTATCAGCAGTTTTTATAGTTTTGAGAAAAACGCATTTAAAGTTTTGAACTTGTCTCTAAATTCACACAATTGCTGTATGTGAACGGAATTTTGCATAGTAGTAGATATGCCTCTGAAGATTGTTCGTATAAAATATTACATATCTATTTTGAAAATTTAGGCCGTATTTGGTAGAAATAGCTGTTAGCCACTTCTGGCTCCCGACATTTCTTCAGAAATGTGTTGATTTGTGGTAGCTATCAGCATCCTTTATCCGTAGTTTTATCAATTTAATTTATCGTTAATAAGTTTTTTATTCACCATTTAGCAAAAAACGTTTTGATTTATATTTAATGCAGTTTCAAGTTGTTTTTTTTTTTCTGGAAATGTCCTATATACATCACAAGCATGTATTACATATCACTAATTTGTCTTCTTTCGTCTTCTACTTGTTTTGTTTATAATTAATCGTTGCCAGTGTTGTCGTCAATACTTTAGAATAAAGAAGTCGTTTATCTGTACTTAGTATGGTGGAGTGAAAAAAGGTAAACATGACTTTGATGAATTTCAATAAAAAAGTCTGAAAGAAGACGCACACAAAAATCTGTACATTTTTATATAAAAAATGATTGTCTTTCTAATACAAACATAAAATGATAATTTTGTTAATGTGTATGTCTGAAAAATTGGTATTTTTAGATCAATGCTAAAGACAAATGCCCATCTTATGCTGCACACAGATAGACAGATACAAAAATAATACGGATGATCCCTGAAAAACAAATTTTCGTTTTTGAATGATGTGGCTTTATTTAACAATGTTTAAATTTAAAAAATATTGAGTTTAACTTTTGCCACAAATACATTACGAATTTATGAACTGGATTGATATTTAAGATTCATAAGAATATACATTTTGGTATTCCTAAACTAGATTTTGTGTGTTATAAAAAAGAGCCTTTAGATCCTACACAAAAAATGTTTGCAATCAAACTTTGCCGGATTATTAAACAAGACTGATTCTGACATTGATGTTTTGACCAGAGGAATGCATTTTATTCATTTATAGCAATCATTGTATAGAACATTTATAGAAATGAAGTTAGAAATTTGATATTGCCAGAAGGCGCTATCAGCATTCAAAACTTACAAAAAAGTATGATTTGAGAATTGTTCATTCTGCATCTTAAATAAAAACACGATCAGTTAAAAAAATGAAACAATTCTAAAGTTATTTGAAGCTCAGAATGATCAAAACACAGAGTGACAATATTTGTGATGGGGTGCCAGAAGTGGCTATCAGCAAAAGCTTAAAATCCACATTATACAACACCAAATAGAATGTGTTCGGCTTATCTACATGATATCAAACACGTCTAGAATAAACATTGGGAGTGGTAGAAGGCCAACGAAATAATAAACAGATGCCTATCTGATAAGAATTCTTGTATAAAAGAGCTCAAGTATGGTATGTATGCAAGATATAGGTGATTGTTGATAGCCACTTCTGGCACCCCATCATCTGCTGATAGCTACTTATGGCTGTCAATGAATATGCTGGTTGCTGATAGCCCATAAATGTCCCTTGTCAGTTTTACCATTTATAGTTGGAATATGACAATAAAATTTTGTGTGTTTGTAGAACACCATATTTACACCTCATTTATGCTAAAAAGTGCATTTCGGCCAAATGTGCTGATAGCCACTTCTGGCTGTCAAGGGACGACATGTAATATAGTGTCGAAAGAGGCATTTCACCCATTCTAATCGAACATTTTGTAGATACCAGGCCGCGGCCATAGCGCAGTCAGGTGCTCCAGTCGCAGCGATATTGCCATGTAGTTTAAATAAGCATTAAGGGGGGATGCTCCAGTTTCCTAAATTTTTCCAAATAAAAGAAAAATTTTCCAAATAAAAGAATTCATTTATTTTTTGTATGCTGAAACTATATGTAATTACCAATTCAAAAATGAAATAAAAATGGATTTTCAGCGATATTGTTTGAATTTTATAGGCATTCGTATAACATACCCCTACAGCGAAAAAATGCATAATTTCTTGCACCTACCCAAGGTCGCTAAAATGCTTATAAATGCTCTATAATCATCGTTTAGTCCCGAAAACGGATTTAAAGTAACGTCTTACATTTAATAAGAACAGAAAACCCAAAATATGTGCTATTATAAACGCACAAATGTGTAAAACAGCATGCTCGCGTGTTCAGTTCGATCAACGAAGCTGAAGTGTTTTATGTCAAAATTTGCATATTTTGGAAATATTTCAAGTTCTACATCATAGACTTTGATAAAACTCAATCATTGTATTAAGCAACGTGTCCTGGTAATAATTCAAAAAGAAAGTGTATAGGTCAGTACACTTTTTAGTGCATTACAACAATTTTTTATCAGCTACACACGAATAAAATGACGTAAAACAGTGGTAACTGTGTATACACTTACAACTGTCTTGCTCTAAATACTCGATTTCCATCTTGACGAAATCAGTTTCGTATAATAAATACGCTTTTACCATCGAAAATGGTAAATTCTAATCACGTGTTATATTATTGAAAATATGGTAGCGAATCATATATGGTACGAAATTTTCTATATTTTCTAATTTTCTATAGTAATGACCGAGTGTTCCGAAAAACTGGAGCATTCCCCCTTAAATCCCACTCATTCCATCGATATGTCTAAACCAATAGGTGTCACTCCTCAACGAAACAGGCCTATTAAATATATAGTAAGATGGGTCAATTTGGCAGCTTCTAGCTTCTCTCAGAAGTATTTGTGACACATTTTACATAGTCTGCCTGACAGACCATTCATTTGTCTTTAATGTACTACCAAGAAAGTTGTATCAATAGCACCATCAGCTAAAATCACGCACCCGTGAGCACAGCTACTCTTGCAATTTGCCATTTCTTTAGGGATCTGCATGTGACACACCCTCGTGAAAGGTCACGACCGCGCAAGAAACTAGTTCCCGACAAATTCATTAAAACACATCCCAGCAGTACACTGATGGTCTGCCAGTATGCAGAACCACATTACATGCTTCTGCCTATTCTATAGACACAGGATCAATACATCAAAAGGAGCGAATCCAATTTTGACGGAACTATGTTTGTATACTACGACCCGGAAGCATTTCCCGTTGTGGAGTGTCCCCAATAACAATACAAATATGAGATTTCGTACGCAGTGAACCGTGTATTGCACGAGCGTAAAAGTTTCCATTCATGTGTATTTTTGGACATGGGTTGATGGAAGACTGTTGTAAATACCTATAAAATACTATGTATTATATCATTGTCTTACATAGTTCGTTTCCATAGTCGGTGTAATTTTACGCGATCCAAAATTTTCCGTTCGTGAAATCTTTATTTGACGTGCAAATAAGAAGCATTCTTTTATTGTTCAGCTGGCGTGTGGGTGCTCAATTGTTTGAATACGACAGAAAGTTACCAAAAGGTATACACGTGTCCAACATTATTAAATCTATGAGTCCATATATATTTCTCTTATGTATGTATTTCCGTGTGATATCCTCTGTATGTCCGTCTCTCTTTCATCTCATCCTCTCTTCTCTGTCTACCTAGGATTTAAATTCTATACTGAACAAAAGTGAAAACGCTACACCTATTTCGCTTGTCATTTTTTTTCTAAATTTACAACAAGTAAAAAATTCAAATGAAAGTGTTTCGCATTGTTCATTGACTTGGTTGTGCTTAGTGCTTTACGTTTTGTGGATGAAAAACGGACCTTTTTAATGTGACAGGGGTCCGTTTTTCAGGTGTACAATTTGAACGGAAATTTTACACAATTTCAACCTTCAGAAATTCAAGCAGAAGAATGCAAACCATGCCGGACTGCATGGAATGGTAGTCCGTCAAGTTACCAGTCAGGAAATTAAAGAATCGTTCGTAACATTGTATTAACGTTTAGAAAATGATGTTTTAAAAGCAGAATTTTCATTGTGTTCCAAAGCTTGAACATTTTACAATGCAATCTCCTTAGGAAATTGAAATCGCTATTGCATGGACATCTGGGAACAATCCTAGTCGAAGAAAGGGTTCAAAAATGCCCTGTAAAGTCAGCATGATGTTGCAAAAACCTCCAATCGAAAACCTTGATAAATTTGTGAATATCAAACATTTCAAATTCCCTATTTGTTTATGTCAAAGGGAGATAATTCGCAAAATTGACAGATTAGACATTGATTTTAGAGCTTGCTACAAAAGATACACTTGTGTGATTTTAAGTGTGTTTTTTTGTTTTTTTTTTTTTTTTTTTTTTTTTTTTTTTTGTTTTTTTGTTTTTTTTTTTTTGTTTTGTTTTTTTGGCAACCCGGATATGAATTCCAATCACTGTATCATTTTATCATCATAAGGATTGGTGGAAAGAGAAACAAATATGGAATCAAATATCTAAACTGATTTACACCAAAGATTTCTATCTTCTACAAATGTATAAAACGCTCCGAACACTCGTACAGAAATTAACTCAAATCACCCGTAAATGAAATTAATTCAATCCGAATACGCGTCCAGTAAGACTAAAAAAAATCGGTACTGTAATGCACGTGTTCGGAGGAATTTTTGGTCTTCGTACAGTGAATAAAAACATCAATATTCCAATTCTAACATTTGCGATCATCTTTAGGCTTTTGGATTTTCAAAGAATAATGTAGTCAGTGTAATTTTGATAATATAACGTGTACCTTAAATATATGTTTTATTTCTTTTAATCATTTAAAGGGTGGACAAATATATGCATAATTCACGAGCAACGCCTCTTTATCACGTTTGCTTATCGTTTACGTTATGTATGCCAGTCCGATGAGCTAAAGACAAAGACAATAACGAAGTTGAATCATAAGCCGACCTATTTATGCTTCGAAGTTTGTGTTATAGGACAAAAAACACAACTTACATTCAAATAACTGCTGGGACCGTCAGAATCCACTTCCTTGTCCGCCATTTTGTTTGCTCGAAAAAATAGGTGCCCCTGGTCAGGCTCCCATAGCGTGATGTTACACAACGTTATTTTTTTGTAAAGAAATGCGCACAAAATAGGTTTGATGGTTGAACTTATGTTGTTTACATAATATGCTGTATTGTGTAATCCTCGTGGATGAACGCCCTTCTATACTGAACAAAAGTGAAAACGCTACACCTACTTTGCTTGCCATATTTCTTCTAAATTCAACAAGTAAAAAAATCAAATGAAAGTGTTTCGCATTGTTCATTAACTTGGTTATGCCAAGCACTAAACGTTTAGTGGATTTTAATTACGTGGATGAAAAACGGACCATTTTAATGTGACAGGGGTCCGTTTTTTCAGGTGTACAATTTGAACGGAAATTTTAGGCAATTTAAACCTTCAGAAATCGAAGCAGAACAATGCAAACCATGCCGAACTATACTGAATGGTAGTCTGACAAGTAACAAGTCAGAAAATGTAAAGAAGCTTGCATAACATTGTTTCAGAGTTTAGAAAATGATGTTTGAAAAGCAGAATTTTTCATTATGTTCCAAAGCTTGAAAATTTTACTATGTAACCTCCATAGGAAATTGAAATCACTATTGCATGGACATCTGGGGAAAATCCTAGTTGAAGAAAGGGTCCAAAAATCCCCTGTAAGGCCTGCATGATGTTGCTAAAAAACCTAATCGAAAACCGCGAAAAATTTGTGAATACCAAACATTTCAAATTCCCTATTTGTTTATGTCAAAGGGAGGTAATTCGCAAAATTGCCAAATTAGACCTTGATTTTAGAGCTTGCTACAACAGATAAGTGAGATTTTAGGTGTTTTTTCGGCAACCCAGATATGACCCTTTCCGAAAGAATTATAAAGCGTTTTCTGCGCATGCGCAAATGCGATATTCCATGAAATTAACTCTAAACGCATTGAGGGCTGTAACTCCGCCATTAAAGGACACAAGGCAATGAAATTTCGACAAAACGTTTGCTGAAAGTCTGGGAAATAACATCAAAATATATTTCATGCTATTAGTTCGATACTTTTCCAGAAATAAGAAATCTTGCAGTGTAGCGTTTTCACTTTTGTTCAGTATAGATATTTGCTAGTAAACTATGTATACATAATAAAAAAAGTTTTGCAACAAAATGTAAATATCTGTAGTAACCAAAATAGTTTTGTTTTAACATAAAATCGAACGTTTACACAATAGATTATAGCTAGAGAACACAAACAGATAAAATTTACACCGTAATCGCGTTCGTCTCGCACTCCAGGTGCGCATTTCCGGTTTTCATGTCTGCTGTGGTATTCATGTGTATTGAGCATAGTTCTAGAAAACATTTAGGTGTGAACGTAATTGTCTTTGCCCAGCATAAAAGAGGGCCACTGAAAAGAATTTTCTGTAACGCTGTGGGACTACGCCATGGACTTACGTTAGAAGGACGTTATATCGCTAATGTGTTTCTACGTGGCAGAACCGGCGAATAAGATACCTTTTTGAATTTTGCTCATCTCAAAGCATAAGTAACAATTTGAGGATGCTATGTGAGCCAATTTGTGTGGTTTGAGATAGTCCCGGTCAAGGACGTCGTAGAAAAAGGCCACGAGAAGATGACCGTCATAATTTCGTTACGTTACGGCAAAGATGTTCCTTATCAACACCAAAACTTACGAGTGGCTTCCACAAGAATTTCAATAAAGAGTATCCACACTTAACATCCGTGATCGTCTCCACAGATGAACGGTTACTAGACGTTGACCATACGTTGTAATTTCCTTGACGCTACACCATGAACGCACCAGACTTGACTGGTATAGAGTCCTAAATGCTTTAAGCCAAATTAAGCGTATACAACACTGATGGACTCCCATTATCATCCATTTCTTTCTAATTTGTCACCCATAGAGCACATACGGTGCATTTAAGGAAGACGTGTGCGTGATCGTACTGACGCGAATGACGTTCAATCTCTTGATAAAGTAGTGAATGTTGATCTGTGTACAAACAATTTAAGTGGATTATAAAACTTTTCACGGTTGTTCTTGCTTGAAAATGGCCGCACAGTCGATATCGAATTCTATTGTAACTTTTTATTTTGACCCCTCACCTACGTCAAGACAATGTTTCTAACACAATATTTAACGTTAACACAAAGCGACCTTTGAATGTTCTGCGTAAATGCATATGCTAAAACATATATAACGGTTGTGAAATAAATATCACAGAAAATACATTTTTTCAATTAACAAAGTCAGTGTTGCTAAACTTTTTTTACATGGTATATAAATAAACCGCAAAACGTGGACATACGGACCAAACTTAACAGGTAAACCAGGTATGTAAACGTCGCACGTGGTTTTAAGAAGGCGTTTACTGTTAGATGTAATCACAATACCCCTCTCACGTAGGACAGCCAATAGTTAAAAGTACATTTGAGTCTCAATGTTGATGGTGGCACTATACCTATGTTCCTATGATCTACAACCTTGCCAGCACTACTAATTAGGTCTAAAATCCGTCCAAGATATTTTGGAACATGTTTATGAATTTAACCTATACATAAACAACACTATGGGAACCCCAAACTACTGTAATTTGGCACGTAATAGTTCGAATCTTGTAGGTGTCTCACACCTGCAAGATTCAAACCAACACATACAAATTGACCAAACGCCAACTCCCAGTCTAAAAAATCGATTAGCCAATGAATGACCAGGAAATAGGTCACGACCGGGTCACGACCTCAGCGTAAAATAAACAAACCACGCTTTTAGGACAATGAGTATTTTTCGACCAATATCGATATTCTGCATTTTTAAAGCAAAGAAAGTAATATACTGTTATTTGTGTGGACATATTGTTTATTATGTTGTAAATTCGACGAGGGAAAATTGTGAAGCGAATCCGATGGTGCATTTGTAACCAGACTGTCGTTAAACGGATCGTACTCAAGGTGTGTCGTTCCGAGATTTCGGGGAAAATCTCGAAAAATGCATTAGAATCGGATGGATTTAAACATACGGACGCCCTCATGACATGCTAAATGTGAAAAATGTTCAGGAGAATCACATTGCTGTTTGTTTGCACGAAGGTGAGCAGAGTTATCGTCGACAAATTTAACCCCCCCCCCCCCCCGTGTCGGTTCAAGTTCGGCTCCCGTCAGTCCCCTCAAGTAGATTTGTCTAGAATTGTGTGACAACTACTAATTTATATCTAAACATTTTGTTTTGAAACTAGAAATGGTAAACCATTTCCCAAACTGAGCAGTTTTGGACTGATCAATACAATGGGCTAAAAGTAAACGGCTTATTTTACCTATGTAGATTGATGAATCATTGATGCTATGCAACATCGCATAACTACAGCCTCGATCAAGAATTAGATGTAGTTACGAGGTTTTAGAATTACACCGATGAAATAGCAAAATGAACATGATGTCACAATTTACTGATTCCTATTTGAAACCAGTTGTGGACAACAAATATTTATTGTCAAAAGTATTAAATCTACATGTCATGCATGATAATATTAAGGAAATGAGAGAAATTGCTGTTATTCAGCTAATTCTTTTTTCTTTATGTTTTCAGAAGTTGCATGACAATTCGTCAAATAACAAAATGCCGAAAAGTGTTGAGTTTCGTTTAGTATAGCAAATCTTCGAAATATTGTTCGAAAAGGAAATTTATCGTAAAATTCAATTCATCAGAAAAACTTAACAGGACACCCATTCTCAGCCAAATATTCTTCACCGGAGTTAAACCTTTCTCAAACAAGACTACATTTAGATGTCCACAATAGAAAAGGCAGGGGAAAACTTTGTGACAAGACAAGAAATGCTAATTATAACTAGTGTTTTATCATTTTTCATTACTATCTGTGCTCTGCCACACCTTAATTTTGTCTTTAATCCTCAACATCATCTTTTTGTTTTCCGACTTAAGCTTTAGCTTTCAAGACTGTTTAAGATAGTGTCCGAATAGGTTCAGACATGAAAAGACGACACTCGAAAAAAGCTGATGTTTTATGAATCTCAAAATGGCCGCATTACGGATATTCTACCTTAAAACACAGAAAACGTCCAGGCAAAAGTAGAAAATGTGGGTTATAAGCAATTTTTTTCTTTTCTCTCAATGTTTCCCGTAAACCATTTTTATAAGGGATCTCAAAACCATGTCTTGTTTCAGAAAGGGCTAACTAGAAAAATAAGTAAACAATATCATGGTTTCCCAACATTTAAATGCTAATTATCAGCATAATTTTCTTTTGCCCCAATGTTTTATGAAGCCTTCTAAAAATGGAATGCCTACAAGAATGAATGACATCAAGAATTTGCATAAAATACTTTGTGTACTTTCAGCTGTATCACTACAAGAATTTCTGGTCCTGATGTCTAAAACAGCATATGAAAGGAGAAATTGGCTCAACAAAAACTGGGATAATAAGGATGCCAGGAGTACAGATAAAGAACAGTCTGAACAGAATGGCGCCAACAGAAGAAAATCCTCATAGTGTCTATGTTGTCTGTTTGTTACTGTCAAAACCTACATATATTAAAAATGAAAAAATATTGCTTGTTTTGTATATATTGAATTAGTTGCAACAGTATTGAATAAAAAGTTTCATTTCCAACAAAACCTCTTCCTGTTCAGGCCTCAGGGTACCAGGTTTTGCAATTACCATTGTTGAAACAGGTTCTGGTTTGATCCTTGACCCCCTTGGTTTATCTCACTGTTGTGTAGGACTTTGTGCATGAGTTGTTTTCTGTGACAGGACTTTGTGGGTCAAGTGAATTAAACCTTTCTCAAAAATTTCAGACTAGTTCAATTTGAAAATTGTTGCATATGACAATATATTTATAATCAATAAAAGTAAAATGCATTAAGACAAATGAAGAAATTGCTGGTTACCAGCATTTTCTTTTGCCTTATTGTTTTCCTAGATCTTTTCTATTTGGACAATAAAAACATTTGTACCAGTTACCCTACCCCTTCACCCCCAACCAGGCCAAAAGATAGTTCTGGAAATTGCTGTGAAGATGAATGGGGCTGTACTTTTTAACCATTTCCCAAACATGACCAACAATACAACAGGATTGGGAAAAATATACTGATGAAGAAACTGTTGATAATGAGCAACTTATCATACTGGCACATCCAAAAGTTTTGCTTTTGAGGAAAGGATTTTCTTATTTTGTCTGAATGTTTTCACAAATCTTGTTAAGAGTGTCAAAATGCGTCATTGTTTGCGAAAGAATTAAATGACATGCTTAGTTTATAATATAATACAGGCCCGTAGGAATAGGGAGGAGGGGCTAAGCCCCCCCCCCCAAAAAAGTTGGCCAAAAATGCCAAATTTTCTTAATTTTACACTGAAAATTTTGGGAAAATCCAAATTAGCCCTCCAATATTCAGGACAAGGGCTTTAGCCCCCCATACGAAATTGCTTCCTACGGGCCTGTAATAGGACGTTTACGCTTCACTGATTCCCTACACAATAACGTGTAGAGTCTACATAATGGAGGAAGAAGATATTGATGTCCGAATTTCTTTACTGCCGAACAAAGGTACACTTGCAAAACAAATGTATGTGTGGTAAACGTCCTTAATGTTGGGACGAAGCTCAGGGAAAATTTTCATTTATTTGAAATGAAAAATAACAACCCTTGCAGCCAAAGAAAGCTTCTGCAACAGCTTTCTTTTGTGTGTCAACCAACTTTGTGTTGATCTGCATTCCGTATCTTGCTTCGACAAACACTCGCCTTTATAGCGATGTTGTTGTTAGTTTTTCTTCGAAATTTAACCCCATCAACGTAGTTTTCTTTTGAAAATTTCCTTCCCTATCAGCGTTGTCGAAGCATCGTCGATATTAGCACAAATAGCTGACATGTACCGATACCGGCCGGTAAATCCTTCAGCTTGTTTACATCCGCCATGTGTTCGTTGTCCTAGATTCCGAATCGATACGTCACGTGATATTGGGGCGGAGCGATCTATCGATTGGCGTTTGGTCAATTGTATTTAGATTATGGATATTTTGCACGTTGTTTACAAAGGTAAAACTTATAAACACGTGCTATAATATCGTGACTGGAATACAGTTTTATACTTGGAAAACCCCACTTACTTTGATTCTCAGCTTCTCCAGGTCTGTTTGTAATGAAGATATTAAAATGGTCATCAAACCCTTTGTCTTTCAGTTCTGCCATGGACTTCGTCTTAAATTCATAGCCTGCAATGATGCCCCTGGTGAATGTTATCAAGCCTTTCTTGTAAACCGGGAGTCCATCGGCGGGTGGAGAATCCGAAAACTTCCATCTTATACATTTCATCAGCTCATCCTCTTTCACCAAGGTTTTATCGCACGATTCTAGCATATGCTCATGCACTTTTATCAATCCGATATCTAAGGTGTATTTGTCATATAACCAATGACTTCTAACTCCAAAATCATCAAACTCTTTCCTTGGCGCCATTTGAACTTTTATGTCCTCCTGGAAATAATCCTCTTGGATGCAATGGTAACAAGTTACAGCATACAGCCCTTCGCCTTTCACAGGTTCAACGAAACATCCTAGCGAGCCTTTCACGTAATCATTTGCAACGTCCTCCGTATTAGAAGATTTATCTTTTATAAACTTATCCTTGCCACCAGGCGCAAATTCCGAGACTATCCCGTGTCCATGTTCTATCAATCTAGTTGGAGTATGTTCTTTAATACTGACTCGGACCTTTACTTCGTACTCTTGGAAATATTTTTGTTTCTTCAAAATGTCAATGATTGTTTTCCTTTGGTAGGAGTCTAGATCTTGGGTAACTGTTATAGCCAATATACCATATAGACAACCACAGCCATCAACGTAATCTAACCTGCAATGAAATATGTTATGAAAAATTGAGATGTGTAATGACACATACCCTATAATAAATTGATTAATTCTGGTGCCTGAAATCAAAAACATGAAATATAAAAACAAAGACAAAGATAACTGTATATAAGATAGAAAACACATTTATTTCAAAAGAACATTCCTTCGTTACGGATAATATATATATACATTTTCTTTCTTGATTTGGAAATGAGCTCCGAATCCCAATCAGTTGCTTAATGATCTCTTTATTGCCATTAATACGTATTTTGCAAAGTGTAAACGGAAAGTTCTAAAACGTTTTAAGAGAAATGACAAAAAAAAATCTATGAAATTGAACAGCACCTTTAGTAAATTTAACATTGTGACATATAATCCAGTTTAACACAAGAATCAGGCGAATACCCTTGTAACAGTAACGATACTTGTATAGATAGATAAACTTCACAATGCTACCCTATAGAAATGAACACATTCATTAACCCTTTCCCAAACGACAAATTTTCAGTGTGCTCCAATTTGAACGATGCTGCAGACGACAAAATTAAGATTGAAAACCATTGGTTTTGTGCAAAATATAGCATAGAAAATATTGAGACAAAAGGAGAAACTGCTGGTTATCAGCAGTTTCTTCTTTTGTTTCAATGTTTTCCCAATCCATATCTATTAGGGGCGTCAAAAGCAGGTCTTGTTTGGGAAAGGGTTAAGCTTGATTGTAAATATCTTTGCGGAGTATGACGTTACGGAAAATGATCTTTTTGTAAAATGTTTAGTATAGTTACACAAATCATCAACCATTAGTGATACTTCAAGATTACATGATCTCTGCACATTTTGTGGTCATTTGATTTGTAATGTTATATTGCTGTTAAACCGTTCCCTGTAAGCCTTTTCTATTCCAATCTTTTCAATGGCATATATTTTATCAACCTTGAAATCGGTCTCGGTATTGCCGCATTTTACCCTCTCCTTTTTGTGTTGCATTACACACATTTTCTGCCCTTTGAAACATTGTACATGGACCTGTCTAAAATTCTGTTGTTTGAGAACGAATTGATAAAAAACTTCATGGATCGAACTGAATTGTTCCGGACCTACTCTCCTCGCAGTTGTTAATACTTTTTTATTTCAAAGACAAACTATGAGTGATATGTGCAACTTGTCATAAAAAATTGTTTTACCTGAATTTACAGAAGATCGCCTACACAGTGTCAGATTTTTTCTATTGCCACAATGATTTCGTAAGAGGTTTTTTTCGATTAGAGATGTCAAACAAAGTCTTGTTTGGGAAAGAATTAAATCATACCGCTTTTTTGAAAAAGTCAATTAAATATGGCGGACAGGTCATGAAAATTTTTAGTCAGCAGTAAAAAAAATATTTATTTAAATATTAGTTAGAATCGCGTCGATGAAAATGATCAAGGATGAACAGATGGCTTATGAGTTTATTGGAGGTAGCTTTTGGATGACTTTGATGCAGTATTTGTGATGTTATTGGACTTTTGTCGTTCGGTTTTGCAGTTTACCTGAGAAGTGCTCACGAATACACAGGTGATAGAGGACTCTATATAGAAGATAAGTACCTACAACATACAATACACACTACAATATATAATACAGACAATATAGGATACTGATTATAAGAACAATATAACATCAATATTCAATTTGAAGCTGTAATTAGTCAGAATCTGGTAACAATGGATCGGCAAAATTTCATCAACTCTTCACCAGACGGCAAAATGATCTGCATGTTTGATGAACTTAGATTAATGAGAAGTGATCAAATAAAATGCATCCAAGGATTGTCAGCATTTGAGAGGTCGTTATCGCATATGGACCAAAAATTACAAAAAGTGATCGACGTACAGAACGCTCAAACGGACTTTATGAAATCACTTGCATACCGATCAATTGACGTCGAAGCTCGTTCAAGGCGGAACAACCTTATCTTTAGAGGTATTGCAGAAAATCGGGGTGAAAACTGTTTTCAACTAGTCCGGGATATCCTAGATAACCACCTTGATATAGACCCAGATCACATATATATCTCCCGTGCACACAGGCTAGGCCCATATAATAACAAGGACTATTCACAAAGGCGTCCGATCATAGCCAACTTTAGGGACTATTGTGACACAGAAGATATTATGCGGAAAGTGTCTTTATTGAGAGGTACAAAGATATCCATTGATTACGACTTCCCGAAGGAAATCCAAGATGCTAGGCATAGATTGTGGCCCCTATACAAACAACTCAGACATGATTTTCCCGATGACAAGATAAAAATTGTATATCCAGCAAAACTTCTGAGGAATGGTCGTCTAGTACGAGATGAAATACCTGAATGGACCAAATTCACACAGTTAAATAGAATTGATCAAATTATGGGAATAAATCAACGGCAAAAATTTGGAGTGAATGTTGACAGGTCGGATTCAGTCCAGCATCCACCAGGTAGATACAATGATAACATTAACACTAATTATACAAACATACCTGCTAGTTCTTACGCCAACACAGCCTGGATCCCAAATAGCCAGCCATCGACTGCGGTGGACATGTCTGCAATAAATCCCGCTGGTGCCGTATCGCATCTACATGCATATAATCCTGATCAGAGTGCACATTTAAATCCAACAACTAGTGGAATGACACAAAACTTTGAAACACAAACATGTATGCCACCACCAGGTTCGGTAACGTTACAGAATGATCGGGGTTTCCATTCTCGAGAACCTATCGCAGTGTCACCACAAAACATGGAGACTGTGGAGTACCAACAACCAGAGAGCTCGAATGCAAATGCCCAACAGGACAGTTTTACAATCACAGCCCCTGTTAATTTCACTTTGCCAATAGATAATCGGTATAGTTTACTTAGCACTGACATTCCGCATAGTGAACAGTCTCAAATAACCACGAACAATACCCAGATCAGTCCTGCTAATTCACAAACACAACCACCAGCAGACGACAATTCCCAGTCACTATTGACACAAACAATTGAAAATATACCAAAACAACAGTCATCTCCTACAAGAGGGCGCTCGCGTTCTGTTCGTGCAACAGCGCGTTCGATACAAAGGTCCGAGTCTGCCCGACCTTACAGGAGAAACATGAGCTTACCCAAAGCATCCAGTGCTAAAAATAAACAGACAGGTGAAAATTCGGATTTCCCCAGTTCTAAAAATAGTAACTTGCCGAACAATAGTGACAGTGAAACAAAACAGGTTTTCCCTAAGTCTATAAATAGCCAAACAGGGGAAAATCCGTCACAAATAAATACAGACCCATCTGTACTTTAGTGCCGCGACGAGAAGGTCTCGCTAAGATGCTCATTACTGAACATACAAGGTCTTTGTACAAAAAGAACGAATAAATTACATTCTAAAGAATTAAAACAAATTTTTTGTGATAATGATGTAATACTTTTAACAGAAACATGGACAGATGAATTCTCTGATCTACACGTGGATGGGTTTGAATATTTTGTGTTGCATAGATCAGAAAATAAACTGTCAAGTAAGAGAGCATCTGGAGGTATTATTGTATATATACGTAATCACCTTGTAGATAAAGACACTCTTGTTTTCAAAAGCTCGGATGATATTGCATGTGTAAAAATTAGCAAAAATTTACTTTGTTTGGATGATGATTTGTATTTATGTTTGTGTTATGTTATACCTGAAAATAGCAGTAGACAGGCTCTATATGACACACATACTTATGATCGATTGTTAGAATTTATAGTAGACTTAGACTCAAAATGTGATAATTTAAATTTGATTGTATGCGGAGATCTCAATTCACATACATCTGATTCTCCCGATTTTGTAGAAAATGACAATTTTACCAACATCGAATTTTTACCAGAAGATTATAGTACAGATATAAACCTTAACCGATGTTCAATGGACAAAGGTAGATTAGATAATAACGGGACTTTACTATTAGATCTATGCAAACAAACAGGCTTACGAATTTTGAATGGTCGTGTGGGACAGGATAAAAATGTTGGTCGATACACATTTGTCGGTAGTAGAGGATCTAGCGTTGTTGATTACGTCATAACTACTCAAAACTTAATTTCGTCTATTAAAACATTTAAAATACACGAACCTAACATTTTATCAGATCACTGTTTGGTTGATTTTTCATTTAACTTACTAAATAAAAGAAGTAATACAGAATCACATAATAAGCAGTACAACAAAATAAAACACAGATATGTCTGGGATCAAGATAAAAGTAAAATATACCAAGAACAGTTATCATCAGCAGAAATGCAGCATCAGTTTGAATCTTTCGTAGAAGATTTATCACATTGTAATAGTGATAAAGATATTGATTTACATGTCAACAATTTCGGAAATTTACTGAGTAAAGTAACATCACCTCTTTTTAAACGTAAATGCAATCATACAAAATTAGACAATACTGAACAATTGTCGCAAAAGTGGTACACACAAGAATGTCGTGATAAACGTAAACATTTTAACAAAAAATTGAACATGTATAGAAAAAATGATTCAGATCAAAACAGAACAAATATGGTTAAATCAAGATCAGATTATAAAAGTTGTTTAAGAAATGCAAAGTATGAATATGACAAAATTGAAACAAATAAATTACTTTTGGCAAGGGAAAAGAATGCGAAATTATATTGGAAAATGCTAAAACAATCATGTGGAATAAAAACTGGTAATATCTCGATGGATATGTTTGAAAATTATTTTAAGGCAGTCAACAATCCAAATAGCGATTTTTTCACACCGGATGATGATGTATTAGATTTTATCGAGCGATACGAAGGTAATGAATTTAACATAATGTTTAACGAATTAAACGCACCTTTCACACAAAATGAACTATTTACAGCAATTAAACAATTAAGTAATAATAAGTCAGCTGGCCCAGATTTGTTCATTAATGAATTTTTCATTCATGGGAAAGACAGTCTTTCCCCATCTCTCTTAGCCCTTTTTAATAAAATTTTTGAATTAGGATATTTTCCCGAATCTTGGTCAGAAGGTTTTGTTATTCCGCTTCATAAAAAAGGGAGCCTAAACGACGTAAATAATTATCGCGGAATAACTCTTCTAAGCACATTAGGCAAACTATTTACCCGTATTCTGAACAACAGGCTTTGTGATTGGGCTGAGTTATACAGTGTTTATATAGAAGCGCAAGGTGGGTTTAGGAAAAATATGGGTACAACAGATAACATTTTCGTATTGCATGGCATAATTAATCATATGATAAATAATGGTAAACAATTGTTTTGTGCTTTTATAGATTTTAGCAAAGCTTTCGATTACATCTCTAGAGAAAACTTATGGATGAAACTAATTAAACTGGGTTTAAGGGGAAACATTTTCAATATTATCAAATCTATATATAGTAATGTTAAATCACGTGTTAAATGTTTGAACCAATTTAGTGATAGCTTCGAAAGCACCCTGGGTGTCAGACAAGGAGAATGCTTGTCTCCGTTTTTATTTTCCATGTTTATCAATGATATCGAAGAGATATTTATTAAAAACAAACAAAAAGGCATTGACATGTACATGTTCAAACTGTTTTTGATATTATATGCTGATGATATTGTCATTTTTGCAAACAGTGCAAATGAACTACAGCTTAATTTAAATCTTCTACAAAATTATTGCGAGAGATGGAAATTATCAGTTAATACATCAAAGACCAAAGTTGTTATATTTAGAAAAGGTGGTCGACTTCCTAACGATATTTCTTTTAGCTATAACGGACACAATGTTGAAATTGTAGATAAATTTGTATATCTAGGTATTGTTTTTTCATCTGGAGGTTCCTTCTCAAATGCCCAAAACACGTTGGCAGGCCAATCATTAAAGGCTATATTCAAACTAAATAAATATTTACAGAGATTTACAAATGTAACAATAAGACACAAACTATCACTTTTTGATAAGCTAGTCTTACCAATACTTAACTACGGAAGTGAAGTATGGGGTTTTCATAGTGGACCGGCAGTAGAAAAAGTACATTTACAATTCTGCAAACGAATTTTAGGTGTAAAAAAGAGTTGTCAAAATGATTTCATATATGGAGAGTTAGGTCGAGTACCACTTCAAAATTATAGATTTTATAATATTATCAAATTCTGGACCAAAATTATCCTAGCTGACGACAAAAAATTAATAAAAGTAACATATAACACATTATTACAAGATATCGCTGAAAAACCAAATAGTAAAAATTGGTGTTCATTATGTAGGGATTTATTTAATTCTTTAGGATTTTCGGATGTTTGGCATTTTCAAACAGTTGGTAATACTAAATTATTCCTCCATTTAGCAAAACAGAGAATTCAAGACCAGTTTTATCAGAATTGGACGAGTCGATTAGATAATTCCACTAGAGCTATTTTTTATAAAAACATTGCTAGTTTTAAGTTTCAACCATATCTTGATGTAATAAAAAACGTTAAAGTAAGAACGAGTTTATCCCAGCTCCGTGTCTCATCACATAGATTATCTGTTGAGACTGGGAGATGGAATAGACCAGTCAGTACGCCTTTTGATGAACGCAAATGTTCTGTTTGTAATATTCTTGAAGATGAATATCATTTTGTCTTACAATGTCAACTCTACTGCGATATAAGAAAGCAATTTATTCCAAAATATTACTGGAAAACACCAAACATGCAGAAATTTATAGCTCTACTCACTACAGATAATGAAAATTTATTGAAAATGCTGGGAAAGTATGTAAACAAAGCTTTCATCTTAAGAAATGAGGTCGCTTATAGGAGAGTATAAGGCATAGATGTGCTGTATGTAAACTGTTAATGATAAAACAAGTAATAATGATTATAGCATGTTCTCCCTTTTTCAAAACACCTTTCATTCTATCATATACATGTACACGAAGCATTTATTTTCTTTGAGTATGATTAATTTAAAGTCGCCTGCAAACATCTGCATAAAACCTGAAATCAAACAATGCTAAATATTGTCGTTTTGAAAAGGGCTGATTTATAATTTGATGTAAATGATGTAATTGTTTGTTCTAGTATTACACCTAAATGATGCTTTAATCAAGTATAATGGGTTGAATTCTTCTGTTTAAAATGTTGAAAAATGCTGGGGAAAACGAGGAGAGCGCTGATTAACGTCGTCTCCCCCTTTTCAACGACATTTTTCATCCTACCAATGAGAATTTATATTTTAGAGTCGGATTAATTCTGTCGTCTGCATAAAATATGCAAAAAGTTTGAAATTAAACAATCTTAAATTGGTCCTTTGGAAAGGGTTAAAGTATATAGTAAGTTGGGTGTAATAGTTTGTTCTAACGTTGTTCCGAAATTTTGTTTTAATTATTTAAAGTATGTTGTATAATTGTTGTTAAAATTTTGAAAATGTTGAGGAAACTGAAGAAAAACGCATTTTGCAGGCGTTTCCTTCCTTTTCAACATCATATTTCACTGAAGCAAAGAAAATGTATACTCTTAGAGTCGGAGTTACTTTGTATTGACAATACAAATTGGATCGTGTAATTGTTACATAAATTTCGGAGAATGTTGAAGAAAAGGAGGAAAATGCTGATTACTGGTGTTCTCTCCCTTTTCTACAACATTTTCATTCATTTTATTGTAGATAGTTGGTTCTGTTGCTTGAATTTAATGCAGTACCTAACAATTGAATTCTTCTGTTTAAAATGTTGAAAAATGCTGGGGAAAACGAGGAGAGCGCTGATTAACGGCGTCTCCCCCTTTTCAACGACATTTTTCATCCTACCAATGAGAATTTATATTTTAGAGTCGGATTAATTCTATCGTCTGCATAAAATATGCAAAAAGTTTGAAATTAAACAATCTTAAATTGGTCCTTTGGAAAGGGTTAAAGTATATAGTAAGTTGGGTGTAATAGTTTGTTCTAACGTTGTTCCGAAATTTTGTTTTAATTATTTAAAGTATGTTGTATAATTGTTGTTAAAATTTTGAAAATGTTGGGGAAACTGAAGAAAAACGCATTTTGCAGGCGTTTCCTTCCTTTTCAACATCATATTTCACTGAAGCAAAGAAAATGTATACTCTTAGAGTCGGAGTCACTTTGTATTGACAATACAAATTGGATCGTGTAATTGTTACATAAATTTCGGAGAATGTTGAAGAAAAGGAGGAAAATGCTGATTACTGGTGTTCTCTCCCTTTTCTACAACATTTTCATTCATTTTATTGTAGATAGTTGGTTCTGTTGCTTGAATTTAATGCAGTACCTAATAATTGCACTAATACAGATTTTCTTCTTTTTTCATGTCATTACTCACAACAACCCATTTATCTGTCTTGTTATTTCGTTTCGAACAAGATAGATGGCAATGGACTGTTGTGAGTATTATCTGCTATAAAAAACAACAACAAAAGCAACAAAAAAGCCACTATACTTTAGGCAATCTTTAATGTCCGCCATATTGTATATTCTGCTGTACATTTTATATACCTCATGGGTCTATGACCTTCTGGTTTGAATAAAGACATATTATTCTACAAAAAATATTACTAACCCCATTAGTTCATCCAGAAGAGGTTTGGACACTTTTACATCATCCGGCAACTTTACTGTCCGACATCTAGGGTTGGACCGCAGCAGTCCAAATATCTCAAACTGAATCTTCTTCAAGGTATCTAAAGCTTGATACTTCTTGTTCACGTATTCCTCCGCCTCCGGAATCAACCGATTGCATAGATCTCGGCATTTTTCAACAAGCGGCTGAAACGCTTCTTTCAATTCCTTGAGTCCATGATCTATAGGAAAGGCTGGGAGGACGTCAGCTGTTATGCCATCTTGAAATTTCTGTTCAAACCCCGTCTCGTTCATGAACTCGTGTACGAATGAGCTATTGATCCCAAGCTTTTTGCATATACGATCGTGAAACATGAATTTCGCTTTCCTGCCTAGCATTGTCCGTACTTTTTCATGAAATTCTCGCACCTGTTCCCCAGGCAGTTCCTCTTCGGAGTTTGCTGAATCAAAAGCAAAAGAAACATGTTTTTGCTTAACATATTAAAAAGCAATCATAGTAATTGACTCTGGTAGTAACCCAGACATAAAAGGAAAAATTGGTCCTTTACCAAATGGCAAAAACTCAGTTTGTTATAGTTAAAAAGATGCTACAGATGTCGTCTCGAAATAGATGTTTATAAAGAAAGATAAGATTTGATTTAAAAATGGCACAGAAAATATTGAGGTAGAAAATTTGATTATCTGCATTTTATTCATCTATTTTTAAAAATGTTTTCCTATGCCTTTTTCATAAGGAAATTCAACTTGACTGCTAGAGTAAGTCATTTTGGGACGTACATGTCTTGAGCGTTCAATGAATCGCTTTAAATAAGATGCAGGTTTAGTTTGTTTAAAAAACGACAATGTATTTTGGAAATAAATAAACGAGTACCTGGAAGGAGCTCCTTTAAAAACTTCAATTGTCCAAAATCTTTTTGGAGAGATGATATAACGGTTTCTTCTATGTTCCCAACTGACATGTGCGAGTCGTCCTTTCTTGGCACAAACCTTCCCACAAAACCAAGCACATCTTCTAGTAGACGTATAACATTTCGTTCTAGTAGAAATTCTACGTTCTGACAGAGCGGGGACTGTTGGTCTGGTCTTTCTGTATTAATCCAGCTTCTGTACAACCAGGACTTGTTTACATTTTGGTCATACAGAATTAGATTATCTCGCTTAGTGTCGGATAATGCCGCGATTCTATCATCAATTGAACCTCTTTTCTAAAAATAAAATGCAAACAATTGTAAACCGTCATGACATTGTGGATCATCCGGTGAAAACGTAAAACCAAAACCCAGTTTATCGTCGGAGTTATTGCAAAACCACGAGAATACAGCTTGATTTAAGCTGTAGTTGAAATGTTTTGCAATAACACAGACGGTTTGAAACACAGTAGATGTGAACTAGGAACCGTATTCATCAACGATTTTAAGTTGCTTGTTTAAATCCAAATTACATCACAGGCCATCTGATTGAACGAGACGTATGGCTTGATTAAAGCTGTAATTGCGAGGTTTTGCAACAACGCCGTCAATATAAAACATATCAGACCCAGCATTATATTGAAAAAGTTAGACTGACCAAGATTGATACTTTTCACACTTCCAAATTGGCCCGTATTAATGTCAGCGCTCGAATTTCCACTAGCATACTGGCAATTTGCTAGTTAAATTTGCTAGTGATTCTATCTGACACTTGATTATTTTGGCGAGAGGAAAAATATGCCACACCCATAAGTTTTATAAATGCACCCTGAAAAGGCTTCACAAAACAGCTTATACAACGCATACTGACTAATTGTGCTAGTTTTCTGACATGTCCATAACATACAAAACCAGATTGTGAGTGAATTTGCCTTTTTCCTTTTTTTGCTAGTGGTTTCAAAATCCTCTTGCAAAATATTGTGATGTGAGTTTTTAAGGAAATTCTAGCCGTGAATGTGACGCGTCACTAGTCTCAAATGGGTCAATATTAATAACGCATTCTTCATGAAGTATTTAAGATTATTGAACATAAGTAAAAGAATACCCACAGAGAAAGGTTGAGACTGAAAATTGCCTGATTACCCGGACAGTCGTAAGAATAAGATAACAGATAGGAACACAACACAATAAGATGCTTTGCACCATTGTTAGAAATCTCCTGCTTTGTAACGAGATTAAATTGGGATGTATTAGGTTCCTATGCATAAATCCTCTACCTCTATGCGCACTTGGGCTATTTTTCAGTCGCTACTGATCGGGAACGTTTTGCACATTCGTGAAGGAACATTAAACAAGAGTGCCTGAAAGGCACTGATATCGCTCACCTGAGTTCTTCGTGTATTTGATTGTGTAGAATATAAATTTTGTTGTAAACAAATATATATGTCAGTATTATGTCAAATTACATTATTGTAAACTAGAATATCACTGAAAGTGATCATACCCCCCATTGATTTTTCACATGATTTCTCCTAGTCCGATAAGCCCCGCCCTGCCACGCCAACAATTTTTGACAAATCAAAAATTCACGAAAAAGTTTTGAAAAGGGTCACCCAAGGGACATTCCTTTCAAGTTTGGTAATAATAAGCCCAGTGGTTAAGGAGGAGAAGATTTTTGAATAATTATCTTACGATTTCTCGAAGTCTGATAAGCCCCGCCCTGCCACGCCCACAATTTTCACCGAATCAAAAATTCATGAGCATGTGTTGAAAACAGTCACTCAAGGGACATTTTTGCCAAGCTTGATTCTAATTGGCCTGATAATTGATTTTTAAAGATTTTTCACATGATTTCAAGTCCGATAAGCCCGGCCCTGCCACGCCCACAATTTTTGACGAATCAAAATTTCACGAACAAGTTTTGAAAAGGGTCACCCAATAAACACATCTGCCAAGTTTGGAAATAATTGGCCAAGTGGTTGAGGAGGAGAAGACTTTTAAAGAATTACCTAAAGATTTCTTTTAGTCTGATAAGCCCCGCCCTGCCACGCCCACAATTTTTGACAAATCATAAATTCACGAACAAGTTTTGAAAAGGGTCACCCAATAAACATTCCTTTCAAGTTTGGTAAGAATCAGCCCAATGGTTAAGGAGAAGAAGATTTTTGAATAACTATCTTACGATTTCTCGAAGTCTGATAAGCCCCGCCCTGGCCCGCCCACAATTTTCACCGAATCAAAAATTCATGAGCATGTGTTGAAAACAGTCACTCAAGGGACATTTCTGCCAAGCTTGATTCAAATTGGCCTGATAATTGATTTTTAAAGATTTTTCAAATGATTTCTCTAAGTTCGATAAGCCCCGCCCTGCCACGCCCACAATTTTTGACGAATCAAAAATTCACGAACAAGTTTTGAAAAGGGTCACTCAGGGAACATTTCTGCCAAGTTTGGAAATAATTGGCCTAGTGGTTGAGGAGGAGAAGAGTTTTGAAGAATTCCCTAATGATTTCTTTAAGTCTGATAAGCCCTGCCCTGCCACGCCCACAATTTTTGACGAATCAAAAATTCATGAACAAGTTTTGAAAAGGGTCACCCAATAAACATTCCTTTCAAGTTTGGTAAGAATCAGCCCAATGGTTAAGGAGAAGAAGATTTTTGAATAACTATCTTACGATTTCTCGAAGTCTGATAAGCCCCGCCCTGGCCCGCCCACAATTTTCACCGAATCAAAAATTCATGAGCATGTGTTGAAAACAGTCACTCAAGGGACATTTCTGCCAAGCTTGATTCAAATTGGCCTGATAATTGATTTTTAAAGATTTTTCAAATGATTTCTCTAAGTTCGATAAGCCCCGCCCTGCCACGCCCACAATTTTTGACGAATCAAAAATTCACGAACAAGTTTTGAAAAGGGTCACTCAAGGAACATTTCTGCCAAGTTTGGAAATAATTGGCCTTGTGGTTGAGGAGGAGAAGAGTTTTGAAGAATTCCCTAATGATTTCTTTAAGTCTGATAAGCCCCGCCCTGCCACGCCCACAATTTTTGACGAATCAAAAATTCATGAACAAGTTTTGAAAAGGGTCACCCAAGGAATATTTCTGCCAAGTTTGGAAAGAATTGGCCCAATGGTTGAGGAGGAGAAGATTTTTGAAGAATTTCCTAATGATTTCTTTAAGTCTGATAAGCCCCGCCCTGCCACGCCCACATTTTTTGACGAATCAAAAATTCACGAACAAGTTTTGAAAAGGGTCACCCAAGGAACATTTCTGCCAAGTTTGGAAAGAATTGGCCCAGTGGTTGAGGAGGAGAAGATGTTTAAAGCAATTGTTGACGACTTCCGACGACCGACGACCGACGCACGACGCACGACGCACGCCGGACACAGGGTGATCACAAAAGCTCACCTTGAGCATGTTGCTCAGGTGAGCTAAAAATAGCGTGAGTGGGTCCTCAGTTATATTTCTTACCTCTGATTTTCCTATCGCAAATACGACGACATTCTGTTTATATTGACCATCTAGCTGTTGCAAGAGTGATCCCCAGTCAACTACATCTTCGTCAATTTCTTCTCTAGGTAGTCTTCGCCGGCTGTTTTCTTCGAACACAGTCTTGTCTCTGAACAGTTCGTCCTTGATATCATCTAAATCACGATTTTCAGACGTAAAGACATAGATGGATGTGCCTGAACTGTTTCCAATGCAAGTTTCTTTGTCGCTTCTAATCTGGTCCCAATCCTGCTGCCCATTGTCTAGTAGCTTTAGTAAGTCATTGGTTTCTGAAAGGTTTTATATCTGTTATGTCAGTATATACATTCTTAAAAATGTTAACGCTTTATTAATCGAGAGTGAAAGGGTCAAACAGCGAGAAAGAACGCAAGTTTTAAGTTTGTATTTTCAGTTGATATTTGTTTTGGTGGGGTTTTTTTTATCTTAATCAGATTTTTAATAGAATGAGGCCTTACATTATAGCAACTAGTTGAATTGGGTAAAATAAATGTCCAGTTCTTTATACCATCTATCACTTGGTGGCACTTGAAAGGAAATGGCATAAAAGATATTCAGGAAAAAATAGTTGCGTCCTTCAGTTGAAGTTAAACCTAATTGTTTCAACTGCGAGGTGTCATCAAAATGTCCTCGACCTGATACGCTTCTTGGCATTTAATTAGACGTAAATCTTGTTACGCGGGACAATGCGCATGTCACATGTCACATTCTGCGACAGGATGCGGATCGTTCCTCATGCACACACACACACACACGCACACACACACACACACACACACACACACACACACACACACACACACACACACACACACACACACACACACACACACACACACACACACACACACACACACACACACACACACACACACACACACACACACACACACACACACACACACACACACACACACACACACACACACACACACACACACACACACACACACACACACACACACACACACACACACACACACACACACACACACACACACACACACACACACACACACACACACACACACACACACACACACACACACACACACACACACACACACACACACACACACACACACACACACACACACACACACACACACACACACACACACACACACACACACACACACACACACACACACACACACACACACACACACACACACACACACACACACACACACACACACACACACACACACACACACACACACACACACACACACACACACACACACACACACACACACACACACACACACACACACACACACACACACACACACACACACACACACACACACACACACACACACACACACACACACACACACACACACACACACACACACACACACACACACACACACACACACACACACACACACACACACACACACACACACACACACACACACACACACACACACACACACACACACACACACACACACACACACACACACACACACACACACACACACACACACACACACACACACACACACACACACACACACACACACACACACACACACACACACACACACACACACACACACACACACACACACACACATGTTTTCCTGATATGACAGTTCTGACTTTTATCTGTTCCCAAAATTAAAATCTAGCCTTCGTCAAACACAGTTTGAAATCAATGAAGGCCCTTCATTGATTTCAAACTGTGTATGAAGAAGGCTAGATTTTAATTTTGGGAACAGACAAAAGTTAGGCGCCATAGAGGCTGTAGACAAGTACTTGGGTGACCCGGGGAGAAATTTTAACGGAAAAGCAAGGTCTAGAATAGATGGATCACGTACATTACCATGGAAAAAAATATTTGAAAGAACTGAACCAAGCTTCAATGGGATTCACTTGGGGCCGACAGCCTTTTGATCATGACTCCTATTGATATTTTTTAATGACATAACATCAATTTAGTTAATTTTGCAAAATTTATCTTCTGTTAAAAATAATTAAATGTAGGCCTAAGCCCTAAGGACATGTCCACTTTCTATTAACATTTCATTCCTTTTTCAAAACCATCAATGCTTAAAGATTTAGACAGTTCTATCTTGGAGGCTTCTCCAAACAACAAAATGGATATATTGTTAAAGATATAATTTTTGTACAATAAAATACACAGGCTACAAGTTTATAGAGGCAAATTGAGAAAATGCTTGTTATTACATTTTTCTTCTTTTGTGTCAATCCAAACCTGCCTAATTATGACTACCAAAACAATGTCTATTTTACAGGGTGGTGGGGGTATTAAAGAAAGCAAAAGGTAAATTCAATTAAAGGTAGCTTTGTTGATTAAAACATTGTGGTTTAAAAGAACTTTTTCGAATATTTTTCCCATTGCAATTGGATGAATATAACCTACCAAGCAATCTCTGTACTCTAGAAAACACACTGTCAAGTTTGTTCTTGTATGAAAAATGCCTTGGATATGCACGACTGTCTGATCTCAGTCTATATCTTCTACCTTGAATCATCTTTTAAGGCTGTTCATATCTGTAATAAAAATATTTCAGACTTTTTAGAAAAAAAACAAAGTTCAAGAATTAGAGATCTATAGGCATGTAAGATTTAGGTCTAATAGATCTAGTTAATGAAAATGAGATATGATCAATGACAATAGATGATATGTTATTAAGATATTCATTTCATTAAGAATCTATAGAATATTCTAAAAAAGAATTAAGAATTACTGTATAAAAACCTTGAGAGAAATGGATGGTAATCTTTTATCAGTGTTTTCATGCTTCTCTTAAATTCAATGTTGCCTAAAACGAATAACAGTAAAGCAGGATTTGATTAACCCTTTCCCAAACGACAATATTTTAAGGTGTTCCGAATTAAAAGATGCTGCAGACGACAAAATAAAGATTGAAAACCATTGGATTTGTGTAAAATATAGGTTAGAAAACATTGAGGCAAAAGGAGAAACTGCTGGTTATCAGCAGTTTCTTGTTTTGCCTCAATGTTTTCCCAAGCCTATCCTATTAGGGACGTCTTGTTTGGGAAAGGGTTAAAAAATGACCAGAACAACAGACAATATGGGCCAGGGATGAAGGCATTCTAAATTTGCTATTTCAAATCCAAAACCAATGTTGTGGGTACTCATTTGAATCGTCTCGATGAGACGTTTCCAAGGACTCCCTACAACACGTGACGTGGGTTGATCAACAATTAATGATACTGTATTTTGCATTTTGAAAAGTCTTCAGTCCCACCTACAGGGCTATGTAGCTCTGATAATCATTTGATTTTTGAACGCAATTACATTACTAGTCAAAATAAATAGATTTTACTATAAACAATGATGATGATTAATGTACACAACTTGATAAGTTGATTACCTCACTCCTCAGTAGATCTAGTAACTTCACATTCCATAATTAGGTCAGCAAAAGTTCACCGATTTCACAACAATCTTCGTATTTCACGTTATGTTTATATTCATCCTAATCGCCGTGCTCGGTTATACGCATAAAACCGCCAAAACATTTGATAAGGAAGGAAAACTACTGAAATATATTTATTTTGAAACCGAAAGTTGGAAATTCCAATTTTTGACCCGACAACAACGATATTGATAAGATGTTTATTTTGAGGATTGTTTTGCCAATATAATGAGAACTGTCTGATAGTTCATGAATAGGAAACGGTTTTATCCAGTTAAACTTGACGTTATTTCAGACAACAATATTATTTTCGATGGTGTTGTTATACGATTTCGCAACTACGGCATGATTCAAGCCATAATTACGAGATCTCACAACAACAGCGACGGTTTATCAAAATATAACAGAAAACCCAGTCTATTTTAACACAAATTCCATTGCTATTCGCGTATGAATTTACATTTAATCATAAATAAGGTTAATGAGTACATACAAAGAGAAACGTTTAGAATATTTCACATCAAAGGAAATAAAAAAGATACGAAGATAACAAAACGTTTCAATAAATCAGATAATGTGGCCCTACCAGCCTATTAATCCGAGTCTTCTCTGATGTAAATACGCTCTTTGATATTTTGACTTTTCGCTATTTACATCAGAGAGCGTTGCTCTTTGAAAAAATCAAGAAGTTCTCCACAAATTGTGGCGCATCGTTCACCTTCCGATCTTAAACGCTATCGTTAAAACCCCTGATGATATCGATCAATGAACCATTTATTGTCATACATGTTGAAAAATTTACGACCAAAAAGTATTACTAAACGGTTTATAGGCAATGTTTTGCAACAACCCTCACCTGAGCAGCCTTTGTTTACCTTGACCTTCCATTCAAAACAAAAGGTTATACTCTTCCAGCAGGCCGATTTGAAATGAAAATTTTGGTCAGGTATGACAAAAAATGATTTATTGATCTATACCCTACAGTGTTTTATCGAGTGATTCGATATGATACACAAAACAAAGCTTCACTACTTGTAACGTTACCGAACTTTCCGCTGTTTTCAAAGAGCAACGCTCTCTGATGTAAATAGCGAAAAATCAAAATATCAAAGAGCGTATAAAATTTACATCAGAGAAGACTCGGATTACCAGCCTATGTATCGTTGTGACAAGTAGAAATGAATCCGATGCCTGTAAGAGAGGCCCTTATAGCACTTGAACCAACAACGATTCAGATCAGCCTGGTCAATCTGATCAAGACCTGTACAGTTGTTTAACAGATTCTTAATTAGGCCTACCCTGTGTAGAAACTCAACAAAATCAAACGACAGAATCAATGATACCAATTGGGAGAAATGTTTAAACCTATGTGGCCGCACAGAGAGTGGAAAAGGAAAAGGAGAAAATTATGGTCGGGCTAATTAGTATTTTCTCATTTTCTTCCAAAGTTTTCCAAAGTGTTCTTGATCAGGTGCGTCAAAACTAGATGTTTTTTCGGACAAAGGTTATGGAAAGGCTTACAAAGGGAAAAGACTACGTTGCGACGAATTTCTTCATATTTCATCTATTTCTAATGTGTTTTATTTCTTTCTCGTTTTATATAATAATTTACAAATGTAAAACGATAAAAGCTAAAATCTAAAACAAATACATTTACATTTTTAAATAGAAACAAAACGTTATCTCCCAATCAATATCATATTATCTACATGGTATTTTCTTCTGCAAAAACCTTTCCAAAAAAATAATTGTGAAATTAACCCATTACCACACATGAATCTTTGTGACCTCCTACACGACAATAGCGTTGGAAAACATTGTGGAAAATGAAGAAATTGCTTATTACAAGAACTTTTACCTTCATTTGTCATCTTGTTTTATACATAGAAATACCAAAAATGTAAAAATTCATTCACTTGATATTTTCTGCGACATCTTTGAATTTGGACCAGTCTAAATGTTAAGTTTGGTAATAGATTAAAGCAGTACCCAGATAGTCCCCCTTCGCGTGACATGTCCATATATGTGATCACCCACGCCAAAAGGGATCATGTCAGAAGTCCAAAAATCCGAATTTTGCCAAACTCACGGTGGGTAACCCACGTGACTCTTGGAACGCGTCCACACGGAAAAATCGTCCGCTTCAAGGTATGTTTTGTTTAATTTCTCAGCTTATACTCTATTGATTTTGATGAGATAAAGTGCACGGAACGCGCCTTTGAAAGGGCTATTCCCGGCTCTAACTCACTCTGTTCCAAATCCAGTGTTTTCTTCAAACATTCGAGCCAAAGTGTTTGTAAGTGCAAAACGAAAGTGGGAAGCGTTCACATGCACCAAAAAAACTTTCGCTTGAATGTTTGAAGAAACCACGGGATTCGGAGCAGAGTGAGTCATAAACGGGGACATCCCTTTCAAATGCGCAAATGCACTTTATCTCGTCAAAATCAATAGAGTATTAATTGAGAAATTAAACAAAACATACCTAGAAGCGGACGATTTTTTCGGTGTTAACGCTTCCCAAAAGTCACGTGGGTTATCCACCGTGAAACTGGTCAATCTCTGCAGAGGTATACCAAATACCGTATTTCGTCGCTGCTTTTCAACGAAAACCTCGTATCTGCAGCTTATATCAAGCTGCAGATACGAGGTTTTCGTTGAAAAGCAGCGTTTTATGACATGAACAAAACAGTAAGGTAGGCATATGGTAAACTTTCTTCATTTAGAAAACTATTTTAGAATGAGGAGTATCAATCCTACTCAGGCTGTGTGGACTGCGCAGACTGAGTGGGCTCGATACTTTTCACACTTACCGGAAAGTCTATTTAAGCGCGACGGGTTACATATTACAAGGACGTAGACCACTATCTTGTTAGCTCTCGCACTCGCACTTTATAGTGCTTCCTTTATACAAAGCAACCGTCATTTTGTTGCACACGAACCTAAGCATGATGAACAACCATGGACTTGCATTAAGAATGGTAAATATGTACAAAAAATGACCAGTTATGGTGTAATTGGTTAAACACTACCCGGTTAGTTTTTTCATGTTACATGTTACAAAGACGAAGACCCCGTCTTGTTAGATCTCACACTCGCACTATCTAGAGTGAAACTTCATAGTGCTTCCCTTATACAAATCTAACGTTCTCTTGTTGCACACGAACCCAAGTATGATGAACAACCATGGACTAGCATTAAGAATGGTAAATACAAAAAATGGCCAATTATGGTTGGTAATTGGTTAAACACTTCCCGGTTAGTTTCTTTTCATGTTACATATTACAAAGACGAAGACCCCGTCTTGTTAGATCTCAAACTCATAGTTTCATAGGTTTTCCTTTATACAAATCTAACGTTCCCTTGTTGCACAAGAACCCAAGCATACAAAACATCCCTTGACTTGCATTTAGAATTATAAATATGTACAAAAACGACCAGTGATGTTTGATAAAGGGTAAAAGCACTCCACAGAAAGTATCTTTTAGCGATACGGGTCACATATTACGAAGACGTAGACCCGGTCTTGTTTGATCTCACACTCGCACTAGAGTGAAACTTCATAGTGCTTCCCTTATACAAGTCTAACGTTCTCTTGTTGCACACGAACCCAAGCATGATAAACAACCCTTGACTTGCGTTAAGAATGGTAAATATGTATGAAAGAACGACCAACCCCGTCCATATGTAGATTAAACCAAAGGTCCATGTCAGTCCTGTTATAGTAGACAGTTTAGCAAAAACGAGAATATAGTTTCTCTCGTTTTGGACATTCTTGTTAACATCAGGGGCCCGCTTAAGCTTGATAATTATGATACAGAAGAAAACGAGGTTACTGAGAATTACAATGGCTGCCGGAAGACCAAACGTCCAGCCTATCATTGATTGTGTAGAGATGTAACACGTCCGTGCTCCGTATCCCATATCTGAGTTATCCGTGGTTACCATGGATACTGTAACATTGATGAGGACAAAAACCACCGACATTATGACAGAATATAAATGATACATGATATACTTAGTATTACCTGTTGACGGGTCCGCGACTCGCATTTTACTCAGAACTCTGTACATATGAAAGGTGCAAATTTGCATCCAGAAAAGTGCAACTAACCAGCAAAAGTGTGTCAAAACACCAATTACCTTACATTGAACAGTTCCCCTATCGAAACCGGCGAAACTTCCAACAAGAAACGATACCTGGGCTATCAAAAGCCATGTTGCCAAAGCCATATTATTTTTGCCTGGCAGAGTGCGCAGCTGACCGAAGAGACCATATGTGAAAAGCGTGAAACATAAACAAACAATAGAAATGGATACCAAAACAATAGATAAAATCATTTCAGCCAGTTCACCACCGCTAGCATTTTCACTAGAGCCTGAAACAAATTTCTCATAATATGTGTCTAAACAAATGAGAAAGTGACTAGAGTCCATGTCCTCTCGTATGCTATACTCTGAAACGTCTAGGGCAACATCATACTGTTCTGTATATAAACCATCTGAAGTTTGCTCGAGCTCAAATTCATCCAGTGTTAGATTAAACATGGGACATGGGCGTAAATCTATGATGTCTAAATATTCATAGTCCCTGCAGTAACCATTCAATTGTACCAGAAATGTACATGTATGATTGTCTTTACCGACGATCATATTTTCGATATCATCAGTTGCATTATTTTTGACCAAGTCATCGTAGATCTCATAGACGCTATCAAACCTTGTGTTATTTGTATTTGTAACTTTGATCCTGAAAAGAGCTTCGTAGCTCCCTGTTTCAAGTTCTTTATCATCTAAGACCGCTATAGAATTATTTTCCTGACCTATGTATTTCATATTCAATCCGAGTATCTTTTGGACAAGCCGCGTGCTATTATGGTTCTGTTCGTATTCCAGTTCGTATCTCATTTCATAAAATTCCAGATGTGTTGAATTAAAGAATGCACTGCCATTATTTGTATCAGCTTCACAAGGCGTTGTAAACAGTAATATACTGGGACCACAAGGTATGTTCGGAGTTTCTATGGAAACGATTGTGTCATATAATAGACTACCGACCATTGATGCCATTTCAGACGCTGAAGGTGACGATATATCCTTGATGGGCTCAACTCTAAATGTCACAAAATAACTTTTGTCTTTCTGCATGTGTGTAACCGCCATGCATTTTTGGTTGACGTATTCTCGTCCATTAGCACAGTGGATGTCTCGACACTTCATCTAAAACAAGAGTGCCTGAAAGGCACTGATATCGCTCACCTGAATTCTTCCTGTATTTGATTGTGTATGATATAAATTTTGTTGTGAACAAATATATAAGTCGTATCAAATTATTGTTAATAAAGTTTCATAATTTCCAATGAATGCAATGAAGTCACATTAGTATTCAATCATATTGCATGTAGTGACATCTTAAATATTGAATATCATGTGCTGTTCCAGTTTGATTTTTATAACCAAGATTTAACTTTTACAATTAAATTTTGAAACATCAGAATGATACATTACAAGCATTAATATGCTTAATATTTTAAGCCCCTCCTTGCCTCATCAACATTTATTAACCTGGTCAAAAATTTACAACAAAGTGTTTGAAAAGAGTAACTCAATGAGCATTTTGCTATACTTGGTTTAAATTGGCCCCATAATTGATTTTTGAAGAATTTCTGTACGACTTTTTTAAGTCTGATAAGCCCTACCCTGCCACACTCATTTTTTTTTAACAAATCAAAAATTCACAAACAATATTATTGTTACAAAGAGTCACTCAAGCAACATCCCTGGTACAAATTGGCCCAACAGTTGATTTTTCTTATCATTTCTCCTAGTCGAATAAGTCCCACCCTGCCATGCCCACATCTTTTACGAATCAGAAATTTGTAATAAAAATAAAAAGGGGTACTTAAGGAACATTCCTGAATAATTTGGTCCAACGGTTAAGGAGAAGAAAATTTTCAAAGAATTGTTTAATGATTTCTCCAAGTCTGATAAGCCCCGCCCTGCCATGCCTACATTTTTTGACAAATAAAAAAAATCATGAACACACATTGAAAACAGTCACTCAAGAAACAGATCTGCCAAGTTCACTTCAAATTTGACCAATGGTTGATTTTTAAAGATTTTTTTCAAGATTTCTCTAAGTCTGATAAGCCCCGCCCTGCCTGCCCACATTTTTTGAAGAATCAAAAATTTGAAAACAAGTTTTGCAAAGGGTCACCAAAGAAACATTTCTGCCAAGTTTGGTAAAAATTGACTCATTGGTTAAGGAAAAGAAGATTTTTGAAGAATTATGTAACAATTTCTCTAAGTCTGATAAGCCCCGCCCTGCTACGCCCTCATTTTTTGACGAATCAAAAATTTCTCAACACACAGTGAAGACAGTCACTCAAGAAACATTCCAGCCAATATTGGTACAAATTGGATAAACATTTGATTTTTAAAGAATTATTTAACAATTTCTCAAATTCTGATAAGCCCAGCTCTGCCACGCCCACATTTTTGACGAATCAAAAATTTGAAAACAAGTTTTGAAAAGGGTCACCCAAGGAACATTTCTGCCAACTTTGGTAAAAATTGACATGATGGTTAAGGAGAAGAAGATTTTTGAAGAATTATTTAATAATTTCTCTAAGTCTGATAAGCCCCGCCCTGCCACGCCCACATTTTTTGACGAATCAAAAATTTGAAAACAAGTTTTGAAAAGGGTCACCAAAGGAACATCTCTGCCAATTTTGGTAAAACTCGACTCAATGGTTAAGGAGAAGAAGATTTTTGAAGAATTATTTAACAATTTCTCTAAGTCTGATAAGCCCCGCCCTGCCACAACCACATTTTTTGACGAATCAAAAATTTGAAAACAATGTTTTGAAAAGGGTCACCCAAGGAACATTTCTGCCAACTTTGGTAGAAATTGACTCAATGGTTAAGGAAAAGAAGATTTTTGAAGAATTATTTAACAATTTCTCTAAGTCTGATAAGCCCCGCCCTGCCACGCCCACATTTTTTGACAAATCAAAAATTTGAAAACAAGTTTTGAAAAGGGTTACCCAAGGAACATTTCTGCCAACTTTGGTAGAAATTGACTCTATGGTTAAGGAGAAGAAGATTTTTGAAGAATTATTTAACAATTTCTCTAAGTCTGATAAGCCCCGCCCTGCCACGCCCACATTTTTTGACGAATCAAAAATTTGAAAACAAGTTTTGAAAAGGGTCACCCAAGGAACATTTCTGCCAACTTTGGTAGAAATTGACTCAATGGTTAAGGATAAGAAGATTTTTGAAGAATTATTTAACAATTTCTCTAAGTCTGATAAGCCCCGCCCTGCCACGCCCACATTTTTTGACGAATCAAAAATTTGAAAACAAGTTTTGAAAAGGGTCACCCAGGGAACATGCCTGCCAAGTTTGGTTAGGATTGGCCCAGTGGTTAAGGAGGAGAAGATGTTTAAAGAAATTGTTGACGACTTCCGACGCACAACGCACGACGCACGACGCACGACGCACGCCGGACACAGGGTGATCACAAAAGCTCACCTTGAGCATGTTGCTCAGGTGAGCTAATAAAAAGAACAAAAACAAAGAATTATCGGGGATCTAAATAAAGACATCATTGTAAGCAGAGCCGCGAGCGATTTAAGCCAAAAGTTGCCTTCTGGAAGAAGATGCAGTCTGGTTCCCGCCTCTGATACACTACGTAGTATTTTTTCTACTATGTAGTGTATCAGAGGCGGGAACCAGTCTCTTCTGGAAGAGCTCTACCGGCCTAAATCGCACACGGCTCAGAACTACAAGTAAGAGAGGTTGATTACTTTTCAAGGTACACTAATTTTCATTTATTTTTCAGTGTTTTAGTGTTTGAATTCGAAATAACAAATTTAGAGTGCCTTTAACCGTTTCCCAAACAAGACCTGGTTTTGACGTCTCTAATTGAAACTGCTTGGGAAACATTGAAACAAAAGAAGAAACTGCTGATAACCAGCAGTTTCTCCTTTTGTCTCAATATTTTCTATGCCATATTTTACACAAATCTTATCTTAGATAACATCCATTTTGTCATTTATAGCTGTTTTCGAAATGAATAATCGTAAAATTGTGTCGTTTGGGAAAGGGTTAAACCACCCCACCCTATTCCCATCTTATCTGTTGCTTGCCGAATCTTCGGAAGCCAAGAACCTTCCTAGGGAATAAACTAGAGGTAGACTCATTGGCTTGTGAAAATGGAAAAATGAAAATCATAGGCTAATAAGGATCAAAGATGTTAACCTAAAGTTTTTTAACAGAAGCTACAGGTTACTAAGAAGCTGATATGGAATAATACCGGCTTGTGCGTATAAATGCATAGTCTGATTTGAGACCATCATGCAAGGATGTGTTAAAATCATCGACCATAGTGTGAGCCGACTGCACAGGCTGACAAGAAAAGTTCTACATATTTTGCACTGATATGATTTTATATAATGATCAATATAATGAAGTAGTCTAGAGGTAGTCCATCCTAATAGAATACATATATGCGACGTATGACTTTTTCGTGCAACACTGTTAACATTCGTTACGTATCCGAAACTATTCGGATGACGTCGCAATCATTCGGCAGTAAAACATTCCACCGACGCATTTTACGACGTCCCAAAACAATTCCGACGTCGCTCGAATCCCATTAGGGGTGGACTACCTCAAGCGACAAAAACATGCAAAATATATTTTACCTTTACTTTGTCAAGCTGTTGTCCTGTTGGGCACTCCATGTTACGTTCTCCAGTTTCTGATGGCCTGTCCCTCAAACGTAGTAATCCGGAAAATGAGTATTTCTCGTTATAATTCGTCGAATAAAAGCAAGCGAATTTGTCTGGCGAAAACCCATTACATATAGCACAAAACGCATTTCTAAAATAGAACCCTTCAGTTGCTCCGCCAAGTTCTATCTCTACTGGGTGTCCATAAAATTCACATGCCGCGTCAATTGTGGCGTTATACGTTTCCCATGTTCCCGTCACATTGCAACGTGAAACATACAATGAACATGATTCTATAAATAGACCGGCGTCGTCAGGTATACCGAAAACAACGTCACATGATGTCGTTCCGGACAAAACGCGAGGTAGAATTTCTGATGTTGATTTGAAATCAATTTCTGTTGAAAACTGACATGAAAGTTCCGGTTGCCATAACGTCAACTGCTGAATAGTTTCGCCATTGCACAAACCGCAGTACACGTTCCTGTATATTTTGAAAGCAAGATTATTGGACGCAAAAGTAACGTCATACAAGGATATGGTATTTTTGTTCAATACATAGTCTTGATTACATTTCGAGAATAACTCCTCATCAGTACCAATTGGACAGCCAGTTATAGCCTTAATCCTCTCTATACGGTCATTCAACGGATCACCTTTATCAGGAATACCACGCGGTAAACATGTGCGAACAACCCCGTCAGGAAGACCTGTACTTTTGTCAAAGTTCTCAAATTTTGACTGAAGGAACCATGGAGCATCCGGACAACAGTTTCCTTTACCGCCGCAGTCTGGTTCACAGGAACATTGTCTGCAGCAGGTTGTCTGAAAGTCGTAGTAGTAAGCCCCGACGAATACGTTCAGCGAGACACCACATAGTGTAGAGGACGGGCAACGCCGTAGATCCTCGGTCACTACGTATCTATGTACGTCATCAGTTATGTTGGCTAAATAGTTGGATACGACATCAGATTCCAGAGCTTTATCTATTTCTGTTTCTAGATAATTTTCCTCTATACCAATATCATCGAACCAATCATAATATTGGAAGTAGTCAATAGTTTTTTTCGGTCGCCTTGTTGTGGTTGTTCCACCGGAGTCCGTCGGCGTATTGCTGGAGATAGAACTGTCCGTGTTGGTTATGGTTGTTGTTGTTGTTATTGTTGTTGTCGAGTAGTCACCTGTAACTGTAGATGAACTAACTGTATTACCCTCGGTGCTAGTAACATTTGTAGTGCTAAGACGTGTTGTTGTTGTGGTATCTTGTTCGTTATTCCCGACCCTAGTTGACGCATATTCCAGTGTTGTAGTACTGACTGTATCCGTTACATCATTATGTGCGCTTGTTGTCCCGTGACTAGTTACTGTTGTAGACTCTTGTGCTCCTGTAGTACTTGTCGTTGTTGTGGTATTTTGTTCGCTATTCCCGACTCTAGTTGACGCATAGCCAAGTGTTGTAGTACTGACTGTATCCGGTACGTCATTAGGTAGGCTTGTTGTTGTAGTTACTGTTGTAGACTCTTGTGATGTTGTACCTGCTGTACTTTGACCATCTGTTGTTGTAGTACTTGCGGCCAGTTCTGATAAAAAATAGAATTCAACAAAATCATTATTTTCGGCTAAAATTGAAAATATCTGCTTTTCTTATAGAACCTCGTATCTACGGTTATATTATTAAACATATATTCTTAAAATCATGCAACAAGTTGTACAGGGTGTTTCATAATATGTTTCCATGTTTAATCTTCAGTATGTTTGAAATAAGAAATGCGCATTAAATAGTATTTTTGCATTAAGATTGACATGAATTCAGGCTCAAACAGATATAGTAAAGGTTTCCGATGTAGGCTAGATAAATGTTTTGAAGACTAATATGCGAATCAGTCCTCGTAATTGCTAGAAATCGTTGAACGAAATAAAGACACACGTGTCAGAGATACAAGTGTTTGATTGGCTATTCGATACTTGATTGGCATTTGGCGATCAGTTAAGAAACAAACACATAAAGCAATCGAACTAGTTTCTAAATTTATATTCGACAATAATGTTTTGGTAAAATAAAAAGGGCGATTTCTGAAAATGGCAAATGTATCTTAAGGTCAATAGTGATATCGCCTGAAACGTTGGAATATTTCTTAACTGTTTACACTAGAATTAACTATAGTCACGAAGTTTTACTTATTTCAAGGTCTCATTTCGTATAGAAATCGATTTAAACAATGTTCTGTCGTGATTTATCGGTCATTTAGTCAGTTCTAAGATAACAAAGAATAATCCACGGGTTGTCATCCTCGCGGTTTAGCCTTTTTATCGGGCTGTCTAAGTCAGAACCTTGATTAAAGCAGATTTGGACCCAAATTATTTTGTCAAAAACGAATGAAATACGTCATTTTCAATATTCATATGAATTGATTTAATGATATAAGTCAGACATTAAAGATCCCTTACTCTTTTTTAAATTTGTTGCAAACATATCGAAACGATGTCGAAAGTATATCAAACTCTGCTCACTCTGAAAACAATTAAAGGGGCACTTCCTTCAAATTCTATACACATGTATGATGTGGGTTCAGTCCGAGCGTTCGTAATTGTATAGTGCACAGCATTATCTCAAGAAAAAATGAAACAATTGTACTCGGGAACCACGTTATCATTATATGCGTGCTCAGTTTTTTCTTGTATTTCTGATGTTTAAATGATCTAGGAAGTAATCAAACATAATTCCGAATGAGCACGCGCTAAATGATATACCGGTAGATCATTATTTTAGTTGTCTACTAGTTAACGCTTTTAGTTTTGACCACGGATTTCCTTTAAAATTGTCAGTTTCTGTAGTATTTTCGGCTCGTGCTATGTTCGAATCGCCTGTTTTTTTTTTTTTTTTTTTTTCTTTTTTTTTTTTTTTTTTTTTTGTTTTGTTTTTTGTTTTTTTTTTTTTTTTTTTTTTTTTTTTTTTTTGTTGTTGTTTAATTTTTTTTTTTTTTTTTTTTTTTTCAATTTGACAAATTGCGATATTGCTGCTGTATATAAACTAGATAAACGACAAATCTTATACCTTTATACAGAAGCAAAAAACATATAATCCAGTGCATCATTTTTTGTATTTTTTGTGTGATAAATACTAAATAGGTCCTGCCTTCATTCATAAAACAATTACAAATGATATGATGAGTTTAAACAATCCATTAAACCGTTCAATTATGAGAGAGCTGCTTATTATCTATTCATGAGACTCTCTCTAGAGAGGCTGTTTTTATAACAACATTAGTAACCATTTCCCAAATAATAGCTCATTTTGATGTATCCAATAGAGAAGGCTTCGGGAAAGCATTGTGGAAACGGAGAAAATAATGATAACCAGCATTTTCTCCTTTTCTCTCGATGTATTATATATCATCATGCGTTTTGCAACAAAACTTTCTTTGTCGGCAATATCATTAGATAAAGACAAGTCCAACACTTTGATAAAAAATAAAAGAGCGATGAAATGGAACATGTTGCAGACTGTGATGGCAATACCTAAAATGTAGAATGTGTCACATTTTAAAAAAAACAACGTTGTGAGGAAAGAGGGTGATCCTCATTACCATCATTTTCTTCTTTTCTCTGTGTGTTTTCCGAATCAATCTTTTACATTCATGTAAAAAGCAGACCTTGTTTGGCAAAAGGTTAGCACATGCCCGGAAGACATCTATTTAAAATGTCCAAGTTACGCGCTGTCACAGACGATAAAAGCAGGAATCTGGAAAATAGAAGCTAAATGGAATTTGAGAAAAACATAGATCCTAATAGGGTCTGTGCATACGCACAATCTGGTCGTGATCCATGTTGCTCTCTCATAGCTTTTTTACCCTTTCCCGAACCACACAATTTTAGGATGGTCCAAATTCAAAGCTGCCACAGACGACAAAATGTTTGTGGATAAACACAGGATTTGTGTATATTTTAGCACAGAAAATATTGAGACAAAAGGAGAAACTGCTGGTTATCAGCAGTTTCTTCTTTTGTTTCAATGTTTTCCCAAGCCTTTTCTATTAAGGACGTCAAAACCAGGTCTTGTTTGGGAAAGGGTTAATGGCATGCATCAACTTGAGAGAGCAGCTAGCATGGACCATAATGGCACCTTGTGGTTAGTGAGGTGACCCTGCTTTTCATTTTGTCAAAAAAATGTCATTTTTAGCTTATTTTGGATTTAAACAAACAAGGTAAATGTAAGAGAGGATATATTTTATTAAGAAAGACCACAATAGGAAAAGCAAATAAATGAAAAGTTGTTGTGTTTTTAGAAAAAAAGTCCTTAATCCATGGCTGCTTAGTGACGCCTTCCATCTCCCTTACAAAAAGGCTTTGGAAAACATTGTGGAAAATTAAGAATCTGCTCCATTTCTTCATTTTATACGATGTTTTCTTAACCAAATTTAAAATATTTTAAAAAATTTATCAACTTGAAATTGTCGTCTGCATGCAGTACCTTTCAAGTCGTAACAGTCTAAAAAATTCCGTCTGGTAATAAAATGAGTCTGTTAGTAAAATTGTGCCCTGCACACTTGGGATGCGAGAAATCTAACACTCGTCGCTAATTGTGTTACGTAATGAAGATATCGTCGCTTTTCAACAAGAATCCAGCAACTGCAGCTTAAAACAAGCTGCAGTTACGAGGTTTTCGTTAAAAAGCATCGATATAATCAATAAATCATCAATTTTAAAGGTCGCAGAAACTGACCCGTAGGCTTTTACTGTATATGAACCCATTCCCACATGACGCTTTTTAATGACCGTCTGATATACAGGTTTTTGAAAAACATTTTGGAAAATGAAGAACTGTATGTCGCAATTTCTTCATTTGCCACAATGTTTTCTAAACAGAAGCACCAAAAATGTAAATTTCATGGACTTGAAATTGTGTCGTCTGCAACATCTTTTGAATTTGGACAAGTCTTCAATCTTACCGACTGGTAGCGGTATAATAAGGAACGATTTTATCTAATTAAAAGTGACGTAATTTCGGACAAACAATAGTAATTCGTTGGTGTTGTTATGAAATCTTGTAACTACGCCTTGATTCAAGCCGTAGTTACGAAATTTTGTAACACCACCGACGGTTTATCAAAACATAACGGTAAACTCAGTCTATTTTTAACACAAAATTCATTGCTATTCTTTACTGGACGACGACGAAGCTGTGTAAAGTCTGGTGAAAATTGAAGCAGTTGTTGTTAAATAAAAAAAATACTGGGGGTGAATTTAAAGGTTCTTTGTCCATAAATGGGTGCTGGTCACAATTCTTAGATAGACGAGTGGAAAAAAAATGATGATTTCCAACAGCACAATTTCGCGTCCACATCTTTTCCACAAATGTTCTGCATGGGTCGCCGTGTTTTTTTTTTTTTTTTTTTTTTTTACTTGCTCCGGCGGTGATGTGGACACGGATTTGTGTGCCTGACCGAGTATTGGTCCCTTTGAATTTGGAAACCAAAGTCCAAAATCTTGTACTTGCTTTAGAGTTAACCCATTATGACATATAACGGTGCCTTTTGCCTCCCTACTGGCCAGAATATATATGAGTCTGGATATGGAAAAAGGTCCTTTATAGCATTTTAGACAGCCATGTTTCATGATCAACATCATCTTCGCTAGCCAAGGTTGAACCATGCAATTATAAGTCAAAACGCTTGTAATGTTTGTAATGTTTGGATGTCACGAAAATATTGATTTTTTAGAGTGCGTTTTTTGCTTATTGTTAAGTAGTCCGCTTTTACAGTTAAATCACCACACACATACAAAGAGAGAATCAAAAGAATCATCTTAAAGAAAATACAGTCGACACTCGTTGTGTCGAAGTCGGAGGGGCCTCGACATATCCGGAGTTCGACTCATCCGATTTTGTTCGGCTTCGATAAAGTTGATATTTGACCGTTCTTGAAAGTAATCAAGTACGATTTTTAATGAAATATACATGTATGAGGAAAAGGAAAGAAATTGCTCGTTTCGAGCAATTTCTATCCTTTTCCTACTTTATTTCAATAGCTATATTGAGTTCAAAATTATTTTGTTTGAAAAAATTATGTCCATTGATGAGGATTGGACCAGATTTGAACTTCGACTTAAGCGAAAATTCGACTTATCCGATGTCGACATAATGAGCGTCGACTGTATGAATAGAAAGAAAGATGTAGCCAACCTGAGACTCGAACCCAGGATCTGCATGTTGTCACGTATTTTTTTAAGGCAAGAGGGAATTTGAATAAGTTTTTTGTGACAGTTAGCCTACGGCAAACGACCTGGTGATGGAAATGTACTAGAACGAGAATGGACAAGAAACTTTATTGTGAGAAACTGTCAATTTGTTAGGTTTAGAGTGAGACAGTACAACAGACTATAATGCTAATCGTCGCTTTTCAAAAGAATCTCGTAACTGCAGCTTAAAACAAACTGCAGTTACGAGTTTTTTGCTGAAAAGCATCGATGTGCTGACCATGCTGATACCTCATAGACCCTTACTATTACGTATGGATCTTTTTTTTTTAACAAATTGATTTTTACCTTTCGGTAAATTTTGTAAATGTTTTCTGTCCTTAAAATGGCAAGGAAATCATGCGATACATTATTTTGGATTGTTTCAATAACTTTGTTTATGCATGACCGAGCTGAAAAAAAAGTTTGAATTAGAGTAGACGAAAAACGGAATTTCTTGATGTAGTGAACCTCAGAAAACAAGTTATTGAAGAGCAAACAAAATGACAAAGAATTGTGTGCTTAACATAGATTCAGTTTTGATAAACCGTCGGTGTTGTTTGTCCGAAATTACGTCACTGTAAACTGGTTAAAATCGTTCCATATTCTATTGTTAAAAAAGACCCATCACACCCAACAAATCCCTGTGGTCTATATGCATTCCAGTACTGCTTGTCACAAGTGCCATGGTTTTCGCGTAGGCATATACATCAGAAAAAACGCGTAGAACATTATGAGAAAAAAAATCTTGAACAGACGTTCCCAACTGAACAGGCACATGTAACAGGCTTATTATTTTATTGATTTAAGGTAAATACCAGTAATGTGGCCATTTTGACATTCAAACAACGTTGAAAATCGGGTGACGTCGTCAACGCTCGGTGGCATTCGATCAATATACGGACAAGTTCCGGAGACGAAAAAGTCCGGACTTCCTAGCAGCTGCCGATTGATTACGACGTCGCCAGAAAAAATGCCGAAGACGTGCCAAGGGCGGTTCAAGGATTTTTTCCGGGGGGGGGGAGATGGGGGAGGGGGATTCGGAGCACAAATGATGGCTTAAAATGTTATAAATATAGTTGCTTTTCAACGAAAAACTCGTAACTGCAGCTTAAAAGAAGCTGCAGTTAGTTACGAGGTTTCCATTGAAAAGCAACGATATGTTACATTACACTTAAGTTACATGGTAAAAATTTAATTTTTCTGCCAATGCCAGGGGGTGTCCGGACCCCCCCCCCCCCCTCCACCTCTTGATCCGTCCTTGCGTGTTGACTTGTTTTTACGAGTAGGTCTATTTTAACTTTAAGAACGCATGTAAATGTAATAAATCGTATCGGCCTTCTCAAGCGGATGAGGCGACGGCTAAAAGTAAAGTTTCATCTCAAACTTTGTGGATGTACTATAGTACTTCCCCTAGATGCTTTCCGTGCTGTATTAGTAGTCATGTTTATCACTAAATTGCAACAATTATTTTTCTGCTCGAATTTACTCGCATGTCATTCTTTAATTAAATTGATATCATCGATGAATTTAACTATGTAACGTTTTTTAAAGCCGGTGGTAATATGTGTGATCAGATTTTTTTTACTGCCAAAGATAGGGTGACAAAAGTACACTGTCACAAGAATAGGCAAGAAACTACTGCCTGATATCAGGTGGAACTCATTTAGGTAAGAGTTAGAGAGCACAACAGACGGAATATGCTGTTTCTTAGTGTGGTGGACCTTCTTTCTAGACACCACCTGATTTAAAAAGTTATTGGTGAGCCAACAAAATTTTCTTTGCTCGTACATAACCTTTTAGCAGGCGCTGTTTAACCCAATACCAAACGGCAACATTTTCGACATGTCCAAATTCAAAGATTTTGCAGGAAGATATTGTGGATAATGAAGAAATTGCTCGTTGTCACAAGCAATTTCTTCATTTTCCACAATATTTCCCAAGCCAATTTCTCGCGCGCGCGCGTGTGTGTGTGTGTGTGTGGGGGGGGGGGGGGGGGGGTCAAAAAGAGTCACTGGCTTAGAAGGTCCATCACATCCAACAAATCCCTGACATTTTACACATGTTCTGCTTCGAACCATTTTTTTTTTTTCAAATGTGAAAGATTGATGTGGAAGATAATCCGCAATTTGATTGTTGTAACTTGTTATTCTTATGTCACGTGATTGCTTCACCGTGTTAAAATGTCTGTATTTATAAATATGTTCAATTTTAAACGACAATCGTCACCGTTGTGAATCTATAATATCAATTAGTATAACGCTTAAGCACTGAAAAAATCAAAGGCATATTTTGCCTCAATCCTAATCAATTCCCTAGATATTTACATAAAAAAAACAATTACATTCTTTGCTTTCAGGTGCATTTTCATTTAACCCGTTCCAAACGGCAGCAGGCTATTATGGACTGTTCAAATTAGATTATTTAAGTTGCTGCAGAGGAGAAAATAAATAGTGATAAAGGTTTATTATTCATAAATATAATAGCTCTAGAATGCATTGAGGCATAAGGAAAAATGTTTGTTATCAGCATTATTTCATGCTATTGTCTCAAATTTTTCTATGGGGGACACCAAAATCTGGTCTTGTTTGGGAAAGGATAAACCGATGCAATAGATTATGCTGATCACAAAAATTAATTTTTCCAGCTTTGTCTAACAGAAAAAAATGCCTGAAGTCTATAAGATGCACGTAAAGATCTGCCAATTTCATAGCTTTTTTTCAGTTAACCCTTTCTTAAGATACTCCTTCCTAATAAGATTCGCTCAACGTCGGAATTATTCGGGCGACGTCGTAAACATTCGGTGGTGAAAGTTTTGCGTTCAACCGCCGAATGTTTATTACGTCGCCCGAATAGGTTCGGGTACGTAACGAATGTTAACGACGTCGCACGAAAATTTTCGACGTCACATGAATTTCATTAAGGGCGGACTACCATAACACTTGGATTCCGCGTTAAAAAAGCCTTGAAAAGAATAGAGAAAAGAAGAAAATGCAGATTATCTATGATTGACATTGATTTCCATGCTATGGCATATACATTCCCCTCACTTCACAGTGTATAATCACGTGACTCAGAATTTCATAAAATCATCATTTCTTTGTTAAAATTTGATCAACTTGAATGTGGTTTAAAGCAGAGAAGGTAGGAACATGCCAGGAATAATCTAGACGTGGTGGATATATGAAAAATCAACTGATAAAAAAGTTATGAAAAAATCAACCAAAATTTTGGTTGATCTTCAATAACTTTTTTAAAAGCTTATTTTTCAATAATCAATCACGTCCATCTAATGCGAGACGTCTGTCGACGTTTTCTGCTTCAAACTGAATTCAAAACGGTCTCGTGTAACAAAACTATTAAAGATTTTCTGAAATTGTATCACGTGATTATCTACCGTGATACATGGTACCATTGAATTTGTAGGCTGCAACATATTTTTTTTTATTTAGACTGGTCTACTATTTTGTTATTTTGAAAAGAGTTGAACAGTACCCAAACAATCTTACATTCAGAACCATTTCCCCAACGGTTAAAGTTTCTTAAAAATGTAAAAAAAAATGACAGCTCAAATTTGAAATTAGAATGACTGGCAAACTATTTATTTATGATCATCGTCAATTTCTGTTTTTCTCTCAATATTTCCCACACTGTGCCTGCTATGGACGTCAAACGGAGAGCTTATTTATGAAAAAGTGAAATGAGTAAAAGAAAATATTTAGGGAAATGGGGATTTGTGCGTTAGCAGCATGTTCTTCTTTAGTAATAGTTGTTTACTATGGCTTTCTGCATTAACCCTCATCCTACCAACTGGGGTCATTCTGACCCCACGCGTCATTTTTTTGCATATCATATTTTTACCGCATGCACTCTGGTGTCCAAATTTTAGGAGTTTGTTGATCTACCACAACCTTCTTCATGTCACGCAACATTTTAAGATTTTGTTCATAATATGAGTTTGTAATATTGATTTTTTGCTACCCCACTATCATTACTCTTTATTACAACTATTTACACTTATTCTAACTTTTAAAAAAAATCTTCATCTGAAATAACACCGGATGCATTTCAACCAAACTTCACATGAATGATCCTATGGCAACCATCTCTGTGATTCCTTCAATGAATTTTGGTTTAATAAAAATACCTGAGTTATCTGCCCTTGATTGTCAAAAATTGCAGTTTTGACTATTTATTTTTTACTATTTTCTACTCTTACAACAGCAAATTTTGATTAGTCAAAACAGCATAATGTTGCTGTCTATAATATCTTGCCGGAGTGCAATTTTCAGCTAGATCGAAATTCTAGATAATGAGTTATGTGCCCTTGCATTTTATGCAAAAATTGCATAAAGTAGTAAAATGAATACAGACCTGTGGAGCGATTGGAGCCCTTTAGGGCCTTCTAGTTTTTCAGTTCCGAATGTTTTTGTGCTAGTATCATTTGTTAGTAACCAATATAACATTTAAACAATGAATGCGTCTCTTGTGAAACTTATTTTTGTCAAGAATTTCAAAATTACATGTTGGGTCCATATGGACCCCTGTTGGTAGGATGTGTATGTAAAATATGTTGGTAGGATGAGGGTTAAAAATGTTAAAAAAAAAAAAACAAAACAGGGATAGGCAACGATTTTATCAAGTACACCATGACGTAATTTCGGACAAACAATGATATTTGTCGATGCAATTCTAAAACTGCGCAACTACAGCTTGATTGAAGCCACGTCGGAATTATCCGTGCAACATCCTAAACATTCGGTGATGGAACGTTCTGGACATCGCCGAATGTTTACGAGAATCGGCCAATAGTTTCGGATATGTTATGAATGTTAACGACGTCGCACGAAAGAAATCCGATGTCGCATTAATTTCATCTGGGGTGGAACACCTTAAGTAAATGGTTATAAGCGCCACGTTCAACATTTTATCCGTTATTTCGTCGTGGTCGGTGCTCCCACAGTTTCTTGCAAAAGTATAGCTCACGATAAATAACCTGGCAGAGCATCTCTAGCAGCTAGCTATTTGTTAGAGATACTCTGTCACTTCATTTATCGTGAGCTATACAAACACACTATCGCGTGTAGAGAATACGTAAATATTTAGACAAACAAGAGCTGTCCGAAGACAGCGCGCTCGACTTTCTAAGTTGCTTTGTATAAAGGGGGCATAACTCCAAATATAGTGGAGCCAGGGTCATGGGCCCTAATAGTAAGGTAGAAGGTGTGATGGTGAATAAGTATTCCAAGTTTGGGTTGAATCCCTTTGATAGAATGGAAGTTATTGATGTTTGAAAAAACTTTAACCTTAGTTGCAACGCCGACGCCAACGCCCGGTGACAGTATAAGCTCTCATTTTCTTCGAAAAGTTGAGCTAAAAATGATATTTGAATAATATTGACCGAGACATGATTCCAATCAACGCGGGTCGAAATCGGTAGATTCATTGGCTTCTATGTCTCCAACTAAATTTTTGATCAATTTAATTTTTTTATTTGTGGGGAAAATGAAAAAAACATTTCCCAAACAAGCCAGTCTGGCCTGGCTTTTGATGTCCCTTACAGAAATGGTTTACAATTTTCGATTTTTTGACAATATCTCCTTTCCCCCAATGTTACTATGCTATTGCGTTCACATTTTCTGTGTTTGACAAAACACATCAGTATTCCGTGTTTTCTGAGACAACAGAAATTGACGAAGGTATCCATATTTTAAGAATTCAGATACCCTCGTCAATCTATGTTGCCACTTTGTATCTAATGATAGGTGGAGTACCTTAAGTAAGGCGTTGGAAATTATGAATTCAAAGGCAGGACACTTTTTATTTTTACTGTGATTTACAACACAAAAACAAATAATAGAGAATATAAAAAGACTCTTTGTAAAACGTTCACAATCTAAAATATAAAATCACATTCTATTGTTTTGTATGCATAATTATCATTGTGCCCTTTTAAAAGACATAATATATGAAGCAGCAATATAGGTCAACAGCCGTCCTTTGCATACAAGCATAAGCAAGCTACAAAGCAAGGTTCGGTTTTCTTTCCAAACAGTCCGGTAATACCAGACTCCCCAGTTTTGATGCCAAGGAGAAAATTTGAAAACATTGAAAGAAAATAAGAAATGCTGACTATCAGCATTTTTTTCTTTTCACGCCAATGCGTGCCATGCTAGAGTATATCTACTTTTATTTCAATTTATTTTGTTGTCTGTAACAGCTTTCACTTTGGAACAGACGAAAATGTATTCATTCTGGAAAGGCAATTATGCGATTCATTCTGGAAAAGCAATGTGAAAGGTTAACTGACGGTCAAAATTACAAAAGCAAACAGAAAGATAAGTTGCTTAATGAATTCCAAAAAACAGGCATGATAGGAATTTTTTAAAGCTTTTTGATGTGATAAATGGTACCGTACAAAAACTTCTCTCTTGATTCAACGATTAATTTTTATCTGCCATCTGAACCGGTTTCAAATTGTCATCAGGGAGGGATTAACCCATTTCAACACAGCGTTGCTTCTTGATGCCCCCAAGAAAAATGTGAGAAAACATAGTGGAAAATGAAGAAATTGCTTGTGACAAGCAATTTCTTCATTTCCCACTCTGTTTCCTACCTAGAAAGACCAAAAGATTTTAAATTTCTTTCACTTGAAAATGTATTCTGAAACATTTTGCAATTTGGAAAAGTCTAAAAAAAATTGCAGTCTGATAATGGGTTAATTTGAGAGACTAACCCCAATTGAAGAAGAAAATGGACGGATTAACATGATTGAATACCATTAATACATTGAACATTGAAATACAATTTTGAACACAGCTTCATTCATACAGAAAAAATCAAATATGGAAATGTATCTGCCATAAAAAATTATCCCTTTCCCAAACAACATTAACCAAAAAATGTTTTAGTATGGTCCAGATGTTTGTGGAACACCAACTGCCATTGAAACAATTTTTTAACACTTTCCCAATCGGCAAACATATTAGGGTGGTCAAATTTGAAGGCTGCTGCAGACAACAAAATGAATCTTGATAAAGAAGGGATTTGTATACAATTAAGTCAAGAAAATATTGAGGCAAAAGGAGAAAATGCTGGTTTACAGCATTTTCTTCTTTTGCCTGAATGATTTCCTAAGCCTTTTTCTACCAGGGCCATCTAAACTAGGCCTTGTTTGGGAAAGGCTTGAAAATCAAGATGTAACACCTCGGCTAACAACCTATTCAACCATGGTATCATGTTATCACAGTAAAGGTTTTGTCAAAAGCAAATGTACATAATCATTTTCTTTTAAAAGTAAAAGTTTTGGTTTAATCCTTTCCCATACAAAAACATTTTAGGGTGCTCAAATTTGAAACCAGCTGCAGACAAGAAAATGGAGGTTATTTAAGATAAGATTTATGTACAATATATAGCACTGAAAATATCGAGACAAAAGAAGAAAATGCTGGTTATCAGCATTTTCTTCTTTTGTCTCAATGTTTCCTCAAATCTTTTCATAATGTCAAAACCAAAACTTGTTTGGAAAAGTGTGCATCTGTGCCAGTATATTCTACTGACAAAACATACGGTGTATAATCATGGTGTATAATCACGTGACACAGAATTTCCAATAATCTTCAATATCTTTTTTAATACTTGACCAATTTGAATTCGGTTTGTAGCAGAGAATGTGTGGAAATGCCAGGAATAAGCTGGACGTGTTGGATTTCTAAAAAATCAACTGATAAAAAAGTTATGAAAGATAAACCAAAATTTTGGTTTATCTTCAATAACTTTTTTATTAGTTGATTTTTCAAAAATCAACAACATCCATCTAGTGTGTGACATCTGTCAACATTCTCTGCTTCAAACCGAATTCAAATCAATCCAGTATTTACAAAATTATTGAAGATTTTCTGTAAATGTTGTATCCCGTGATTGTCCACCGTGAAACAATCGTCCAATCTATCAATTATTGGGCACAAGAATCCTGATATTTAGAAAACAACATTTTCTTTACTGGTACATCAATCAGCAGGAAAAGGTTGAGCAGCACAACAACTGAGGCACACTCTTTAGAGCGGGTTTTTTCTTTAACCCTTTCCCAAACGACAAAATTTTAGAGTGATCCACTTCAAAAACTGCCTCAAATGACAAAATAGATGTTATTAATAAAGTTAGGATTTGTGTAAAATATGGCACAGAAAATACTGAGACAAAAGGAGAAACTGCTGGTTATCAGCAGTTTCTTCTTTTGTTTCAATGTTTTCCCAAGCATTTTCTATTAGGGACATCAAAACCAGGTCTTGTTTGGGAAAGGGTTAAGATATCTTACAATGTTCTAAGATAAAGCCATAGTGTTTCAAATTCTCTAAATTTTATACAAATTACACCACAATGCATGATGTCATTTGTACAAAGTACGGAGCATTGTAAGCATCGGTCAGAATCTTGGTCTTATGTTTTATCTTAATATATCTAAAAATTTCACTCTAAAAAACATGCCTCTGGTATTTACTATACTTAAACCGGTATGTATTGCATAACTCATGAAGCATCACAAACACTATAACCTTGATTATCACAATGTGGTATTGGGCACAGTGTTCACTATCTCAACATATCACAGAAGCTGTCAAATATCTCAAACAATCCACAGTTCAAGAATCTTGTTGTTTTATTATTTTTTCAATTGGGACAGAGACAAAGCAGATATGTAGCAACCAATTCTGTTTTGTTTGAATTACTTAGGAAATGGAGATAAAATGCATTATATGTATACAAAATGTTTGCAAAATGATTTGTGAGCAGAATAATGCCTCAATAGCAATTATATTACTTTCAAAAGTTTTGAAATTAAGCCAGACATAAAATTGTGTTGTCAGTGATTGGTCAACCCTACCAAGCAAACCTTGGCAAGCTAAATTCAGATCATTCTATTCCCCTTTAAGCTTTGTAGAATAAGATCTGCACGCACTTATGAGAAGTCTGATCTTAATCTTCACTACTGGACCTTTGATTTACGAGGCTTCATAAAACATTTTCCCCTAAAACACCCAGTTTTGACATTCCTAAAACAAAAGCTGGGAAAATGTTAAAGCAAAACTAGCATTTTTCTGAGTTTGTCTCCATATTTTCACAGCTATATTGTATGTACATGAATCCTTTCAATGTCCGCATCAGCTTTCAAATTGGAAAAGTCCAACTTGGGAAATAATAAAACATTTCCATTTCTTTTAGACAACAAAAGATGAAATAACAAAGTATGATTGCATCTTTATCACAATTAAAACAAAAACTTTTTGATGAAACAAACATGTACACATGCTTATTTAAGAATACAACTTCACAAGTGCAATAAATTTTCTTCTTAATAATACTCAAATAAATCTTCTACTCTCATATATATATGACATTGCTGCTTTTCAACAAAAACCTCGTAACTGCAGCTTGAAATAAGCTGCAGTTATGAGGCTTTTGTTGAAAAACGACAATATATAACATAAAATTTACATATAAAACATCAACAAGCATGACAATAACAATGTAGATCAGCGATACTCTGAACTATGAGATTCTTTACGTCCATGTCTCCTCCAGGCCGTATCACTGTGAGGCAACTGTCCAACAGCTAGAGTTTCCACCTCCTGTGTCGATCCTCGAGAATTCTTACTCTTTATGATTGGTTTTGGGACATTGTGTACGCTCACATGCACTACATCAACATTATCCTTGAACATTACACGACCAGATGAGGTCCGGATAGGGGGCAAAGGTTCAGCATGTTTGATATGGATTGATTGTTCAACGTCCTCGTGTGGTAGGAAAGGTTTAGCAAGCTCCGCCGGGGAGTCTGACCGACTTGTTCCCCCAGAGCTGGCTCTTCTACGAGCACCACCGCTGGACTCACGCACAGGATGAAGATCAGTCACCTCCTCTTTGACAACCGTTGAATCAGCCAATGCCCTTCGTATGTGGAAAGACCGTTTTGGATGAGATCGACTTTCTTTAGGGGGCATTGGCACATGTGACGCAGCATCCTGGCCAGTCTGCCCAGCAGTACCATGATGCCCTGTGTATTGTCCCTTTTTCACCTTAAGGAGCTCATTTTGTAAATAAGCATTACTGTTTGCTGTTGCCTCTAAATCAGCTCGTAATTTTTCCAGTTCTTTATTTTGATTTCGTATCTCCTCTATGTGTCTCATTTTCTGACGTTTGTAGGTGTATTCATTCTCTTTAATTAGTTTGTCTTTCTTTTCTAACTCCACTTCTAACTCATGCTGAGTTTCTCGTTGTGCATCTATCATAGTCTCTAAATGTTTCACATGTTCCTGTGTTGCTGGATCAACTGAAAATAGGTTATCCCATTACCACACAGTGACGCCTTTTGACACTTTTTTTTTCAGATAAATGCTGTGCAAAACTTTGTGGAAAATGAAATGCGTGGGACGTTTTTTCGCGACCATAGTATTCCATCGGTGTTGTTGAAAAACATTGTAACTACGGCTCAATAAAGCCGTAGTTACGAGATTTTATAACAACACAGACGGTTTGTCAATACATATCAGTACACCCGGTCTATTTTTAGAACAAATTCACTGTTATTAGAAAAACTATGCAATCAGATCTTTCAACTCACATTTAGAAGCAAAATATCTGTACCTTGTGGTAGCGAAAAACGTCCCTCGCTTTGGCGGAGTTTACCACCGGTGTATCTATCTAGCTAGAAAACACTGTGGGAATAGAAGAAATTGCTTGGCAAAAGCAATTTCTTTGTTATTAAAATGGCAGCATTTTAAACAAGTTCAATTCAAAATGCGGAACAGAGATTAAGTTATGACAAAGAAAACATTGTAGGAAAAGGAGAAATGCTGGAATAAGTATACTCTACTTTGCCTATAAAATTTTCCAAACCAATATCAAGTACTTAGTAGAGTTGTCATAATATGTCAGTTTGGGAACAGGTTAAAATTAATTGTTACAAATCACTTTGAATGTAGAGTACTCCCTCAATTAAACTTTTCATCAAATCTGGCATGAAATCAAGAGTGGTTATGTTTACAATCTATTTTGGTAGACAGACAGATGGACAATAATTTAACCCTTTCCAAAATGGTAACATTTTAGGGTGATCCGGTTCAAAAACTGCTACAAGTGCAGAGCTTCAGATTTACAGTGGGCCCGGGCCATTTGACACACTACTTGCAAAATATGGCCCTTCACTTTTCAACTCCAGGGGCCAAGCGGCCCAAGCTTTTACAATTTTTTTTATATCACTATGTTTATTTTCATTGCTATGGCCCATCATTTCCAAAAATGACCCATCAATTTCCCGCCATGGGTCATTTCGACCTACCACTCTTCAAATAAATCTGAAGCTCTGAAAGTGACAAAATGAATATTATTAAAGATAGGATTTGTGTAAAATATGACATAGAAAATATTGAGACAAAAGGAGAAACTGCTGGTTATCAGCAGTTTCTTCTTTTGTCTCAATGTTTTCCTAAACCTTCTCTAATAGGGACGTCAAAACCAGGTCTTGTTTGGGAAAGGGTTAAACATCTGCCCAAATTGGATTTTTCAGTGATCTGAGCTACAGATAAGTTGGGGTGAAGACATTCTTACTTTGTTATTTCAATTCAAAACCCTATGGTGTGGGTACTCAGACATTCAGACAATTTTAAAGAGTTCCCAAAACAAAGGAGTTGAAGAACAATAAAAGAAATATTGCATTTTTAACATCCCCTCTTAAACCATTACCACACAATGACTCTTTTTGACTTCCTACAAGGTAATGGCTTTGAAAAACATTGTGGAAAATGAAGAAATTGCTTGTAACAAGCAATTTCTATATTTTCCACAATTTTTTCTACCCAGAAATTTCATAAATCATTGTTGTCTGCAGCATCTTTGAATTTGGATGAGTCCAAATTTTGTCGTTTGGTAATGGGTTAACTGTAGCTCTTCTTCCTTACATTACTTGCACAAATTAGTAATGAACAACACAAACCGGTTTTTCCTACATCCAGCCCTGCCATGTTCAGTTCAAATGTTAAATCTGAAAAAGAAAATTACAGACTTACACTAATAATTAACTCTTCGCAAACAAGACCTGTTTTTGACATCCCTAATAGAAAAGTATTGGGAAAACATATTAAAGACAAAAAAAGAAAATGCTGGTGACCTGCACTTTCTCCTTTTACCTCAATATTTTCTGAGCTATAACATACACACAAATTACATTTGAACTAAAATTCCGTTTTGTCTTCTGTGGCAGTTTTTGAAGTGAACCACCCTAAAACTTGCTGTTTGAGAAAGGATTAAAGCAGTTAATTCTTCCCTATGTGACAAAATTTTATAGTGGTCAAATTTTAAATGATTTTGAATAATAATGGAAAAAATTGCACTTGTGACAAAGTCTTGGATTCATTGTGGCAAGCTTGATCAATTCCTGATTGGAACTGTAGGAGTTGCATATACACAAGAAATTGCTAACAGACAGATGGACAGAGACAGACAGAATAATATTACTCCTCTGGCATATCAAAAGAGGGGAAATGCTGATAACCAATATCGTTTTCCTTTTAACATAAGCTTTCTAGCCTTTTTATAAGAGATATCAAAGTTGGTCATAATTCAGGAAAGGGGAGAAACACAAAAGTAGGCTTTTAGGCCACAGCAATGGACTAGAAGGACTGAATAAAATTATTTCAGACTGAAAATAATGCGTGAATTACAAGTTTTCTCAGTGTGTTTTCTTTATTCTCTATCTGAAAGATCTGCAAAGCAAAAAAATTAGAATCTTATTGTGCTCTCAAGACTCTCCAGGCATTTTTACTTTTAAAACTCTTTCCCACATAGATCTATTGATACTCTCTGATAACCTTGCAAAAGACAGCAGCAATTTTCTCCTTCTTTGGATGGGTCCCATCCTAATGCCAAAAAGCATATTTTTCCCCAAAATCTGGGAAGTTATTCCTTCTTTTTGAAATAAATTTTAATCACTTCCTTTCATATGTTGAGAGAAAAAATATACCACCACAATAATAGATCCAAACCAAGCCTCTAGCTACTCTCTCTCTCTCTCTCACATAGATGATTCACACCTATTGGTGAGAGACCAAAATGTCAAATGTCAGAATGGATACTAGCCGAGCAGGATTTTGAAGGAAAATAAAGAAATTGCAAATGACAAACAATTTCTTCATGTCTCATAATTCTTTCGACCAAGACAGAACAAAGGATTCACTTGTAATTGACAAATGAAACATCTTTGAAATTGGAAGGGCTACAGATACAAGGGGGGGGAAGGGTGTTTTAACCCTTTCCCAAACAACAAAATTTTAGGGTGATCCACTTCAAAAACTGCCACAAATGACAAAATGGATATTATTGAAAATATAGGGTTTGTGTAAAATATCATTTAAATATGGCACAGAAAATATTGAAATAAAAGGAGAAAGTGCTGGTTATCAGCAGTTTCTTATTTTGTTTCAATGTTTTCCCAAGCCTTTTCTATTAGGGACGTCAAAACCAGGTCTTGTTTGGGAATTTAGCGTTGAAAGACAAAATATTATTAAATCTAAATCAACCACTATGTTGGGGGTACTCATTCAAATTGTCTTTTCAATTCAAATCAGCACTCACAACATTGGGCTTAAATTTGAAATAACAAATTTAGAATGGCTTAAAACCCTCTTATCTGTAACTCTGTAGACGAGTCTAAAATATAGCCATCTGGTGACCTACCTGAACATTTCTTTTGCAATTTTTGTATCTCCTCATGAAGAGCCTTTAGAGTGGCAGCGTGCTCCTGCTGCATAAACAGGATATTGCTCTCCATGTTTCTTTTGTACACAGCTTCTTGTGTAGACATTGTTGCACTGGAGTTGTCTTGAATTGGCTTATGGAAGTGATGTTTCTTTTTTTCTAAACCTGAAAGAAATTTAACACATTATGGTAATGCCATACAGCAGAATCTGGGACTTCTCCAAAATGAAATTCAAAGATGTTGCAGATGACTATTTAAAGTGAACGATAGTTAACTTTTCTTTGTATTTCTAGATGGAAAATATTGTGGGAAATGAAGAAATTGCTTGTCACAAGCAATTTCTTCATTTTCCACAATGTTTCCAAAAGCCTCAATCTTCATGAAGATCCTTTAGAGTGGCAGCGTGCTCATGCTGCATAAACAGGATATTGCTCTCCATGTTTCTTTTGTACACAGCTTCTTGTGTCGACATTGTTGCACTGGAGTTGTCTTGAGTTGGCTTATGGAAGTGATGTTTCTTTTTTTCTAAACCTGAAAGAAATTTAACACATTATGGTAATGCCATACAGCAGAATTCAAAGATGCTGCAGATGACTATTTAAAGTGAACGATAGTTAACTTTTCTTTGTATTTCTAGATGGAAAATATTGTGGGAAATGAAGAAATTGCTTGTCACAAGCAATTTCTTCATTTTCCACAATGTTTCCAAAAGCCTCAATCTTCATGAAGATCCTTTAGAGTGGCAGCGTGCTCCTGCTGCATAAACAGGATATTGCTCTCCATGTTTCTTTTGTACACAGCTTCTTGTGTAGACATTGTTGCACTGGAGTTGTCTTGAGTTGGCTTATGGAAGTGATGTTTCTTTTTTTCTAAACCTGAAAGAAATTTAACACATTATGGTAATGCCATACAGCAGAATTCAAAGATGCTGCAGATGACTATTTAAAGTGAACGATAGTTAACTTTTCTTTGTATTTCTAGATGGAAAATATTGTGGGAAATGAAGAAATTGCTTGTCACAAGCAATTTCTTCATTTTCCACAATGTTTCCAAAAGCCTCAATCTTCATGAAGATCCTTTAGAGTGGCAGCGTGCTCCTGCTGCATAAACAGGATATTGCTCTCCATGTTTCTTTTGTACACAGCTTCTTGTGTAGACATTGTTGCACTGGAGTTGTCTTGAGTTGGCTTATGGAAGTGATGTTTCTTTTTTTCTAAACCTAAAAGAAATTTAACACATTATGGTAATGCCATACAGCAGAATCTTAGACTTTTCCAAAATGAGATTCAAAGATGTTGCAGATGACTATTTAAAGTGAATGAAAATTAACTTTTTTTGTATTTCTAGATAGAAAATATTGTGGGAAATGAAGAAATTGCTTGTCACAAGCAATTTCTTCATTTTCCACAATGTTTCCAAAAGCCTCAATCCTCATGAAGAGCCTTTAGAGTGGCAGCGTGCTCATGCTGCATAAACAGGATATTGCTCTCCATGTTTCTTTTGTACACAGCTTCTTGTGTAGACATTGTTGCACTGGAGTTGTCTTGAGTTGGCTTATGGAAGTGATGTTTCTTTTTTTCTAAACCTAAAAGAAATTTAACCCATTAGTATGATTACAATAATATGGTTACCATGGTAGAATCTCTGACTTTTCCTAATTCAATGATGCTGCCAATGACAATCAAGTGAATGAAAATTAACTCTTTATTTGTATTTCTGGATCCATGAAAATATTGAGAGAAATGAAGAAAACCCTTGTCACAAACAATTTCTATCTATCTACCCATACATTTTGCAACACCCTCTCGCGAGGATTATGTGCAGGTGCATGTCTGTGCAGTGTACATGTTAGTAATTAAGAGAAAGCAAAAGTGTAAAAGTAAGACTGAAAAAAAGATAAAAGTGTTAGGGTTGTGTTATGTAGCCAGATAAAAGATAAAAGCAGGTTAAAAACAGTGTTTGGCACTTAGGCTCTGCTGTACTGTATGTCTCTTATTGCCTGCAGCAGCAGCCTGCTTAAATGGTTCAAGCTCAAGAAGCAAGGCAATGTCATAAGGAAGGCCATTCCATAGCACTACAGTCCAAGGAAATTTCTTCAATTTCCACAATGTTTTCAAAAGCATTTATCTTCTTGGATGCCATTAGAGTGGCAAAATCAACAACAACAGAGTCCTGTAAATGCTTGATTCTCAGTAAACATGCACTTAAAAAGCGTTTCAAAGATCATGATTAAATTGCTTTTGTCCTAGAGGGATACTAAAATGAAGAAAATTGATCAATTACTCAGGTAGTTCTTTTCCAATCTGACAGGTGCGTGGAAGCAACTATTTTGAATCAAGTCAAATCGGGTCAGAGCAGGGTTTCCATCAGGACAAGAATCCCAAGAGTCATTGACCCTTGAGACCAAAATCCCAAGAGTCAAAATGAAGCGCGAGAAAAATCAAACTGTAATCGATTGATAAAGGGGTGGGGTGGGGGAGGGGGGGGGGGGGGGGGGCAATGTTAAGATATGTTCTTAACTCTTTAGAGTTCATTGTAACATTCTCCCAAACTTAACAAGGTTAAACTGCTTTTGAAAATATTGGGGAAAAGGAAATAATGCTGATTTATATGAAAATGTAAGGAAATGTTTCAATAAGACCAAAGTGCTTATTTTAAGAGTAAATGTAACACCTGTAGAGTGCTACTATACAGATGAGACTTAAGGGATATTGACTTTTCAAAAAGCATTGTTGTTATCAAACCCTATGTTGAAGGTACTTGATACTATTCAAATGAGTACCCACAAGATGGGGTTTGGATTTGACATTAAAGGTTGGGAATGTATTTGCCCCCATTTTACACCCCCCACCCCCCATTATTAAAATATTTAGTACAAGATTGAAGTCATGTGTAAACTGGTAGAAATCAAATTCTTGATATTGAAAAGCTGATATTTTTCATTTATGCCAAGAAAATTTCGTAGAAAAATATTTATCTTTGATAAAGTGCACCTTTAAATTTTCCTTTGATAATGCCCTGTCTAAACCACGAAAACCCATGACAATTACGATATCTGATCATTTTGCCTTTTCCTTAAGAACTTAAACCAGCTAGATCAATTATATTTCGAATAAGTAAGAAAACTTAACATTAATTGCAACAGGTACGAGGGATTTTGTTTGATATTCAATGATAATGTAATCAGAATTTCATGGCCGTCGCCGAGAGCTACCTGTTAATTGATGACAAACTTCTTCATAGTTATTGGTATTTTTAGAAGCAGATTGTGTATTTTATTGCCACACAGCTACTTCAAATCAAATTAAAGACTGTGACAAATTTTATTAATGGATTTACGACTGATAATCCGCATGCATCACTGATGTCAAATTAACACTTTACACACGACTGGCAAATCAGCGAAAGATTGCGTAACACAGATTATCGATTTTTTACTGCTCTGAACTAAAGGTGTGACCTGGATAATGGGTCAATTAGTAGATATCCCTTGATCTTGAATGGTGGGTGACGCATGGGTCGTAAAAATCAAGAGTCCGAATGATGCATCAGTTGAAATTTCTGAGAGTCAAATTGGGGTCATTTTCATTTTTCATGCGTCAAAACCCGAGCTCCCGGGTCAAACGGAAACCCTGTCAGAGAAATGATCAATGAAGGCAATTTGCACAGGAACAAATATAAAACAAGTCCTGTTTTTGTAGGAAATTTGTTTAACTAAATTTGAAGCTTATTCGATCGTTTTCGAAATTTTCCTCTAATTAATTTGCCCGATCACCGTCTCAAGACGTCAGGTGATAATAAATTCAGCCCATTTATGCAAATTTCTCATGATCTCTTCCTAACCCATGCGCATAGTCAGCGGATATTGAAAACCTCTTAATACGCTAAAAAACCAAGTTACAAAATCTCAAATGAATGTATCTACCGATTCAATTACGGTGAATTTTAGATTTGAAGTAAGGACGACCACTCGGGCTAGCATCTTGCAGGTCTTACTAGCCCGGACGAAGCAACAGGCAGTGAATGTCTGTCGGATGTGCCTTAGTGTTGAACCCTGAATAAGGACGCAAAGACATCACATTTCAAACCAAAAGTTGGCGGTCATATTGAAAAACTGCTTTGGGACGTTTTAACCAAACCCAGGCTGTTTTGACCAAAAACCAAAAACCAGGGCATTTTGGTATAGGGCCCTTGTGTTGTTAGGCCATTTTGACAGTAAAACCTTTGTCCCATGCGTTTGAGGCTTGAGAACCCACTGAGCGGCTATTATAATCCTTCATATGTGTCCTATTTATTGAGTCTACTTTTGGGGACCTGTATACTAGATGTGTTACACATTCTTTGTACACCTAAATTGAAATCGAGTGCAATATAGATATATAATCATTTACAAATTTATCCTAAAAAGATCTTACCCCACCCACTAAATTCCCATAGTAAAAGTAACTTGGGTAATTTTTTGTTCATTGATTAGACACCATACAAACCTTGCAATCACGTTAAAGCTATAACGTTCTGTAGAAATACATTAAATATTCATTGGACGAGTGCCTTTTGGTAACATTGTGTCTTTTTGTCGAAGCATTTCGACATAAAACGCGTTGGTCCTTTGACACAACGTCCAGAAAGTTTCCTTCACAACAAGAATGCTAGTGCATTGTGGGTCGCGAAAATATTTTTATTTTTTATTTATTTTTGTTTTTACCTTGTTTGTTACAATATTAAAATGAAAATATATATGAATAAACTATTCTTTTGGTTAAAAAGTACAAAAAATAAAAAATGAACAAGATCTCGGAAAATCGACAGCAAGTCGAGATCAAAACAAAAGTGAAAGTATGGCAGGAAATGGAATCGTAGTTTGGGAATGGCAAAATGAATTTGGGTGCTGGCGACCGTATGAGCCGTCAATATCAGGGTTTATTGAGAACAGTAAATCAAGTATTTACCCTGTCCAACTTGGCATAATAGATCCAAGGCTGTACCAGTATGAGATCGACTTGCAAAGAATGTGTCAAGTCCGGCAAGGAACTGGTAAGGTGTCTAGTGATTTTTCCTTTGGTATACAGTCATTTCGTACCATAACCATTTCGTACCATAATATAATTGGTCATTTCGTACCATAGTTTGGTCTTTTCGTACCATATGTTTGGTCGTTTCGTACCATAATTTTGTACCATATTTTTTATGATTTGGTACCACACTTTATTGTAAAAACTATTCACAAAAGAGGAAAATCGGTAAAAAGTAAATAGCATAAGACTAGTTAGCTTAGAACCTATTGAATATACAAACCCAAGAATCAATGCTATCCTTGTGAACACAACGCCAAAACCTATATGTCTACTAAATGTATACATGCCCTCAAAGAACCAAAACAATGATGAAAATTACATGGACACCTTGGATCAGATAAAGGAATTCATGAATACATATGAAGAAACCCATCACATACTTATAACAGGAGATATGAACGCCTCCATCTATAGAAACAAACCCAAAGATCTGAACTTTCAGTCATTTATAAACGAAAACAGCTTACTCACAGGAAACCAACCACAAAAACCAACCTTCTTCCATCATAACGGAAAATTCACCTCCCAAATAGATTATTTCCTATATACAGACTCACTGTCAAAACATGTCAGACAGCTCAACACGATGGATATGGACCCAATTAACACCTCTGACCATACCATGATCAACATGAAATTAGGAGTTAACCTACCGAGGAATACAAGGAAAAATAAACAACATAAATACACTATAAAACCAAAATGGGAAAAATGTAACAAAACTGTATACAGAGAAGAAAGGGTCTTAATATTCACCCCGGGACACCCCGGGACACCGCGGGACACCCCGGGACACTTCATACAAGCGATTTATATGAATTATTAGGTATCGTTTAGTCAACAAATCAATCTATATCAATAAAAAAAATATGAATAGAAATAAATTCTAGGCGGTAAAAGTTATCCACCCAGTGGATTGCCCATAAAAAGTCCGCTTTATCCAGAGAAGACACCCCGGGACACTTCATATAGTAATAGAGTTATATCAACTTTTGGTATTGTTTTGTGAATAAATAATGTTTAATCAATAAGAATAATAGTTCTAAATGCATCTATATCCCTTCTTACAGAAAAATGACTATGCACCCAGGGCATATGCACTACGCACATTTATACTCATGTTTTGGAGAAATTTGATGAATCACCCCGGGACACATGTTCTAAATGCATTACATATTCATTCTTATTGAAAAATGACCATTCACCCCGGGACACATGCTCTACTCACATTTCTATTCATTTCTTGAGAAAAACTGATGAATCACCCCGGGACACATGTTCTAAATGCATTTCTATTCATTCTTAGTTAAAAATGATTATTCACCCCGGGACACATGCTCTACGCACATTTCTATTCATTTCTTGAGGAAAACTGATGAAACACCCCGGGACACATGTTCTAAATGCATTTCTATTCATTCTTAGTTAAAAATGACTATTCACCCCGGGACACATGCTCTACGCACATTTCTATTCATTTCTTGGCAAAAACTGATGAAACACCCCGGAACACATGTTCTAAATGCATTTCTATTCATTCTTAGTGAAAAATGATTATTCACCCCGGGACACATGCTCTACGCACATTTCTATTCATTTCTTGAGAAAAACTGATGAAACACCCAGGGACACATGTTCTAAATGCATTTCTATTCATTCTTAGTGAAAAATGATTATTCACCCCGGGACACATGCTCTACGCACATTTCTATTCATTTTTTAGAAAAACTGATGAAACACCCCAAGACACATGTTCTAAATGCATTTCTATTTATTCTTATTGAAAAATGACTATTCACCCCGGGACACATGCTCTACGCACATTTCTATTCATTTTTTAGAAAAACTGATGAAACACCCCGGGACACATGTTCTAAATGCATTTCTATTTATTCTTAGTTAAAAATGACTATTCATCCCGGGACACATGCTCTACGCACATTTCTATTCATTTCTTGAGAAAAACTGATGAAACACCCCGCGACACATGTTCTACATGCATTTCTATTCATTCTTAGTGAAAAATGATTAGTGTCCTTTGGTGGCCGCTTTGGATAAAGCAGACTGGTTACGGGCCATTCACTTGGTGTATGATCGCTTTTAATGTTTAGAATAGGCGAAGATTGGTATTTTTTTTTATAAAAGATGATTTAATGACGAAATAACACCCAATCTTTCATATAGCCTAAATCCATTATATAAAGTGTCCCGGGTAAAGTGTCCCGGGGTGTCCCGCGGTGTCCCGGGGTGTCCCGGGGTGAATATTAAGACCGGAGAAGAAATTCAAACTCGACTGTCTAATATCAACAGGCCCACTGAACCAACAGAAAAGGTAAAGCTTCTGAATCATGTTCTTCATACAGCAGGTCAAAAATCCATACCAAGATACAGAGCAACTGCTAGAACAAGACCAGTCGGAAAAGGAATCTGGAACAGAAAAATCAGTAAAATATCCTCAGAATCAAAGCAACTTTTTAAAGAGTACAAACTCTCAGGCAAGTCCTCCTCACCAATCAAAAAGAAAATGAGAGAGAAGAAAAGACTGCTTCGGAGCCTACAAAGACAAGCACAAGCTGACTCAAAGAGGAACTACATAAATAAGCTAATGGAAGCATCAGAATCGGACTCGCAAACTTTCTACAAAATTATACAAAACCAACGTAAAAGCCAAAATGATATGGTACAACTTTTAAAAGTAGACGACAAGGAAGTGACGGATCCTACAGAAATACTACTAGAATGGAAAAACCATTTCCAGAAACTAGCCACGCCCTCAAACATAAAACATGAACAATTCGACAGAATCAACATTGCTACACTACAAAACTCAGTGATTGAAGAAAGCCAAAACACAACCATAGAACCTGTAACAATAGAAGAAGTTGATAAAGCTATAAGAGGACTCAATTCCGGTAAAGCAGATGACAAATTTGGGATCACAGCAGAACACCTTAAACATGCAAGAGAAGAAGTAACACCTTTTATCAAAGGTATGATAAATGAATATTTTACCCAACTGGACGTACCTAAAAGTCTAAAAGCAGGAGTACTCACACCAGTCCCGAAAAAAGGCAAAGACAAATTCAACCCAAGTAACTACAGGGGGATAGTAGTCAGTAACACTATCATGAGAATTGTAGAAAGTATACTTAAGGATAGACTCGATGGGATCTTTGACCCTCAACAAAACAAACTTCAAAGAGGCTTTACTTCTAAAAGCTCATCACTCAATGCTGCTTTCCTCATCTCGGAAGCCATATATTATTGCGAAGAACAGAAAACTCCTCTTATCCTAGCTACACTAGATGCTCAGAAAGCCTTTGATACAGTGAACCACGAAATCTTATTCAATAAGCTATACCACCTAGTCTAGGCATAAAAGGGGATCTATGGACTTTACTTAGGAATCTATATCGGAATTCGACTGTTCAAGTCAAATGGAATAATTGCCTGTCTGATCGGTTTGAGCTCAAACAAGGTACAAAACAAGGAGCAAAGTTATCTACCACGCTATACAAATGCTACCATAACAGCACTCTAAATGCCATTGAAGACAGTGGATTAGGAACCCATATCGGAAACATCAACGTATCAGCACCTACATGCGCAGACGACACAGCACTCATGGCAGGAAGTATGCATGAATTACAATCAATGCTCAACATAGTGGAATTTTGTACAGACCAAGACCTTGTCAAAATAAACCCAGACAAATCAGAGCTACTTCAACTTTCAAAAAAGACTGACACTCAACCTATCTACCTTAACAACAAACAAATACAATACAGTGAAAATATAAAACACCTAGGAATAATTAGAAATAGCAAAAATAGAATAAATACCGAAGAAAGACTACAAATAGCCAGGAAGACTATATACTCACTGTTAGGCCCCAACCTCCATGCACGACGAGGACTTTCACCAATCGTAGCCTACAAACTATGGAAAATATATGTCATTCCAAGATGCTTACACGGAGTTGAAGTCCTATATACTCCTAAAACAGAAGTCGAAAAACTCGAGAAACTACAACGAAAAATGTGTAAACATATCCAAGGACTACCAGATAGAACCTCATCAACAGCAGTACATGTCCTCCTTGGAGCAGAACCAATTGAATCAGTTATAATAGACAGAAATAGACTCTCACTCTTCATGAACATAGCAAGACTCCCAGACACAGCAGAGAATGAAGTTCTATCCAGACAAATCAGTATGGCTACTATAGAAGGCAAATCATTTGCATCAAACATAAGGAATATTCTAGATAAATACAACCTTCCTAACATAAGATCACTATTCAACAACCCACCAAGCAAAAACTTATGGACAAGCATGATGCAAAAAGCCCTTAACCAACATTGGTACAATATATGGACAGAAGATCAGAAAACTAAACCAACACTAAAATACCTACAAATACAACAACAACCTCATAAGGAGCCTCACAATATATGGAAATCTGTATTCCCCCGTGACCAAAATGTAAGACGGGCCGAGATCAAATCCAGATTGATTACAGGTACATATACCCTACAAGAATCTGCAGCAAAGTATAACAACAACCAGACATCTCCAACCTGCTTACTGTGTAATGAAGGCACTGAAACCATAGAACATTTTATACTGAACTGTAGGGAGTTATCAAAAGCCAGAGAAACATACCTACCATCGATAGAGAGAATCATTGGAGAAGATAGACTACAAAAATTGAGAGAAGAGGGCCTACTTTTACAAACTGTCTTGGACTGTACACATGAAAGAATCCGAATTCTAATCCGACCAACCACAGCAGAGATGGAGGATATGGAGCGATGTTCACAGTTCATGTGCTGGGCGTTGCACAACGACAGAACACGCCTTCTATCCAACACTTAGTGCGTAAATAACTTGTCCTCTTGTACATATGACCATTTCATTAAAGCCCAGACGCGACATAAAATATAACTATAGACTTTCTATTGTTAGGCTAGCTACATAGACAATTTAGAACATTAGTTATTCTTGGTGACGTTTACGTAAATATATAATATCGAAACTGTGAAAAAAAAAAAAAAAATCTCACTCGCGAGATCCATCCTCATAGAGGAGTGCCACAAGTGAAAGTGTGGGAAGATACCTGTACACAACAACAACAACATGCTTTTAATCAAATAGATGTACTACATGTACATTTAAAAAGAAAAAAAAAATAAGACGTTGGGGTATGTGGTTAATTGGTTATTTGTGTCACTGATTGTCACACCTTTTATACATATGTTAATTAGTAATTACTGATACTATTATCACTTTAAGTCTACCCGCAAACAAGCAATTATCAGTCGTAACCCTGTCCAAAATGGCAAAATTTCAGGGTGACCACATTTGAAAGCTGTCGCAGACGACGAAGTTGACATTGATGATTCAAAATTTATACAGAGCTACATTTAAACCAAGCAAATGTTGAGTCAAAAGGAGTAAATCGATCTGTTATTGCAAATAAATTAATTAACAAAGCTGCAGTTACTATGATTTTCAACAACACCGACGAAATGATGGTTATTAGCATTTCCTTATTCTTTTATCACGATGTTTTCCAAGACCTTTATATCAGACATCTAGATCTAATTCAGTTTTTAGCTCCACTGGCCGAAGGCCAGCGGGGCTTATGTCATGGCCCTGTGTCCGTCGTGCGTGCGTCCGTCCGTCCGTCCGTCCGTGCGTCCGTCCGTCCGTGCGTCAACTTTTTCTTTGAACATCTTCTTCTCCAAAACTACTGGACCAATTTCAACCAAACTTCACAGGAAGCTTCCTTGCATGAACCTTTTCCAAATTCCTTCAGAAAAATAAATTCCGTGCAGAACTTGAATTTTAATTAATTAAATTAAATTAAATTTTCGAAAAATCTTGAAAAATTCTTCTTCTCCAAAACTACTGGACCCATTTCAACCAAACTTCACAGAAATCTTCCTTGCATGACTCTCTACCAAATTCCTTCAAAAGAATAAAATCTGCGCAGAACTTGAATTTTAATTGATTTAATTGATTTAAATTTTCGAAAAATCTTTAAAAAATTTTCTTCTCCAAAACTACTGGACCAATTTCAACCAAACTTCACAGAAATTTTCTTTGCATGACTCTCTACCAAATTCCTTCAAAAGAATAAAATCCGCGCAGAACTTGAATTTTAATTAATTTAATTGAATTGAATTTTCGAAAAATCTTTAAAAATTCTTTTTCAAAACTACTGGACCAATTTCAACCAAACTTCACAGAAATCTTTCTTGCATGAATCTCTACCAAATTCCTTCAAAAGAATAAAATCCGTGCGGAACTTGAATTTTAATTAATTTAATTGATTTAAATTTTCGAAAAATCTTTAGAAATTCTTCTTCTCCAAGAGTACTGTACTAATTTCAACCAAACTTCACAGAAATCTTCCTTGCATGTCATTGAATCTCTACCAAATTCCTTCAAAAGAATAAAATCCGTGCGGAACTCAAATTTTAATTAATTTAATTAAATTAAATTTTCGAAAAATCTTTAAAATTCTTCTTCTCCAAAACTACTGGACCAATTTCAACCAAACTTTACAAAAATGATCCTTGCATGAATCTCTTCTTAATTCCTTCAAAGAAATAAATTATGTGTAGAACTTAAATTTTGATAAATTAAGTTAAATCAAATTTTCGAAAAATCTTCTTTTCCAAAACTACCGGACCAATTTTAACCAAACCTCACATGAATTTCCTTGCATGAATCTCCTCTAAATTCGACAAAAAAAAAAAAAAAAAAAAAAAAACTGTGTAGAACTTAAATTTTAATTAATTTAATTAAATTGAATTTTCGAAAAATTGTTAAACAATCTTCTTCTACAAAACTGCAGGACCAATTTCAACCAAACTTCACAGGAATCTTCCTTGCATGAATCTCTTAAAAATTTCTTCACGATCGGATGAAAAGCTTGGCAGCTGTGGGCTAGGCTTATTTTTCGCTATTTGAAGCAGTGTAATTTTAAGAAAATTTTAAAAACATTTCTGCTCCATAATCATTTATTGGATTTCATTCTGGCGTAGCATGATTCTTCTTTGGATAGACCTTGAAGAATTTCGTAGTCTGAATGTCTAAAAGCCAGTGGAGCGATACAGGGCCATCTTGGCCCTCTTGTTTTAAATTGTTAAAAAAGACCGCTTTTTGACAGGTTTTGACGTATTTACTAGAAAATACTTTGGAAAACATTGAGGCAAAGAAGAAATCGATGGTTACAAGATTTACTCTGTAGAAATGTCCAAGTCCTGTTTAAATGCATTTTTAAAGTTTTCTTGTTGGCATTCCGGGCAATTTGCTAAACGATGTTATCCGAAAAAACATAATGTATCTATATTTGTTTTATTCTCTTTTATCATTTTAAATTTTATCAATTTTATTTATCTATCTATAATATATACTGCCAAAACGACCCTTTCATTGTCAAATTTGCTTAGATAATGATCGGAAATCTGTGTTGTCATTAAAAAGTATTCACAATTTATGTTATTTCAAAGAAATCAATGGTACGAAGTTAAAAATCTATGGTACGAAATGGTAAAATTATGGTACGAAATGACCAAAATTATGGTACGAAATGACCAAAATTATGGTACGAAATGATCAATTATGGTACGAAATGACTGGTACGAAATGGTTATGGTACGAAATGACCATAATTCTTTCCTTTTCCCTGATTGTTTGCCAATTTTCTATTTTATACATTTCCCAGACGCTCACAACAAAAAAAGCAAATGACCAAAACGGCCTAAGGCCAAAGCGGCCCAAGACCACGGCTCACTCTTGGTTTGACATGTTTGACCCATGACCAAAACGGCTCACTTTTGGTCAAAACGGCCCAACTTATTTTATGATCACCAAAACGCCCCCCCCCCCCCCCCCCCCCCCCCCCGAAAAAAAAAAAAAAAAAAAAAAATATAAAAAAAAAAAATAACATCAATAATACTTGGATCTTTGGAAATTCTGTACAATATAAAAATTATTGGTATATATGTATGAAATGGTAATCAAAACAGTAAATGGTTCATAATTCACGATGATTGAAATTACCTGACTTTGCTCTATTTGCAATAATGTAGAGGTTTACCGAAACCTTTTTATGAATTTTGATCACAAACCAGTACCCATCATCAAGTTTGTGGCTAAGACATTGGCGTATCACAGCGAAGAATGATATGAAAATAAGGTAAGGCCTCTGACCGGGGTCAAGATGGTAACATCCCAATTGGTCTACTCCCATTTCGTCTACTGTTTTTTAACCCTCTCCCAAACAAGACCTGTTTTTGACGTCCCTAATAGAAAATGCTTGGGAAAATAATGTAACAAAAGAAGAAACTGCTGATAACCAGCAGTTTCTCCTTTTGTCTCAATATTTTCTGTGCCATATTTTACACCAATCGTAACTTTAATAACATCCGTTTTGTCACTTGTGGCAGTTTGTGAAGTGGACCACCTAAAATTTTGCCGTTTGGGAAAGGGTTAAGTGCATTGAGTCCCAATTCGTCTACTGTCCCAACTCGTCTACTTTCGTGTCAAATCATCAATAAACAACATTATTTTTTATTTAAACGTCAAATGTAACGTCAAAATAATCCACTCTTATTATTAAGACAAATAAAAAATATAAACAACGCATTATTTGAAAATTTGATAGTCATTATAAAAAGGAAGAAATTCACAATTTTCTAATCACTTACCTGTACAGGCTTTGAGAAAGTCAAATAAGCGTGACATCATCGTAGGCCGACGATAAATTGGCTGCCTATATGCTAGGAAGGCTAACATTGCATATCGTCGCTTTTCAACGAAACCCTTGTAATTGCAGCTGGTTATGAGCTGCAGTTACGAGGTTTTTGTTGAATAGCAGCGATATTAACATTTTTCCATTGGTGTAATATGAATCTGATATACAAAAGATATTATAATTTGCTTGGGTCAGAAAAAAATCGATGTGTTTTAGCACAGAAAATATCGAGCGAAAAGAGGAAATTGCTGATTATCAGCATTTTCATTTACCCTTCAATATTTTCTAGAACAATTCCCATACAAGACTTCATAAGCAAGTCTTTTTCGGAATGAGTTAAAGTGACATTTCACGATTATTTTTACATAAATTTCACTTTTATTCTATCTGAAAGAGAATGTTTCCTTATGAAAATTCTGAAAATTTCAAGCCAAAACATTGAACCGTTTACGAGAAATATATTTTTTTGGTGCTAAAAATAAACAAATTGTTGTGGACAACAGTTCAGATTTATATAGAATTTGTCATTTCTGTCTCAACTTAAAAGGCGTATTTTTGGCTTATAAATAACAACTTCAAAAAACTGATAGCATTTCTACGCATTAGAATAAACAATCTTTGCATCAAGACATACTTTTGAAAAATGAGATTAATGTGAAATGTCACTTTAAGCAAATATATTATTGGTGAGTGTAGACATTAGGCAGAGCTTCAGATTTATTTGAAGAGTGGTGGGTCAAAATGACCCATGGCAGGGAAATTGATGGGTCGTTTTTGGAAATGATGGGCCATAGCAATGAACATGAACATAATGATATAAAAAATTTGTAAAAGCTTGGGCCGCTTGGCCCCTGGAGTTGAAAAGTGATGGGCCATATTTGCAAATAGTGTGTCAAATGGCCCGGGCCCACTGTAAATCTGAAGCTCTGCATTAGGCAGAATAATAAATGTAAAGAAAAGTCTGGATATATTGCAACAATTTAGATAAATTACTGTAATACATACATGTATTATAATCTAGAGACAGAGAAACTTGTGAAAGATCTAGATACAGTAACTTGTTCATTTATATATTCATATTTGTATATTTTAGGTACAAAATTACCAAACTAGAAAGACCTGAAGGTCTTGAGTCGCTCCACAGGCCTGAATTTCTTGTGGTTTACTATAAAAAAATAACAAATTTATCTAAATGCTTAAACTGATATATTTTAAAATTCTTGTGATTCTTAGAGCAGAAACAAAGTAAAGAGAAGCAATTATGTGGTCAAAGCGAAAAGAAGGTAAATGATTGACTAATATTTTGGGGATTTTTAGAGTGATGATTAAGTTGAAAACTGTCATTATGCCAAATTCAAGGGCACATAATTCAATATGTGAGTTAATAATTGTGGTAGACTAAGGGAAGTAACTTTGGATATGAGCAATTTAAAGTTCAGTAAGAGTTGTTTTTCTTTATGATAATTAGTTCAAGAAGTTGTAATTGTGCATGTAACATAGTGGTCATGAAAATAAAGAGACATTCTGATCTAAAAATATGATTTTGACTTGATAATTTATGTCTTGAACATCACAATAATCAAGCTGAATATTGAACTCGAGCAAGATCTTATGGTCTGTCCAAATTTTGTCAGTATTAATCTATATATGTGGCCACAAAAGTGAAAAAAGTGTCGAAAACTGAAATTTTGTCAATTTCTAGGGCACATAACTCAGATTGTAGCAATGCAATCATCCTGAAAATTACACAAAAGCAAGATCTTGTTGTCAACAAGATTTTGTCCAAATATCATCTTGATTGGTTAAGAATTATGGTTGTTAGAGTGAAAACAAAGTCGAAAATGGAAATTTTGTCAAATTCAAGGGCACATAACTCATGATGTAAAATTCCGATCAAGCTGAAAATTAAACCCAGGCTGGATATCATGCTTATATATATTCTGTCAAAGTTTTGTCTTGATTGATTAATATTTGTAGATTTTACAGTAAAAATAAAGTCAAAACCAGCTTTTTTGACGTTCAAGGGCAGATAACTCAAGTTATTCTGGTTCAATCCAAACCCTTTGTAGGAATCTGAGAGAGGGTCACCCAAGGATCATTCCTGTGAAGTTTGGTTGAAATCTATCCAGTAGTTTCTGAGGAGAAGATTTTTAAAGAAAAAGTTTACGGACGGACGGACGGACGGACGCACGACGGACACACCGCCATGACAATAGCTCGCTGGCCTGAAAGGCCAGTGGAGCTAAAAACGATAATACAATTTTATTTAAGTTCATTTATTGGAATAAGGTGGAGTTATTTGTCGTCGGTGGTTATATTCATCTGTGTAAATACAAAAGACCTTTCAGACGTTTACTACTCGATATGATTTTATTGATGTCTATTTTATAAAAATAATCGATAATACGCCCACCATAATCTCTCAACCAATCAAACGTGATCCTAGAATAGTATCAGTCCACTATCGGAATTTTACCAATATTATCGATATGTCAATTTATCGATAACACACCCACGGTAATTTTTCAGCCAATGAAATGCCTCCTTTAATAACTGTCAATTAAACCAGGAATCCTGTCGTGCGAACGTCAACGTAGGCCTCTTTGGCGCATGCGCGAAAAATCGATTTCGGCCAGGTAAAATTTTCCGATAAAACACGCTGTGTTATTAGTTAATATCGTCTGTTTGGAATCCACTTTTTGAACGCGGATTTTTCATACCGATTTCTGTTATCTTAAAGAACTGAAAATAATTTTAAACGGGTTGTCCAAATTTTTTATTTCCTTCCACCTTTAAGAAAATAAATTAAGTCAATATTGAAGCATACCTGACTTTGAGTCATCTGTGGTCAGGTTTTGGAAAATGCAAGTTAGCGAGTGTTGACTGTTGATTTAGAGTCGTCATAATTCTGCATATAATGTGTTGAATAATTGCATATATCTGTTGTGTATTGTCCCTTTCGGAAGTATGATCGCGTACAATTTATAGTCTTACGTATTTTTGGTAGCAGCGAATGTTCGTAAATCTTGCGAGAATCTTATCGCGAATGGCGATTGCAGACTTACCTTGTCACTTGGATTCTGTCATCCGCCATTGTTTCGGCTAAATTCACACAACTGAGTTGTTGTGAATGTTATTAATAGATTGCTGATGTAATCAGATTTATATCTCGAGTAGTTTTGATCCATTTCTAGCTTAATTTACCGAATAACTTTTGAATCTTCGATCGTTTGACAACTTCAAATCGAGAACTTTCTTGACATTCATTCGGTCCAGCAGTGTTCGGATTTTATCCTTATAGTCAATACGAATTTATTGACCAATCAGCAAGCCGTACGCCTGGACGGTTCTGTTTGATTGGAGGATTGTCTGGACAGATTTGCTCGGTTAACAACCGTGACGAATTGACCAATGAAGCGTCTGATTTCCTGGACGGTCCTTGACAACCGTCCGACCGAAGGTTATAAAAGGCCAGCGATTCCGGCTGGAAATCGACATTCGGTTCCGGTCACCATCAAGGTTGCCAAAGAACAAACTTAGTCTAAGCTCTCTTTCACTTATCAAATAGATTTAACCAGTTCTCAAATTATATTTCATCAATCTATTATTGTTGAAAATGAAGTAAGTAGTCGTATATCGCTATTGAGTTAGTCGCATCTGCATTTAAAGTAGCCAAGCGTAATGACTTTGCACTTTTAGTTGTTATTCCTTGTTTGGGGGGAGGGACCCGAGGAACTTTGAGTTGTAAGTGGTGGGCGCGCGAGGAGATAGACTGAGCAATACAGAGAAATGATAAACGCCAGGCTGTGAGAGCTAGACGGACATAGCTCATTTTTGGGTACTGGGTTCTGGCAAGCAACCCTTCATAGTATTGCTGCAGTTCTCGGCGTTTTGGTACATCAGAGTTACGCTCTGTAGGTGAAGGGAATCGCGTATTTTAACTTTAGTTTAAGCTATTTATTTAGATTGTCGCGTTGATCATACTTCCGAGGCTAGTGAGCGAGATGTGAGTGTGCGTGTCTTCGTTATTCGTCTTTAGATTTATTAAATTTATTCATTGAACCCTATTCGGTGTTGTTAAGTCACTCTACCAAAGTTTGTTATGAAGTCCGCTCGGCGCGACCCTGGACGGCAAGTCTAAATAGTGAGTCCATGCTACCCTACCCCCGTATTCCAGGGTCGTTACAATATATTCACAAATGAAATAAAAATGCAAACATTTTGATAAAAATCATATAATGTCATATAGATAAACAAAGTATAGAAGAGTAGACGAAATGGGACTTATGTCAAAAATAGTAGATGAAATGGGAATAGTAGACGAAATGGGAGTAGACGAAATGGGATTAAACCGTCAAGATATATCTAGCTGCCATTTTCATTCATATCCTACATTTGTGTTTCGTTAATGATAATTTGGTAGTAGGCCTAATGGCTTAATTCAAGAACAGTTCCTCGACTCTCACTTCAGTTAAATTCAACAAAGGCAGGGCTAGAATTACCTTAAAAAAATGACTAGCAATATTTTGCTTGTGACTTTTGAAATCACTAGCAAAAAGGCAAATTAACTCGCAATTTTGTTTTTATTTAAGGAAGTAAAGTTAAATATGGTGCATAAAGTTGTTCTTTCAAAGGAAATGCCTGAAAGCTGGTACAGTTAGTAAATATTTGGAAGTTGTTTTGTATGCCGTTTCAGGCTGCATTGATTAAACTTGTGGGTGGGGATTATTTCTCCACTAGCCAAAAAAATCTAGTGTCAGATAGAATCACTAGCAATTCTTAATTTTAACTAGCAAATTGCTAGTATGCTAGTGGAAATTCGAGCCCTGAAAGGACGCCTGAAGTTACTGCTAATGCCGTTAGCACGAGATCCCCGGACCAGAGAGACTCAGTGACAAAGTGGTATTCACAGTCAAAATCGTTCTTTTCTTTATCGAGGAAATGTTTCTTAACCCTTTTTTGTACGAGATTTAATCTAATATTTTAAAACCCTTCTCATGCTTTTTATCGAAAGGTCACTTGAAACAGATTTTATTGACATTATACTATTTTCATAATGGATAAACCCGTTCAGATAATGTACCCAATTTTGATTAAGGATGCTTCAGAAAACTTCGGTGGAAAAGAAATAATGTGCGTATTCAAAATACGTCTTTTTTCTCTTCTTTTATGTTTTTCTTTTAAATAAAATATCAGAACCTTACGGCTCAATAGATAACGTTGGAACCGGTCAATCGAAACATCTATACTAAATGAAAAAAGAAACGCAACAAAAAATAAATTTGATCTTACGTTATGTTTTTGTTTTTCTCATAATAACCATAATTCGAATACTTTTTCAATGTATAGTAAAACTTCATCATTTGACTTTCTAGAGTCAAAATTTCATCAAGGTCGCAGGTTTTACGTGGCATAGATATGCGTTTAAATGAGAGTGATTTGGCGTCAACCTTAAATGCGTTCTTGCATGCAATCCAATTTGACCTTAACGATTCCTGGCTGGAATTTGATTGCTGTACTGTCCATGAATAGCATAGACAGTTTTTTTCGAAAAGAGAATTTGTTTCCGTAGGAAAATTGAGTGAACGTTATGGTCCTAACGTCGTGACGGCAGACGTTGACGGCCGCTTTTAGGGCGACCGCCAGTTGTTCCGTTCGTTCTAAGACGTTATCCCAAACAATATTTTGTCAACGGATATACACCAAAGTCAGCAGCAATAGCGGGTTGAGATGTTCCATTCGTAAACATCACAGTTGCTGCCGGATGACGTCTTTGAATAAGTCGCAAAATGATATGAGGGATTAAATCCAAACGAAAATCATTGCCTTTTGTCGAGTCGACAAGCATCTACACAAATCAAAATATTTTTTTTGTAAAGTTTGGGAATTTAAAAGTTTGCACGTGAGAAACGTGTAAACGTCTATTTTGACGTTATCTCAAAGGTAAGACAGGTTCCAACGTAAACACAAAGATCAATATCAAGATACAGTGCCCTGTAATTATCAGTAACAACTTTGACTCAATAACATAAAAGAATTAGGAGAAATAACAAAAAATAGTTGTTGCGTTTCTTCTTTCCTCTAGTATAGTTACGAATGGGTTGGTTTGATTCAAATCATTACCAGACAACAAAATTTTAGACTAGGCTATTCAAAGATGCTGCAAACGACAAATTCAAGTGAATATATTATATTTCATTTTTGCCCTTTCGGGTAGAAAATATTTGGGACATGAAGAAGTTGCGCACTGAAAGCAGTTTGTTCATTCAATTTTCCACTTTTCCAAAAAATATGTTAAAGAGTCAAAAAGAATCAACGTGTGGAAATGGGCTAAACCGCTTTTGTCAAATGGTAAAATTTCAGCCTAGTCCAATTTAGTGGTTCTTGCAGAGACAAATATTCAATGAGAAAAACAGAAAATGTTTATGCTACATGAGTATACCATTGAAAATATATGGGGAAAAGGGATAAAATGATGATATCAGATTTTTTTCCCTCTCAATGTTTGCCAAGACCATTGTTATAGGCACGTCATGTATACAAAATGTTCGCTGCATTTACGTTATGGTTAATTAAAGCACATTTGAAACAGGACAAATAAAATAAAAGATAAAAATGTGACAAAAGAAGAAGCGTTTGGCATTTTTTAAAACCCGAAAAATTAACTTTTATATTACAAGAACTTGTTTTTATGGAAGAACTTGTTTCAAACGAATAAATTCCAGCAAATTTTCTTTCAAAAATCTGTAAAATGTTGGAGAAAATAAGCATGAGTTTAGCTCAAGGTCCGACCTTCTTGCCTCGAGAAATCCTAACTTAGTTAAGTCGCCTCGAACCCTCCTTATGTCTCTGAATGCCAATCTGTCCTCAAGAGCGAAATTTAATAAAATCATCGTGCTGTTTGCACGATAAAATGTAAGAAACTCGTGCAATTCTAGTTGAGGTAACTTCAAATAAGTAAGAGTAAGCTTCATGAATTAAGCCATAAGAGACAGATTAAGTGAAAGAATGGCCAATAAGATCTACATGAGAATTGTATGGGTTGTCTTGAAATACATTATATTTACATACTAAACTTTCCTGTCCTATGTTGTAGGTACTCAGCGTGCCATAAGAAGATCTGTACATCTGCCCTCCAGTCCTCTTGCTAAAGGAATCACCTGACAGTGGGAGGGGGACATACCCGGACAATGGACAGATTTTGATTTCACTGTTATGGGCTGTCTTGATATACATTATAATATTTACATACTAAACTTTCCTGTCCTATGTTGTAGGTACTCAGCGTGCCATAAGAAGATCTGTACATCCGCCCTCCAGTCCTCTTGCTAAAGGAATCACCTGGCAGTGGGAAGGGGACATACCCGGACAATGGACAGATTTTGATGTGGATGTCATGGGTTGTCTTGACATACATTATATTTACATACTAAACTTTCCTGTCCTATGTTGTAGGTACTCAGCGTGCCATAGGAAGATCTGTACATCCGCCCTCCAGTCCTCTTGCTAAAGGAATCACCTGGCAGTGGGAAGGGGACATACCGGGACAATGGACAGATTTTGATGTGGATGTCATGGGCTGTCTGGACATACATTATATTTACAAACTAAACTTTCCTGTCCTATGTTGTAGGTACTCAACGTGCCATAAGAAGATCTGTACATCCGCCATCAAGCCCTCTTGCTAAAGGAATCACCTGGCAGTGGGAAGGGGACATACCGGGACAATGGACAGATTTTGATTTCACTGTTATTGGCTGTAATGACATACATTATAATATTTACATACTTAAACTTTCCTGTTATAATTTGTTGTAGGTACACAGCGTGCCATAAGAAGATCTGTGCATCCGCCCTCCAGTCCTCTTGCTAAAGGAATCACCTGGCCGTGGGAAGGGGACATACCGGGACAATGGACAGATTTTGATTTCACTGTTATTGGCTGTAATGACATACATTATAATATTTACATACTTAAACTTTCCTGTTATAATTTGTTGTAGGTACACAGCGTGCCATAAGAAGATCTGTGCATCCGCCCTCCAGTCCTCTTGCTAAAGGAATCACCTGGCCGTGGGAAGGAGACATACCCGGACAATGGACAGATTTTGATGTGGATGTCATGGGCTGTCTTGAGGATGGCTTCACAAGTGGACAAACATTTAGATCTGACATTGTCAAAGTTGGCCTCCCCTGTGTAGCCTGATTACTTAACCCTTTCCTGAACAACAAAATTAGAGACTAAAAATTCCAATTTAAAAGCTGCTGAAGACAACAAAATTGATGTTAAAAAGGAAGGAATTTGTGTACAATATAGCTCAGAAAATATTGGGACAAAAGGAGAAACTGCTGGTTATCAGCAGTTTCTTCTTTTGTCCCAATGTTTTCCCAAGCCTTTTCTATTATGGACGTCAAAACCAGGTCTTGTTTGGGAAACGGTTAATTTTCATGCTGAAAATCAGTCAAAGTTGTGTAATAATAGAACAAACCCCCTATTTGTATTTTCCAACCCTCCTAACAGAAACCTTGCATCTGCCGCTATATTTCTTTCATTGTTGACCAAACCCTATGTTGTGGGTACTCATTAGAATCGCCTCACTGAGACAATTCTAATGAGTACCACAATATTTGGTTTCGAATTGAAATAGAAAAATAGAATCTTAATGTCTTAACACCTTGTTATCTGTTGCTCTGAACACATTATATACACATTCCAAACTTTCCTGTCCTATATTGTAGGTACTCAGCGTGCCATAAGAAGGTCTGTATATCCGCCATCAAGCCCTCTTGCTAAAGGAATCACCTGGCAGTGGGAAGGGGACATACCCGGACAATGGACAGATTTTGATGTCAATGTGATGGGCTGCCTTGAGGACGGCTTCACAAATGGACAAACATTCATAGATCTGACGTCGTCAAAAATTGGCCTCCCGTATCATATTGACTTGAAAAACATGACTCAAACACGGACCCACACAGGGCGTAAACGAAAAATACAGCGAGTGTTCACTTCTGCCTCCTATCCGTTAGATCTCTCATCTGGGAGCTCACAGAATAACAAGCGAAATCTACAATCTATTGGTCAGAACAAGAATGTGACTGCAAAAAAGCCAAGAACTGTAAGCAGTGGAGTTCCGCCGGCAACAAGTGGAACTGCATCAAATTTTGGAATTACTTTTCCCAGTTCTTCATCAAGTGCTCTCCAAAATGGTTTTTCATCTTTGAATTTCCCTTCAAGTTCTACATCAAATTCTACCTCAAATGTTTCATCCGTGATACAGTTTGGACATCCAGGACACTCACAAGGACCATTGACTAGGAGCAGATATAATCACACACTAGCTTCAAATGGGTTACAAGGAATTGGCTCTACCTCACAGCCTTCCCAAACACTCCCATCAGCAAGTATAAACAATAATAATAATAATAATTATCTACCAAATTTAAATTCACATGGGACGGGGAATAGTTTTTCCAGTTTGTCATTGTTTGCGAATCAGCCAGGGTTCCTACACAGACTTTTTGGAGGTCAGTCACAGTCATCAAACCATGCAGGATATAATGGTCTACCACCTCAGCCTATAGTGCCTGGATTTGGAACCAGCAGTTTCTCAAGCCATCATCAGCCTATGAGCTTTCCACAAGCAGGGTAAGCTTTTATACGCAGTGTTCTCCCCAGGCCAATAAGCTGTATCGGCCCCACTACAGCTTCATGGAAATCAATGTAATGCCACTACAGCTTCAAAACTACCCCACAGCTTAATTTCATCAAAATGGTCACTAAAAAGAGAGTTTTGAGCTATTTCATGCCAAAAATGGATAAATAATGCTTTCTTAAGAATTAAAATGTAATAATTCTATATAAAAACATTATGGGGAAAGAAGAAATTGCTCAAATTGAGCAATTTCTTCTTTTCCCATTATGTTTTTATTTATATTTATTTGCATGAACACAATGCGTTTCAAGGTTTGCCCATACTTATTATTTGCCACTACAGCTTCAAATTATTCCGCGGAGAACCCCAATACTTGTTATCTGACTCTGAGCAACAGATATGATTTTAAATTTATACAAAATGTATTTCAAATGCAATCCCTATGTTGTGAGTATTCATTGAATTATCTTGGTGAGACAATTCATATGACTAGTCACTAACCATAACATGGTTTGATAAAACAATATACATAAAAGAAGGCATTTTGAAACGCCTTTAACCCTTCTTATATATAGCTCTGTCTGATTTGCTGACAAATCAACTTTCTGATCAAGATAATAATTTCCTAAATTTGTTAAATTTAACTTAGTCTCAGAGTTACCCATTTCCAAATATATATGATATTTAGAGCAATGGCCATTGAAACATATCGTCGTTGTAAATCCAAAACCTTGTATCTCGTTTTTGGAAAAAATTAAAGGGGTCGGAAAAAAGTGTAATAACTTTTCCAAAACTGGAATAATTTGCTTGAAATTTGGACACATTGTTCACAAATAATGGGTCATTAACACTGTTCAGTAAAAATATCTCAAAACCTGCAGGAATTTTCATAGCTGTGCACACAAGTTTGTACTTTGAAAATCGCAGCAATCGACATACGAGGTTTTGCATTTACACCGACGATATTCTCTATCAAGTCAAATTCTAATCCAAAGCCTAGGGTTTGGTCCGATTGGATAAGATATTACAGATTAACCTTTTCCTAGACAAAACCTGGTTTTGATATTTATAATAGAAACGGCTTTCAAAAACATTGAGACAAAAAAAGAAAATTATGGTAATACATGTAATCAAATAATCAGCATTTTCTCCTTTTGCCTCACTGTTTTCAGTGCTACATTGTACGCAAAACATATCTTTATCTAAATCCATTGTGTTGTTTGCAGCTGTTTTCATATTGGATCATCTGTTCTCTTGAAAATATTGATTATCCAGAGCATTGACTGTGGGAGTATTCTCCTTATAGATTCTGTAGATAGATTCTGTAGATAGATTCCAATATTGGTAAATATTCATGAAGATCTGGGAATCTGCTGGATAACACAAAATCTATTAATGGGGATGTTTGAGATACTTGTTATTTACACAATGGTTCATTATTGACATGATTGTTTATGTTGTTTATCGTAAATAAGGATTTTAAATGTTGACTTTCTGTGAAATAGTGCTATGACATGGTTGTGAATTTGTACAATTTGTAATAGTGTGATTAATAGTAACATGTTTGAATGTGCAGCATGTAAATCCAATAGACTAATCTGGGCACATCCTGGGCTGATATTCACCAACCAGTTTAAATGCCAAAATGTCTTTAACCCTCTCCCAAACGACAAAATTTTAGGGTGATCCAAATTGAAAGATGCTGCAGACGACAAAATTGATGATGATAGACATGATTTATGTAAAACATGGCACAGAAAATATTGAGACAAAAGTAGAAACTGCTGGTTATCAGCAGTTTCTTCTTTTGTTTCAATGTTTTCCCAACCCTGTTCTATTAGGGACGTCAAAACCAGGTCTTGTTTTGGAAAGGGTTAAAATCACACAACAATCCATATGATTGGCCAAGACATACATCTTGTCCAATCAGATGGCTTGTAATGTAATTTTGCCTTAGACAAGCAATTTAGAAATGTTGGTGAATATGGCCCCTGACCTTCTAGATGAGATGATAATTATACCCCCCACCTACGAAGAAGAGGGGGGTATATTGGTTTCACCATGTCTGTCTGTCAGTCCGTCCGTCCATCCGTCCAGTCGTCCGTCCGTAGACTTTTTCGTTTCCGTGCTCTAACTCAAGAACAATTTGACCTAGGATTATGAAACTTTACACAGTTGTTGCCCTTGACCCAAGGAGGTGCCCTAGGGTTTTTGGGTCACCAAGGTCAAAGGTCAAGGTCACAATCAGACTTTGTTTAAAATCCGTTTCCGTGCTCTAAGTCAAGAACCAGTTGACCTAGGATCATGAAACTTTACGCATTTGTTGCCCATGACCCAAGGAGGTGCCCTATTGTTTTTGGGTCACCAAGGTCAAAGGTCAAGGTCACAATCGGACTTTGTTTAAAATCCATTTCCGTGCTCTAAGTCAAGAACCGGTTGACCTAGGATCATGAAATTTTACGCAGTTGTTGCCCATGACCCAAGGAGGTGCCTTATTATACGCCCGAAGGGTCGTATTATGTTATGGCCCCGCTCGTCTGTCTGTCCGTCCGTCTGTCCGTCCGTCCGTCCGTCCGTCTGTCCGTCCGTCCGTCCGTCCGTTAGCAATTTCTTGTGTGCGCAACTCCTCCTACCGTTTTGATCGGAATTTGATCAAACTTGCCACAATGAATCTCCATGGTGTCTAGTTGTGCATCCCGCTTACGGAATTTAATTAACTCTTTTCGTTCTTGAATTATCTGCCCTTGAATTAAAAAAATGCCCATTTTCTTGTGTGCGCAACTCCTCCTACAGTTTTGATCCGAATTTGATCAAACTTGCCACAATGAATCTCCATGGTGTCTAGTTGTGCACACCGCTTACGGAATTTAGATAACTGTTTTCGTTCTTGAATTATCTGCCCTTGAATTTAAGAAAAAATGCCCATTTTCTCAAAAATGTCCATTTTCTCCTGTGTGCAACTCCTATAGTTTCAACCAGAATTTAATCAAACTAGCCACAATGAATCTCTATGGTGTCTTGTTGTGCAAACAAAAGCTTTTGATAACTTTTCATGTTTGAATTAACTGCCCTTGAATCGAAAAAATGGCCAATTTTACTGACAAGCCCCTCTCGGGCGTATATGCGCCGCTTTGCGAAGCTCTTGTTGTTTTGAGGTGACCAAGGTCAAAGGTCAAGGTCACAATCGGACTTTGTTTAAAATCCGTTTCCGTGCTCTAAGTCAAGAACCGGTTGACCTAGGATCATGAAACTTTACACAGTTGTTGCCCATGACCCAAGGAGGTGCCTTATTGTTTTGGGGTGACCAAGGTCAAAGGTCAAGGTCACAATCGGACTTTGTTTAAAATCCGTTTCCGTGCTCTAAGTCAAGAACCGGTTGACCTAGGATCATGAAACTTTACACAGTTGTTGCCCATGACCCAAGGAGGTGCCCTATTGTTTTTGGGTCACCAAGGTCAAAGGTCAAGGTCACAATCGGACTTTGTTTAAAATCTGTTTCCGTGCTCTAAGTCAAGAACCAGTTGACCTAGGATCATGAAACTTTACACAGTTGTTGCCCATGACCCAAGGAGGTGCCCTATTGTTTTTGGGTCACCAAGGTCAAAGGTCAAGGTCACAATCGGACTTTGTTCAAAATCCATTTCCGTGCTCTAAGTCAAGGACGGTTGACCTACAGCACTTTTTTAGTGACAAGGCGCTAGTGGGGGGTATTTGTCCGCTTTGGGACAGTTCTAGTTTTACTTGGTCTTTGGGATAGCATTGATTACCGTATAACTGTTATTTTTTGCGGGTGCAAATTTTTGCGGATTGGGCCCAAAAATGGTACATTTAATTTTTGCGTATTTAATTTTTGCGATTTCTTCTCCAAAATTAATTTCGTATTTGTCATTAAATCTATATTGTGACTTTATGTATCATTGTTTTCAAAGTGTCTCTCTAAATTACTTCAGTTGTGTTCGTTTCAACACCTATTAAAGGGGTGAAAACATACCTATCCTTGAAGTAACAATAATGATATTTTTAACAGTCCTGTACATAAAGAGTGTGGTGTAGATTACACTTAAGCCACGAAGAAGTTTTTAAATCAAAGGTAGCATTAAGAGGACAAATTTAATTAAATCAATGTATTATTTGCGAATCTAATTTTTGCGGTATGATTGTATCCGCAAAAATTACATTGCCGCAGAAATTACCAATCATACGGTATTTTGATCATGCAAAATTGAAGTGAAACGAGACCTGAGTTGACATCTTATATCACAAATGCTTTGGAAAAAATTGCCACAAGAAAAAAAAGGCCCACCCAACTTTTTCTCCTTGTGTCAAAACTTTTGTGCATTATTGTACAGAAAGCCTACCTTTATCATAACTTCATTTGTCATCTTCAGCAGCTTCAAAATATCTATAATTGTATTAATCTATAATTTTGTCGTTTGAGAAAAGGTTTAGCCCATTCCCAGACAAGACCGGGTTTTGACGTTCCTATTAATAAGCCTTTGGAAAACTTTGAGACAATAGAAGAAAATAGCATTTTCTCATTTTCTAAGCAATATTTTCTCTCCTATATCATACACAAATCTCATCTTTCTGAACATCCATTTTCATGTCTGCAGCCACTTTCAAATTATGTTACTAATTTTTTTTCCGTTTGGGAAAAGGTTAAACTTAAAGGGATCAGACAGAAGCACATCAGCACACTAAACTTTTGAATGTAATTAGTGTCATAGACAAGGGTGCCTTATTATGAATCATTTCTGTGAGCACATCATCATGTTTGTAACAAAGTATCATCTTAAAATGACTGGATCATGATGAAACTTGGCAAGTGGTTGAGGTAGGTTGGTCAACATGCTGTATTGATGTCACTCTATTGATAATTTTGAGCCAGGCCATTTGGGCATTGCCATTAGAACTTTATTTTCACAGATGAAAAGTTATGGTATTCCATCCCTAATGAGATTCATGTGACTTTAGAATCTTTCAGGGGATGTCACTTCATAAAAATTTGGTGATGAAAAGTGCTGATATTTCTAACTCAAAACATGTCTTTATAGATTGGATTATGTTATGAATTTTATGAATGTCACACAAAAAATTCTGTTGTCACATAAGTTTTATTTTTTAAGTCTGTATCTACAAGCTGAATCATATTCTACGTACTCTACACTTAACCCATTACCAAAAGTTAGAAAACATTGTGGGAAATAAAAAAATTGCTTGTCACAAGCAATTTCTTTATTTTCCACAATGTTTTCCCAAGCCTTTTCTTGTGAGGGAGTCAAAAAGCGTCAATGTGCATTAAAGGGTTAAATCCGCGATCATTGACTTTCATGTCTGCTGTCACATGTAACATTTGGCATCTTTGGCAGTCACAAGTAGAATCTGCCACTCAGAGGAACCAAAATCAATAGTAATCTAGCAGTATTGTTGCCAAATTTGTGTAAATTCCCTGTAAATCAACTATAAGATTAAAAGAGACAGAAATCTAATTGGACAGTAATGCTCACAATCTGTATTATTTACCCTTTCCCAAATGATGACTCTCGTAATAGAATTTAGAAAAAGATTGAGACAAACTTGACAGGAAAAAAAAGCTGGTAACCAACATTTTCTGCTTTTGCCTCAATATTTTCCATTCTATAATAATTAACACATTCTCTCCTTTTGATATCATTATTGTATACCCCAACTACGAAGTAGAGAGGGTATATTGGTTTCACCATGTCTGTCTGTCCATTTGTAGACTTTTTCATTTCCGTGCTCTAAGTTAACCCATGAACTGTTTGACCTATGTTCATGACACTTTACACATTTGTTGCCCATGACTCCAGGAGGTGTCCTATTGTTTTGGTGTCAGGTAGGTTAACGGTCAAGGTCACAACTGGACTTTATTTAAAATCTGTTTCCATGCTCTAATTCAAGAACCATTTAAGCTAGGATCATTAAACTTTACACAGTTGTTGTCCTTGACCCAAGGTGGTACCCTATTGTTTTTTGGTCACATAAGTCAAAGGCTAAGGTCACAATTGGACTTTGTTTAAAGGGACATAACATTCTAATGTCAATTTTTAGAAGTATGTCTTGATGCAAAGATTTGTTATTCTAATGCGTAGAAATGCTATCAGTTTTTTACGAAGTTGTTATTTATAAGCGAAAAATACGCATTTATAGTTGAGACAGAAATGGCAAATTACATAGAAATCCGAACTGTTGTGGACAACAATTTGATTAATTTTAGCACAAAAATAAATATTTCTAATAAACGACGCATTAGTTTGGCCTGAAATTTTCAGAACTTACATAAGAAAATATGCTCTTTAAGATAGGAATAAAAGTGAATTTTATGAAAAAATATCGTGAAATGTCACTTTAAAATCAATTTCCATGCTCCAACTGCAGAACCTTTTGACCTGTAGCACTTTTTCAGTGTTCACTTTGCGACAGTTTTGTTGTCGGCAATTGCTTTCAGCTAGGATCGCCTTCAATTTTTGTTGTTTCAGAAAGAGATACATATGGATGGAGTCTTCTACTCACATCAAACAAAATCAATAGTAATCTAGCAGTAGCAATGCTGCCAAATTTGTACAAATTCCCTTTATATCAACTGTAGGATTAATGCTGGCAGAAATCTAATTAGACAGTGATTGTCTCAATCTGTATTATTTACACTTTCCCAAACATGGACACTTTTTGATGCATCTTAGTTTGGTAATTGGTTAACCCTTTCCCAAACAACAAAACTTTAGACTGCTCCAAATTCAAAGCTGATGCAGACGACAATTCCAAGTGAATGAAATTTAAAAAAAGATTAATCATTTTGGGTAGAAAATATTGTGGGAAATGAAGAAATTGCTTGTCACAAGCAATTTCTTCATTTTCCACAATGTTTTCCAGGGCAATTAACTAGTAAGGAGTCAAAAAGAGTCACTGTGTGGTAATGGGTTAAAAAGGGTAGAATCTGACTAGTGTCAAGGAAATCAATAGTATTATAGCAGCAATGTTGTCTAATTTGTATAAATTCCCTGTATATCAACTGTAAGATTAATGCTGGCCGATTGTAATTGGACAGTAATTCTCACAATCTGTATAAATTTCCAAGTTATTACCCTTTCTATAGCAAAAGCCCTAAATGATGGCAGCATTTCCCAAATTAGGCCCGTAGGAAGCAATTTCATATTGAATGTTTGACTGAATATTGGTGGGGAAGGGGGGAGCAATATTGGATTTTCCCTAAATTTTAAGTGTAAAATAAGAAAAATTTAGCACTTTTGACCAACTTGGGCGGGGCCTAAGCCAACACTATTCCAAACCCACACCCACCCACCCACATTCCCCCCGTTCGTACGGGCCTGCAAATGGTAACGCTTTCCCAAACGAGACCTTGTTTAGATATCCCTTTTAGTAGGAATGACTTGGAAAATGATATCCTGTTGTGTGCAGCAGCCTTCAAATTGGACCAACCTAAGACTGTTCAATTTTTGAATAGGTTAATTTTATTTAACATGCCCTTGTTACTCTATTTCACATTTTGCTATGAAATTTATATCACAAAATGAACATTCCAAAACTACTGTACAAAATGTTAGGCTGGTCAAACTTGAAAGCTGAGGCAGACAATATTATGAATGTTAATAAGGACATGATTTGTTCACAATATGACAAAGAAAATACTGAAATATTGAGGAAAAAGGGTGAAATATTGACCATTTTCTTCTTCTGCCTAAATGCTTTCCATACCATCTCTAATTCAGACTTTCAAACCAGGTCTTTTATGGAAAAGGGTTAGTGAATACAATAAAGGAAAACGCAAGATTATTTAGAATAAATATAAGAATGTAGTTTTGCAGAATATCCTAATCTATTTCCAATGCAATTCCCGCTTTTACATACCTAATAGAAAACGTATGGGAACAAATTGAGAGAAAAGAAGAAATAGCTGATGATCAGCATTTTCTCTGTTTCCCCTCAACATTTTCTGCTATACCTCTATTCTCAGTTGCAAAGTTTAATTAAGCTCAACAATTTTTTTTCACATGAAAAAAACTATGTATTTTGGTCGGTCTGAATTTTTGTTGCTTGGAAAGAAAGAATTTGTAATATGCATGAACCTTGACCTTCTATTTTGCAGAAGTTTGAATCCAAGTGGAGTTCCAGGGACAAGAAGAGTTAGACCATCTGCATCTAGTGAGTAGGATTACCATTTTATGCTGATTAGCCCATTACCAAACAACAAAGGTTAACCCATTACCAGACAGCAAAATTTTGGAATGTTTCAAATTCAAAGATGATACAGACGACAATTTTAGTATAAATTTGTGTGGAATTTGTGTATATTATGGCTCAGAAAACATTGAGGCAAAAGAAGAAAATGCTGATCATCAGCATTTTCTTCTTTTGCCTCAATGTTTTCCGAAGCTTTTTCAATTAGGGACGTCGAAACCAGGTCTTGTTTGGGAAAGGGTTAAGACATATAGAAGACAATTTTAAGTGAATACAATTTTAATTTCTTAGTCTATTTGGGTAGAAAACATTGTGGGAAATGAAGAAATTGCTTGTCACAAGCAATTTCTTCATTTCCCACAATGTTTTCCAAAGCCATTATCTTTTAAGGAAACAAAAAGAGTCATTGTGTGGTAATGGGTTAGAGCCCCCTCAGAGCTTTACAAAAAAAAATGTAATCAAGAATAATTATTGCACATAATTCACCTGGCATCATGCAAACATGCTGTTTAAATGTTGAAATTCTTCTGTTGTATTATTTTCTCTGCATTTAGATTTGTTTGGTTAACAGGAAATTTGTCTTCTTTTAAGATTTGCTATGGTATTAAATAAAATTTTATTCTAGCCCAGAAGCGAACAAAAAAAGCTGCTTAAGTAAAGAATATTCTATTCTCAAAATATTGAGGGAAGAGGAAGAAATGCTGGTCATAAGCATTTTCTTCTTTTCTCAATGTTTTCTGAAAGATTTGTTGAAAGGGATGTCAAAAAAAAATGTCATTTCAGGAAGATTTGAAAGCAAAACTGTGTCTCTCTCTCTTTTCAGAAGGAAGTCATTCCCTACCACCAAGCCAGAGAATTCCTAATGTTGAAAAATCAAAGAAAAAGACTAACTCAACTGGTAAGATATTTGTGACCAGTCATGCAAAAAGGGACTGTCTGGGATAATTGTAAAACTGATTTATATAAAAATAAAGATAGAGTAGACCTGGCAGACTCAGAGGTCAGTCACATTTCGAAAATGATCGAAAATTAACCCTTTCCCAAACGACAAAAATTGAGACAGTTCCACTTTGAAAGCTGCTGTAGACAACAAAATTTATGTTATCAGATCAAAGATTTGTGTGCAATAAAGCATAGAAAATATTGAGACAAATGGAGAAACTGCTGGTTATCAGCAGTTTCTTCTTTTGTCTCAATGTTTTCCCAATCCATTTCTAGTAGACGTCAAAACCAGGTCATGTTTAGGAAAGGGTTAAGATAGGAATTTTTCACATGTAGTGTACATTCCTCTTCTTTAGTATAAACTTTTTTATTTCACATCAATTTGGACGAAAGTTAGAAACTCATTTAATTCCACTTTGTTATGACAAGATCATAAAGTTTTTCTTGAATTCTGAATTCTTGAATTCTGAAAATTCAATTAGTTCAAATTGAAATGATATGACAAACTGAAAGTCAAGGTAAAATATTGGAATAAAATTTCCAGAAAACAACCATTTATCTTTCCTGTACTCATCTTGTTTTCCAGGCCGTTTGTTCGGTGATATTATTGACAACTATGCAGTATTATTGAATACACCACCTGCAGATGAGGTCAGTTGTAACCCATTTTCACTTAATGATGCTTTTTAATGCCCACAAGATAAAAGACATCTTAACCCATTCCAATGCACTGTGACCCTTTTTGACTCCCCATAAGATAAAGGCTTTTTGAAAGCATCATGGAAAATGTAGAAATTTCTTGTGACAAGCAATTTTTTCATTTCACACAATTTTTAGCTCGACTTTTTGAAGAAAATGAGAGCTTATACTGTCACCCGGGCATTGGCGTTGGCGTCGGCGTTGCAACCAAGGTTAAAGTTTTTTCAAACATCAATAACTTCCATACTATCAAAGGGATTCAACCCAAATTTGGAATATTTATTCACCATCACACCTTCTACCTTACTACCAGGGCCCATAACCCTGGCTCCACTATATTTGGAGTTATGCCCCCTTTATACTAAGCAACTTAGAAAGTCGAGCGCGCTGTCTTCGGACAGCTCTTGTTCTATCTAAAATGACCAAAATAGTTTAAATTCAATTCGCTTAAAATTTTCTTCAATATCATTGATTTGGACCAGTCTAAAATTTAGATGGCTGGTAGTAATTTAAATAGGAGCTGCCCCATGCTTTTAAGTATTCAATGATAACAGAAGTATATAATTTTGAATTATTATACTGTGATCTGATTCAATATAGAGTTATGACTAACTACTGAAGCATCAATGGCCAAGTGCTTGCGCTATTTATACCCCCATTCTATCCCCTACCCCCATTGCATTTGGAGGGGGCAGAATTTAAAGGAATCAGCTTGTTGGTCATTCAGGTGGACTTACTATCAATCAGACATGATTCTTTGATTTATGGCAGAGTATGTTGGAAAATTTTTACAATAATAACCTATTTTGTGACTTTGCACGGCTTGATACAGTCACATTTACTGATAGCTCTATTTTTATGCCCCCATAGCAAAATATTGGCAGCATATTGTTATGCTCCCCGAAAAAATTTCGGGGGAGCATATGGTCGCCATGCTGTCCGTCCATCCGTCCGTCCACAGCCATATCTCAGCAACCTTTGGACCAAATTCAATGAAACTTCACATGTGAACTCCCTGGGTCAATACCTAGGGCCCTTTTTCTCTGTTTGTAAATTTAAGGCTGCGTCATGGAAAAACGGGCCTTAGTGTAAAAATTAGTTTTTCTCTTATTTCTCTTCATCTAATGGCCAGAATTTAATGAAATTTTGTGCTCATGTAATAAATAGGATGTTCTAGACCATATTCTATAAATAATGTGTGTACAAAAAAGCTGTCATGGGAAAAGGGGGCTTAATGTGTGATAGTTTTTATTTTGTGACAAACACTTATTCGGGGAGCATAATCCGTCTGTGACGGCTCTTGTTTTACTTATGTCTGTCTGTCTGAAAAAAAACTTAACATTGGCCATTTCGGGGGCATTGGTGTTTCAAAAACACATCTTGTTGCTTGCAGGATTGTTGTATATGTTGCGAGAAGCTACAAGAGGCTGCCAGTCATGGTGAAGGTGGACCGGAAGATCATGCTTTGATACAACTAGAGAAATGTTGTGATTTAACCTGGTCTTCTGTCATGTATGAAAGAGTTACAATGAAATGTCTTAATTACTTTATTTGTTGCTTGCAGGATTGTTGTATATGCTGTGAGAAGCTACAAGAGGCTGCCGGTCATGGTGAAGGTGGACTGGATGATCATGTCGTGATTCAACTAGAGAAATGTAGTCACATGTTTCATAAACTGTGTCTTAAAGCCATGTATGACAGTGGGCCTAAGGTGAGTGAATGAAATAAATGAGCAGCTGGGACACGGAAAAGGGTCCCTTAATTTCACTCTCAGCACTCAGATACTAAGAGACATGAACAAGGATCATTACTTTATCCCTTTCCTAAACGACAAAATTTCAGGGTGCTCTAATTTGAAAGCTGGTTGCAGACCACAAAATTAAGATTGAAAACTTTTGGATTTGTGTAAAATATAGCTTAGAAAATATTTAGGCAAAAGGAGAAACTGCTGGTTATCAGCAGTTTCTTCTTTTGACTCAATGTTTTCCCAAGCTTATTCTATTAGGGATGTCAAAACCAGGTCTTGTTTGGGAAAGGGTTATTTGGTTTGTTAATCCATTAACAGTTACATCAAACGACTTATCTTTCTCAAATGAACAGATTCTTTACCCTTTCTTTCGTTAAACGAGAGTAAACATGTTTTTCTGTAAGAAATTTCTTCTAATTGGGAAGAATATTATGTAACGTCTGCTACGGTGGCATGAAGTTGTATCTTTCAATGAATTTCTTGGAATAAGGAGGTTGGAATTGATCATGGAATGTAAGCGAATGAGTTGATCAAGATATTTTGATCTGCAGTGAGAACTTGGCATTAATTTTCTTCAATATTTTTCCAAATTGGTACACTTAGGAGGGCAAAAAGGCGCCATTGATTAGGAATAGATTAAAGATTGAGCGATTAGCCACTCTAATCTATTTTTCTTTAATCTTGTATGTCAATAGGAAGGTAGTTTACAGTGTCCTACATGTAAGACAATTTACGGCGAGAAGCGTGGAAACTGTCCTATAGGAGAGATGGAATATCACATGATACACAATGAACTAGCGGGCTATGAGGGACACAAAACTATACAGATTACATATAGCACAGAAAATATTGAGACAAAAGGAGAAAATGCTGGTTTTCAGCATTTTTGAAAACCAGCATTTTCTTCTTTTGTCTCAATATTTTCCCTAACCTATTAGGGTCTTGAAAACCAGGTATTGCTTTAGAAAACTGTTAAAACAGAGAGTGATTAACCTTTCTAATCTATATTTCTTTAATCTTGTATGTCAATAGGAAGGTAGTTTACAGTGTCCTACTTGTAAGACAATTTACGGAGAGAAGCGTGGAAACTGTCCTATAGGAGAGATGGAATATCACATGATACACAATGAACTAGCGGGCTATGAGGGACACAAAACTATACAGATTACATACCACATACCCAGTGGTACTCAGGTAATTAACCCTTTCCCAAATGACAAAATTTTAGGGAGTCCTATTTAAAAGCTGCTATAGACTACAAAATTGGTGTTAAAAAGGAATAGATTTGTGTACAATAAAGCACAGAAAATATTGAGACAAAAGGAGAAACTGCTGGTTATCAGCAGTTTCTTCTTTTGTTTCAATGTTTTCACAAGCCTATTCTATTAGGAACGTCAAAACCAGGTCTTGTTTGGGAAAGGGTTAAACATTTATCAAACAATGCTTTGTTTTGATAAAAAAAACTTGCGCTTACAAACTAGATCTGTCTGAAAAAGAGTTGACCATATTTTTTGCATAGATACTTCCGGCCAAGACCTATCATTTGGGACCATGACCTCTGACATCATGATCTTGGCCTTTGAGTTTGATCTTCTTTCAGAAATTATAACCTGGTCTTGGGATCTATGCCTTCTGCTCTTTTAGAGATACAACCTGGATATTAAGTCATGGATACCTCGTGTCTAGGTATAAGGCATATTTGAAATTTTAGTCTCAACTGTGATCGATTTGGAAACATTGGCTCATAGGCCCACCAGTAGAATAAACCTGAGCCATAAGCCAGCATACATCATATATCCTGGCTTATAACTTTGTTTTTTTATACGCCGAAGGGTCGTATTATGTTATGGCCCCGCTCGTCTGTCTGTCCATCTGTCCATCTGTCTGTCCGTCTGTTAGTAATTTCTTGTGTGCGCAACTCCTCCTACAGTTTTGATCGGAATTTGATCAGACTTGCCTCAATGAATATCCATGGTGTCTAGTTGTGCACACCGCTTACGGAATTCAATTAATTCTTTTCGTTCTTGAATTATCTGCCCTTGAATAAAAAGAATGCCCATTTTTAGCTCGACTTTTCGAAGAAAATGAGAGCTTATACTGTCACCCGGGCGTCGGCGTTGGCGTTGGCGTCGGCGTTGGCGTTGCAACAAAGGTTAAAGTTTTTTCAAACATCAATAACTTCCATACTATCAAAGGGATTCAACCCAAACTTGGAATACTTATTCACCATCACACCCTCTACCTTACTATCAGGGCCCATGACCCTGGCTCCACTATATTTGGAGTTATGCCCCCTTTATACTTAGCAACTTAGAAAGTCCAGCACTTAGAAAGTCGAGTGCGCTGTCTTCGGACAGCTCTTGTCTTGTGTGCGTAACTCCTCCTACAGTTTTGATCAGAATTTGATCAAACTTGCCACAATGAATCTCCATGGTGTCTAGATGTGCACACTGCTTACGGAATTTAGATAACTGTTTTCGTTTAAGAAAAAATGCCCATTTTCTCAAAAAAGTCCATTTTCTCCTGCGCCCAACTCCTACAGTTTCAACCAGAATTTAATCAAACTAACCACAATGAATCTCTATGGTGTCTTGTTGTGCAAACAAAATTTTGATAACTTTTCACTTGTTTGAATTAACTGCCCTTGAATCGTAAAAATGGCCAATTTTACTGACAAGCCCCTCTCGGGTGTATAATGGGCCGCTCTGCGAAGCTCTTGTTTTCTCATAGGCCATCCAGGGAAAGTTCTGATTAGTCAAATTACATGTAGAGTGGGTGAACGTATTTCAGAACAGCATTTAAATCCGAAAAACATTTTTGACATCTCACAACATCCCCAAAATGCAATCAAATGACATGGAGACCTCTTTATTCTTGACACATATGTCATCCCCTCCCTTTCTTGCTATTTTGGGTCTAGTTATGATGTAAATGCTGAGATAAATGCCGAAGTTTGAAGTTAACTCTAATGGGCAAGTAATATTATGCATGAAACAATTCTACCTCGTACATTTCTTAAGGTTTTTAGCTCACCTGAGCACGAAGTGCTCAAGGTGAGCTATTGTGGTCGCTCACCGTCCGTCGTCCATCTGTCTGTCCGTCCGTTCACAATTTCGTGTTTACACTCTAGCATCTACAAATATAAGCCAATCTTGACCAAACTTGGTCAAAACATGTATGGCCATAAGATCTCGGATGAGTTCGATTATGGGTCAGATCGAACTAGAAAGTCAGGAGTTATCTGCCCTTGAATGCGAAAAATACCTACTTTTGACATTGTTTACACTCTAGCATCTACAATTATTGATCAATCAAGACAAATCTTGGACATAACATTGCAGACCATAAGATCTTGGATGAGTTTGATTTTCAGTCTGATCTGACCAGAAAGACGAGAGTTATGTGCCCTTGAATTCGACAAAATTGCCATTTTCGGCTGTTTTCGACCTTGTTTACACTCTAGAATCTACAATTATTCATCAATGAAGACAAAACTTGGACACACTGTTGGGGACCATAAGATCTTGGATGAGTTTGACTTTCAGTGTGATTTGATCTGAAAGTCGAGAGTTATTTGCCCTTGAATTTGACCATATTGCCATTTTTGGCTGTTTTCGACCTTGTTTACACTCTAGAATCTACATTTATTGACCAATCAAGACAAATCTTGGACACAATGTTGGGGACCATAAGATCTTGGATGAGTGTGGTTTTCAGTCTGATCTGATCAGAAAGTCAAGAGTTATGTGCCCTTGAATTTGACAAAATTGCCGTTTTGGGCTGTTTTCGACCTTGTTTACACTCTAGAATCTACAATTATTAATCAATCAAGACAAAACTTGGACACAATGTTGGGGACTATAAGATCTCGGATGATTTCCATTTTCAATCTGATCTGACCAGATAGATGAGAGTTATGCGCCCTTGAATTGGGCAAAATTGCCATTTTTGGCTGTTTTCGACCTTGTTTACTCTCTAGAATCTACAATTATTAATCAATCAAGACAAAACTTGAACACAATGTTAGGGACCATAAGATCTCGGATGAGTATGATTTTCAGTCTGATCTGACCAGTCTGGTGTGATCAGAAAGACGAGAGTTATGTGCCCTTGAATGTGATTAAATTGCCATTTTTGGCTGTTGTTGACCTTGTTTACACTGTAGAATCTACAATTATTTAAAAAAAAACAAAAAAACAAAACAATGTTGGGCACCATAAGAGCTCGGATGAGTTTGATTTTCACAACGTTATTGACCATAAGTTCATATTTAGTCTTAAAGTCATAAATATCAATTGAATTGAACCTAAGTGTTGCTCATATCATTTTGGTTCAGGTGAGCGATATAGGACCATCATGGTCCTCTTGTCATTAACAACGGCTACGCTATTTTCCCAATCCAAATAACTTTTAATGTTGAATAAGTGTTGCTTTACCATGCTAGATTGTGTTTTGAAGGCTACAATGTATCTAAGTATCAGAAAGTTGGGGTTCGGAATTAAAACCACAGATTTTGTGCTGTGGTTTTATTTCCGAAAACATTCATTTCAAAATGCTATTTATATTCACTGAATACCAATTTAGCGAGAACTCACAGACAGCAAATACTTGTTTTGTGATATTTGTCTCCTGGGATTGTACTTTTTAACATTTTAAAAGGGTTGGGGAGGGTTTGTGTATTTGCCTGACTCTTAGAATTGCAGCTTGGATGTTCGGTAATAGGTACATCCTTAATCTGATTTGTAAGCTTATTTTTTTTCATTAATATCTGCGACCTGTTATTAATTGTTTGTGAGTAAAACATAGTTTAAACAATGGTGAATATCATGAAAGAAGTTTGCATGTCTTTCTTTGGTTATTTAAAAGGAATCTTATTAATGTTTGGAATTAGAACCACTTGTATTCGGATTTACAACCACCTTTCGGAATTGCAATCATTCACCCCATGACTTTCACAGCAAATATCTATCCTAATACAACACTTATTGGTTTCGATATATGACAAAAAAACGTCATAAACATTGACGTTGCCATAGGCAACAAAGAATTCGGCGATGGTGGTTGTATTTGCGAACATTTAAAATAGTGGCTTAGGTGTTTGGTAATAGGTACACCCGCACTAGATGTCATGATATTGGACTCAAATTGTTAAAGATTGAATGCCTTTCATTCTAGATATTTGGTAATATGGACAATGTGTAAATTTCTGCAATTTCTTGTCCATAGGTTGAAATTTCATGGCCCATTTCTGAGAAGAAAGGGGCCAGAATTATCCAGTCTTTGTGTTTTAGGGTCCAGAGCATCCGCACCCTGGTAAACGTTACTCAACTAGAGGATTCCCACGTGTAGGATATATACCGGACTGTGATAAAGGGAGATTGGTAAATATCGGCTTTGATCTTTTTCCATGCAATTCCATGTAAGACCAGTCCTAATCATGTACTGTAGATGACAAATCAAATGGTACTGAAAACAGAAGACCTAGAATTTTTAGCATGAAAAGTCCTTTTAAAGAGAAAAAGGGGGACATGCCAGTCATCAGCATTTCCTTCATTTACCTTAAATATAAAAAAACTAGGCTGTTAAAGTTTGGAAGCTGCTGTAGACGATATTATCAGCTGTTTTTCCAACACTTAAAAAAGTGATTTGGCCTTTTTCCTTCACAAGGACAGCCGACCCCGGATAGCTCAGTTGGTTACGTCGGAGTCTGTCAATCCAGGGGTCACGAGTTCGAATCCCAGCTCTGCCAGTATCCATTCTGACATCTGACAAAAGTCATTTGTCTCTCACCAATGGGTGTGAATCATCTATGTGAGAGAGCAGCTGGAGGCTCGGTTTGGATATTGTGGTTGTACTAGTGCAAGAAATACCAGGAACCCACGGTTAGGTGCTCCAGCCGCTGGGATATGACCAGAGAAGTTGAAAACGGCGTAAAACCCCAATAAAATCAAAATCCTTCACAAGGACACAATTAGTCTCGGTAAATGAAATCAATAGATCTTGACCAATTAATTAGCTCACCTGAGCATGAAGTGCTCAAGTCAAGCTATTGTGATCACATTTTGTCTGTCGTCCGTTTGTCTGTGGTCCGTCTGTCTGTCGGCCTGTCCGTCCACAATTTGATGTTTACACTCTAATATCCACAAATATAAGTCAATCTTGATCAAACTTTGTCAAAACAAATATGGTCATAAGTATTGGATTAGTTTGATTATGGGCCAGATCTGACCAGAATGTCATGTATATCCGCCCTTGAATGTAAAAAAATGCTGTTTTTGACTTTACACTCTAGCATCTACAATTATTGATCAATCAAGACAAAACTTGGACATGATGTTGGAGACCATTAGATCTCGGATGAGTTTGATTTTCGACTTTCAGGCTAGAAAATCGAGAGCAATATGCCCTTGAATTTGACAATATTGAAGTTTTCGACTGTTTTCGATCTTTCTTGTTTACACTCTAGAATCTACAATTATTGCCTTGATCAAATTAGTTATCACTGTAACAGCAACACTTTCTGAGAATAATGTGCCCTTGCCATGATTTTTCCCTTGGCAATGTGTCATAGCAGTTCAGTGAGTGATTTAGGACCATCATGGTCCTCTTGTTTATTTTGTCTCATTTGATTTGAATATTTTAAGGCAGTCAAAACCAAAGCTTATTTGGAACATTAACCCATTAACAAATGAGTTGAAATTTTAGACCGGTCCAAATTGAAAGATGTTGCATATGATAATTGCAAGTGAATGAGATTTAGAATTGTTTGTCTTTTTGGGTTGAAAACATTTTTTATGAAATGAAGAAATTGCTTGTGACAAGCAATTTTCTCATTTTCCACAATGTTTTCCAAAGCCTTTATCCTGTTGGGCATCAAAAAGCATCTCTGTTTGGTAATGTGGTTATGTTTATGGAGTTTGTTCAATTATCTTAAAGGTTGTACAACTATGGAGTTTTTTTAATTTATTTTACAGGTTGTACAACTACTCATAATAGCATGGAAGCGCAGACTGACATTTACGATCGGCACCTCGGCTACGACGGGTGAAGACAACACGGTCGTGTGGAACGAGATACACCACAAAACTGAGATCGGAGCAAACTATTCCGGACACGGATATCCGGACCCAAAATATCTTGATAACGTCCTGTTAGAGTTGGCCGTGCACGGAATCACAGAGAAAGATTTACCCACCTGATGCATTTTAACCCTTTACCAGACGGCGAAATTTTATACTTGTCCAAATTCAAAGATGATGCACAGGACATTTTCAAGTAGACGAAATTTTACAAATCTTTCCATTTTGGGTTAGAAAACATTTGGGGAGATGAAGAAATATCTTGACAACGTACTGCTAGAGTTGGCTGTACACGTAATCACAGAGAAAGATTTACCAACCTGATGGAACACGGAGTAGTTTGTGCATGGTTCATAGTCTATCAGAGATTTTGTGTTATTAATGATCACAAAAAAATTAAAAATCGACTTATCCCAATGTATCAATATGTTTTCATCATTTGAGATGATTGGGCATTAACCCTTTCCCAAACAAGACCTGGTTTTGACGTCCCTAATAGAAAGCGCTTTAGAAAACATTGAAACAAAAGAAGAAACTGCTGATAACCAGCAGTTTCTCCTTTTGTATCAATATTTTCTTTGCCGTATTTTACACAAATTCTATCTTTAATAACTTCCATTTTGTCATTTGTAGCAGTTTTTGAAGTGGATCACCTTAAAATTTTGCTTTTTGGGAAAGGGTTAATCATGAAATCATGATTGAACATATCAAGAGCTTGTGCATGGTTCAAAGTTTATCAGAGATTTTGTGTTATTAATGATCACAAAAAAGTTAAACCTTTCCCCTATGGCAAAGTTTTAGGTAGGTCCACTTCAAAAGCTGCTGTATACATCAAAATGGTTGTTGATCAACATAAGATTTATCTATGATACTGTGGTATAACAAAGAAAGTATTGATGCAAAAGAGGAAAATGCTAGTTATCAGCATTTTCTTCCTGTGCCTAAATGTTTTTCCAAGACTTCACCTTTAGGTATGTCAAAACCAGGTCTTGTTAGGGAAAAAGTTGAATATCAACCTATGGTATCACAATTTAGTTTTTAGCTCCACTGGCCGTAGGCTACGACAGGTGAAGACAACACGGTCGTGTGGAATGAGATCCATCACAAAACAGAGATCGGAGCAAACTATTCTGGACACGGGTACCCGGACCCAAAATATCTTGATAACGTACTGCTAGAGTTGGCTGTACATGGAATCACGGAGAAAGATTTACCAACCTGATGGAACACGGAGCAGTTTGTGCATGGTTCATAGTTTATCAGAGATTTTGTGTTATTAATGATCAGAAAAAAAGTTAAACCTTTCCTCTATGGCAAAGTTTTAGGTAGGTCCACTTCAAAAGCTGCTGTATATATCAAAATGGTTGTTGATCAACATAAGATTTATCTATCATACTGTGGTATAACAAAGAAAGTATTGATGCAAAAGAGAAAAATGCAGGTTGATAGAACATTTTAACAGCTTGTGCCTAATTGATTAGAGATTTTGTGTTATTACTGATCACAAAAAAAGTTAAAAATCGACTTATCCCAATGTATCATTATGTTTTCATCATTTGAGATGATTTGACATTAATCATGAAATCATGATGGAATATTTCAAGAGCTTGTACATGGTACATAGTTGATCAGAGATTTTGTGTTATGTAATGATCAGAAAAATGTTCCAACTTTCCTAAACAAAACCTTGTTTTGACGCCCTTAATTAAATCATTACTACACAGTGACGCCTTTTGACTCCCTAAAAGTTAAAGGCTATGGAAAACACCGTAGAAAATGAAGAAATTCCTTATGACAAGCAATTTCTTCATTTTCCACAATGTTTTCCATCCCAAAAGTTATAAAATTTTGAAATTTCATCACATTGAAATGGTCGTCTGCAACTTCTTTCAAATTGGACCACTCTAAAATTTTGTCGTTTGGGAATGGGTTAACAGCTTGTGCATGGTTCATAGTTTATTGGAAAATTTCTGTTATTAACCCTTATTATGCTGAATAAACCCTTTCCCAAACAAGACCTGTTTTTGATGTCTAATAGAAAAGGCTTTGGAAAAACATTGAGACTTTTGCCTCAATATTTTCTGTGCTATGTCGTACACAATTCTTTCATTTAGTAACATGCATGTGTCGTTTGTTGCAGCTTTCAAATTGGACAACCTTAAAATTTTGTTGTTTGGATGAAGGTTAAAAAAAGGAGGTAATATAGAGCCAGGTCAGACTGCATGTATGTGCAGGCTGATCATGCTCTATTCTACCTGCCAAAGCAACCGGAATATTCCCTGATCAACAACCTGAAAAAATTTAAACATCAACTTGTCAGAAATTAGTTGAACACCATTTTAGATCATGAAATCACAGAAATAGAAACACAGAAAAAGACTTGTTTGGGAAAGCGTTTCCAAATCTTTTAGCAACTTTTTCACTTTCACAAATAACAAATTTTGAGGGATCATTATAACATAAAAGTCTCATCTAATAAGCAATATTACTTTACCATCATGATTTTTTTCCACACAGAATAACTTGAAGTCATCAAGGTTTTTATGTTATTCATTAATAAAAGGGATTAATTTTGCTTCCTTATTTTATTGCATGCTTTATACATTTGTAGATCAAAATTTTGCTTTAATGTAGTTAGTTGCCTGATGTAAGTTAACCCATTACTGCACAGTGACGCCTTCTGACTCCCTTACAAGAAAATGGTAGGGAAAACATCATAAAAAATGAAGAAATTGCTTGTGACAAGCAATTTCTTCATTTTCCACAATGTTTTCTAACCCAAAATGTGCAGATTTTTAAATTTTCATCAACTTGAAAAATGTCTTCTGCAACAGTGTTCAAATTGGAACAATCCAAACTTTTGTCGTCTGGTAATGGGTTAAGCCTTTCCAAAACGACATAACATTTAGACTGATCCAATGTGAAAGCTGATGCAGACAACAAAACGATTACTGATAATGACAGAATTTTGTGTTCAAATTAGCATAGAAAACATTGAGACAAAAGCAGAAAATACTAGCTATAAGCATTTTCTTCTTTGGCTCAATAATTTTCTCAACCATTTCTGCTAGCAACATCAAAACCAGGTCATGTTTGGAAAAGGGTTAAAGTAAAGACCTGGATTAGCAATATGAAATGTTCATTGCTAATTTCTAGGTTTACTTTAGATTTCCGTAACTCGCAATTGGTGTATATGGTGGGAAATTATGATAAATTTTATAAGTCGATTAATTTTTGTTTCGTTATTTGAAATAATAAAATGTGAGGAACAATACATTTATTTCTCTTGCTTTACCATGGTTCCCCTGAACACCTTCTAGCACTGACCAAAGCTTCACCGGTTTAATCCCATTTGGTCTACTCCCAATTTGTCTACTCCCAATTTGTCTACTATTTTGAACATAATTTCAATTTCGTCTACTTTTCTGTACTTTGTATATGAATAGATCTATGATATTACATGTATATGATTTTTATGAAAATGTTTGCAATTTGTTTTCATTCGTGAATATAATGACTTAATTTATTTTCTTAAGACAAAAAATATTGTTGATTTAATATTATTGATGATTTGACATGAAAGTAGACGAGTTGGGACAGTAGGCGAATTGGGACTAAAAGAACAGTAGATGAAATGACAGTAGACCAATTGGGATGTTACCGCTTCACCCTTTGCTAAACCACAAATTGTTTTGATGACATTAAAAAAAAAAGGCTTGAGACATTGAGGCAAAAGAAGAAAATAAGCATTTTCTTAATTTGCTTCAATGTTTTCTGCTCTATATTTTACACAAACACCACCTTTATCCTTGACAACAAAGTTGGGGGCTATGGGAATGGCCCTGTCTGTCTGTCCATTTTACATTTATTGTAAACGCTTCTCTAAATCAGCTTGATGGATTTTGTTAACAGTTTGCGATAACAATTAACATGAATCATCAACATGACATGGAGATTAGCATGAAGCAATTTCTTTGCTCTTGGAAGTCATCTAAGGAATGTAAAAAAAAAAATGGCTGAGGTTATATTGATTCGGTCGGCACAATCCCTGCAGCCAATCAAAAACGTCGTCAGTCATACAGCGCGCACCTGCTCTCATTCGGTGGAGGTGAAAGCTTCGGTCTTTTTCCTTATAGCATTACCAACTTTCAGCATTAATATCTCGAGGACTACGCCCGATTATTAAAAATGCATAGGTAGTTAGAAAGTTTAAATCACATTCTTTAAAAAAAGAGTTTTGTTTATGAATTTTAACGATGGATTTTTGAAATATTCTGCCTCAAAAATGGTGTCCCGTAACGATAAAGACAGAGGTAGTACCCTCGATGAAAAAATGAAAGTGAGGCTATGATGTCATGCCGACTGATTCTATAGCTCATTCAGTTGAGTCATAATCTGTCAATCCAGGGGTCGCGAGTTGGAACCCGGCTTGGCCCAGTGGCGGATCCAGAGGGGGTTCGGGGGGTTCAAACAAACCCCCCTCCGAAGCCTAATCCTTTCATTTTCATGCAGAAATTCAGTCAAAAGTGTATATTAATAGGAAAACGAACCCCCCTAATTGTAAATTCGAACCCCCCTTTCAGAAATCCTGGATCCGCCACTGTTGGCCGGTATCCATTCTGACATTTGACGAAACTTCACTTGTCTCTCACCAATGAGTATGAATCATATATATGAAGGAGTAGCTGGAGGTGCGGTTTGGATAATCATTGCGGTAGCACTGGCGAAAGAAATGCCAGTAATCCCTGGTTAGGTGCTCCAGTCAACACAATATGACCATAGCAGTTGAAAGATGCGCCTCAATCAATCAAATCTTGAAAGTGCAGGACTCTCTATCAGGTTTCCAAATTAAAGACAAAATGAATGTTGTGTATGATGTAGCACTGAAAATTTGAAACAAAAGTTAGTCTCAAAACCTGAGGATTAAAAGAAAGACAACTCTGGCCAGTCTTGTTTATCTAAAAGTAGCAGTTGTCTTTCTTGTAAGTATAACAACAACTTTTGGTTACCTCCCTTGTTTGCTCTCTACAAAAGAGAAATATCAAAGTACTTTGAGTCATCATTTCCAGAAATGTCTGAAGATGGAAACATCAATTGGAATGGCGTTGAAGATAAACATAGCAAGGTAACATGATCAGAAATTATAGAACACGTTTCACAGATTCTTTTTTAAGTATTTCTCTAAAGTCAAGCATACGTTTCCACATCTCTTATTAACAAATGCGGTAACAAACAAGGAAATACTAATAACAAAATAGCCTGAAGTCCCGTAGTTTCGATAGCCTTATCTAAAACCATCTCAATAGATTCAAGAACCAAAGTTCTAAACATAAAAAATGGAAAACAACATTTGTAAACAGACTAACAAAATAGATTGGCCAGAATATTCAAAGCATGTCATCACATGGCGTCAAGGTGATGCTCTCGTCATTCCGATAGGGCTTTGTTTTTGTTCCTATTTGAAGCACTAGGATGACCTAATAACAATCGCAATTTTTTGGATGGGGACTCGCTCAACCATATGGAGAAAATCAAGCGTCTTGAAAACTTTTCTTGGATGGAAAGAGGCTTGGATAAGCTTGAATGATTTTTACCCTGACCTTGATTTTCTAGTTTCTGTTTTGTTTTGCAAAAAATATAGTTTTTTCGTGTAAAAATCAGTTGTCTCCAAATTTCTTTGACCAAAGACTTTGTTTGCAGCAACAACATTTAGATGCACAAGGAATGGTACTCAAATTGTAAGCACTTCTGAAAATCACAAGGCTATCGAAACCATGTGACCTATCGAAAGCATGAGAGGAAAGGATACATGAAATAAGAACTTAGATTAGAAGAACATTTAGACTAACTGGCATGGGTCCTTTTAAAACAAAGTATTTGCAGAGAAAGGGTTCAATACTTATTTTCCATTATAAAAATTTCCTTTTCAGTTTCCCAAGATAATAAATTTAAATGTTGGAGGTAAAGTTTTCACGACCAGACTTGCGACACTACAGAGATACCCCGATTCTATGTTAGCTGCCATGTTCAGTGGGAGACATGATCTAGATCAAGATGACAGTAACAACTATTTCATAGACAGGTTAGTCATTAACCCATTACCACACAATGACTCTTTTTGACTCCCTAAAAGTTAATGGCTATGGAAAACATTGTGGAAAATGAAGAAATTGCTTGTGACAAGCAATTTCTTCATTTCCCACAATGTTTTCTACACCAATTAAAAGACCATAAATGTTTAAATTTCATTCATTTGAAATTGTCATCTGCAGCAAATTTGAATTTTGACTGGTCTATAGTTTTGTCGTTTGGGAATGGGGTTAATGTCGTCCGAAACTTTCTGTTTTAACCCATTACTGCACAGTATCACCTTTTGACACCCTGCATGATAACGACTTTTGGAAAACATTATGGAAAATAAAGAAATTGCTTGCAACTAGCAATTTTATTCATTTTTCATTTCCTGCAATGTTTTCTACACTGAAAGACCAAAAATTGAAAATTTTATTCACTAGAAATTGGTGTCTGCAACATCTTTGAATTTGGATAAGTCTAAACTTTTGACTTAATTATGGTAATGGGGGAACCCTTGTCATGCTTAATCAAAACAGACATCTGGGAAAACATGTTGGCCTGCACAAAAAGTGTACATAATGATAAATGACAAATAGAATTGTATCTGTTCTCAAAATTTTGATTTTTTTCAATTTTAGCGCTGAACGGTCAACCCATTTGATTTATAAATTTGCATGTTTCCTATTTTACCAGGTTTCTTATCATTTCAGAGATGGTACATATTTCCATCATATTCTCAACTTTCTCAGAGATGAAACACTTCCACCCACTTTAGATGCGGAAAAAGTTTTAGTTGAATCTTTGTATTATGGAATAGATGACTTGACAGACTATCTGAAAACATCACCTGTACTCTTCTCGGAGTTTGTTGTGAGAGACAACATTCGTAAAAAGTTGATATGTTATTATTATGTGAAAGATGAACTTGTTCGTCTAGCAAGGCTGGAAGCAGAAGAAGACGGGGTGATCATGTCATATGTTCGACTTGTTACAACTAAAAACCAACCTATACCGAGGGATCTACAGTTCTCTAAGCAAGCCTATAAACAGTACTACCGCAGATTCAAAACTTTTGACTCGTTTGAAAAATGTTACGGTAAATGTTATGTTCACATTCCATCGGATGATGTTTTAGGTCACCCAGATGAGGTGATGAATAACGTCGCTGCTTGTCTGCAATTTGATTTGTTGAAGGATGGGTACAGGTGCTCTCAGAAATCGGAAGGTTCACACAGCGAGGGAAAATTGATGACTGTAACATGGTGCGACGAGGAATTTCATGTCTGTACCAGCTGCCATGTGTTCAAATTTGATTGGCTAAGTTTACACACAACAAAAAGTGATTGGACAACTGTGAATAAATAGTTTAAGACTTTGTTTACATTTGATAAGTTTACACTCAAGGAATTTTAAGTGATAGGACTTCATTTTAGATGACAAATTATACGAGGGACGTTCAATTAAAAGTGGTACTAATGGTCCACTATACCTCACGGTTCTATGGAAATAGTGGTGCTTGCGGCTATTTGACGGGAAAATTACTGTCTATACTTGGTCAAAATTTGAGGCAAATTCGTTCACTCTTTCAAAAGTTATTGAACTTTTAAGTTGGTTCAGTCATATACACTGGCTATTTCGCTTTGCGCAAAATGGAAAACGAACTGAAGTAGGATGTACGGGTCTACATTAAAGGTCGCATAGGCTTTGAAATATCTGCATCACGTGTATATAATGAACCATATCAGATTCATGGACATTCGAACGTTGAACATACGTCAGTTTTTAGGAAGTTTATAAAAATAAAAAATGGTAAAACTGCCCTGAATGATGCCCCCTCTCGGGCAACCCGGGTAGAGCTAGTACCAAAGCAAATGTTTCTGTAGATTCCGATATGACCGAACAAGATGCATGATTCAATGTGCAAGAAATAGCAGATAAAGTTGGGTTTTCATCGGGGGCATGTTATTCTATTTTGACGAAAGGTTTGAAACACAGACAGGTTTTTGCCCATGGGGTCCCCCACCTGCTGCCTAATGGACAGAGAGCCACCCGTGTAAAGGTGGCAAAATATATTTTGAAATAATGCAATAAATGCAACAAATGTGGGCTTTCTGAGCTAAATACATATGATTCAACAATAATCTACTATTATTAGCACCAATGGCGTGTCATTAGCAAGCAATGGTTGCGAAAAGATCAGGCAAGGTCCATAATAGCCAAAAAATTAAAAGCGCGACAAAAGTTTTGTACGCGGTAATTTTCAAATGTAACGGGTGTATTGTTCATATTACCGTTTCAAATAGTACCACTACCACCGGTCATTCATATAAGAAATGTATGTCGGCGAAAGTAAAGAAATATCACGAAAAGAGCAGATCTAGGACCGACTAAAGAGGCATGTGCCAAATTCATGACAACGGAGCTGTCCACAGGTGTCCTCTTGTCCAAGATTTCCTGGAAGAGACACATGCTGCACAGCGTATTCATCCACCATTATAGTCTGGCTTAAGCCCTTGTAGCATTTTTAAGTTCCCCATGATGACAAAAAAAGCCTCTGGTCGTCGGTATAGGCCTCCATGTTCCATATGCAGTGCAATTTTCCAGTGTCTGCGGGGTGTTCAAAATGAGGTCCATTTATTGGCATAAAAGTAATGGATCTCAAAACTTCAGAAGTGTGTGGTTGTCAAAGAGGATTACTTCGAAGGATTGAAGAAACTTGAAATTGAAATGCAACATAACTATGGCTTATAGAACCCCGGTCCCAAAATTAATTGAACGCCCCTCGTAATGAACAAAAGTGAAAACGCTACACCTACTTTGCTTGTCATATTTCTTCTAAAAACAACAAGTAAAAAAATCAAATGAAAGTGTCGCATTGTTCATTTACTTGGTTGTGCCAAGCACTTAACGTTCGGTGGATCTTAATAACGGGGATGAAAAACGGAACCTTTTAATGTGACAGGGGTCCATTTTTCAGGTGTACAATTTGAACTGAGATTTTTTCACAATTTAAACCTTCAGAAATCCAAGCAGAAGAATGCAAACCATGCTGGAAAGCACGGAATGGTAGTCTAACAAGTTATAAGTCAGTAAATGTAAAGAAGTTTGCATAACATTGTTTCAGCGCTTAGAAAATGATGTTTGAAAAGCAGAATGTTCATTATGTTCCAAAGTTTGAAAATTTTACAATGTAATCTCCATAGGAAATTGAAATCACTAATGCATGGACATCTGGGAACAAACTTAGTCGAAGAAAGGTTTCAAAAGTCCCCTGTAAGGCCTGCATGATGTTGCAAAAAAGACCAATCGAAAACAGTGATACATTTGTGAATACCAAACATTTTAAATTCCCTATATGTTTATGTCAAAGGGAGGTAATTTGCAAAATTGACAGATCAGACCTTGATTTTAGAGCTTGCTTCAAGAGATAAGTGAGATTTTAAGTGTTTTTCTGGCAACCCAGATATGACCAATTTCGAAAAATTAATGAATCGTTTTCTGCGCATGCGCATATGTGGTGTTAGATGAAATTAGCTCCAAACGCATTAAGGGCTGTAACTCTTACATTAAAGGAGACAGGACAATGAAATTTCGACAAAACGATTGCTGAAAGCCTGGAAAATAACGTCAAAATATATTTCATGTTATTAGTTCGATACTTTTCCAGAAAAATGAAATCTTGCAGTGTAGCGTTTTCACTTTTGTTCAGTATAGATGTTGATAAAGACAGAAACTGTACAGAATATAGCACAGAAAATATTAAGGTAAAATGAGAAAATAATGATCCTCAGCATTTTCTTCTTTTGTCTCCATTTTTTCTCAAGCTATTTCTACTAGTGACGTCAAAACCAGGTCTTGTTTGGGAAAGGGTTAATAAAACACTGAGTAAAACTTAACCCTTCTCAAAATATCATCTTGATTTAAAGACTCTCAGGATAAAATGCTTTTCAAAAGATTGAGATGAGAAGAAGAAAATACTGAAAAACAAGCATTTTCTCATTTTCCCTCAATGTTTCTGTTGCCATAACATTCACAAACTTCATCATTTATTTTCAACCTGCTATGTCATCTGTAGCTCTGAATAAGCAGTCTAAAATTCAGGCATTCAGGAAATAAGTGAACGCTCAGATCCCAAAAGATAGTTTTCTGTATGGCAATATCGGGACTATTTTCTATTTTAGAAGGATATGCAGACCACAGATTGAACATTGTTTCCATACACAATTTCCATAAGAGTATGAAATGCTTAGCAAAACAGAGAAAATCGCTGCTAATTTCATCAAAAACATCGTAAATGCAGCTTAAAACAAGCTGACGTCATAGGCGTAGCAAACCTTATGCAAAAACACAATTTTGTACACATCGCAAAATTTCTTACAATAATGTGGATTTTTGTGTTTGCTTCCCATGAAATAAGACAACGCCTGAATTGCCATTGAAATACATGCTAAATACCCACCAGGAGCCACGAATGGTCATTCGTGGCTCCAGGTGGGAATTTGGTATGTATTTCATAAGCATCTACATTTAATTTTCAAAAAAATTCTGGGAGATTCCTGCAAGACCCACCCCCAGCAGTATGGAGCCCGCCATCTGCATCAAACCCCCCCCCCCCCCCCCCCTGATACTTTAGGCATGCATTTCGTGTACACTTTATTTTCAGCTAGCTACGCCAGGTCTTTGTTGAAAAGCAATGGAATGTTGAATACATGTGCAACAGTAATTTCTTTATTTATTTTCTGTGTTTTTTAAAGATCCCTTTTTGAGATTTCAAAACTCAGGATGATTTGTTTGAAGAATTCATTATCATAAAATGATTCTGAATATTTGCAATTTTAACTTTTGCATTAATTTTTGTTTTAAGAATTTTTTGTAGTTCAAGTCAGTTTTACTCTAAATTGCCCATTTTCTAGTCTTATCCTAACTTATGCTTTCAAGTTAAGTTTTTGCAATTGCTACATGTTAATTATTCTACATTATACATGAAAGAAGCTTGATTTCTCGAGTTCCTTTAATCTTTTTCCCCACAAGAAAAAAGTTAGACATGCTAGTCCAACTTGGTAGCTGATAAATAACTTGAAATGTAAAGATGTAGCATATAAAACAGTTAGATCTAGATGTATCGAGAAAATGTGGCTGGTTTTCAGCGTTTTCTTCTCTAACCTAACATTAAGCATAGAAAAAGAGAAAATATTGAGACAAAAGCCAAAAGTGTTGGTTATCAGTAGTTTCTTCTTTTGTCTGAATGTTTTACCAAGCTGTTTGTAGTAGGGTCGTCAAAATCAGGTCTTGGTTTGGAAAGTTAATCCTTTTCCATACTGTACAAAACAATTTTATTGCAGTTAATCACAAGGGTAGGAAACATTGTGGGAAATGAAGAAATTGCTTGTCACAAGCAATCTTTCCATTTCCCAGAATGTTTTCCAAAGCCTTTCTCTTGTGTGGCAGAGGGTTATTCCTCCCCCCCACCCACCCACTCAAAAAATAATTTCAAAATGGTACAAATTGAGAGCTTTTGTAGACCACAAAACCAATTAAAAGCTGCTTCCAATGACAATATGGATATTGGTAAAGATAGAATTTGCGTGCAATGTAGCAGAGAAAATATTGAGACAAAAGGAGGAAATACCAGTTGATTATCAGCATTTTCTTCTTTTGACTCAATATTTCCTAAGCATTTTCTAGAGAAATTAAAACAAGGTCTTGCTTGGAAAAGGATTAACGAGTCGTTTTCAAAATTCGCAGGTTTTCTTGTCCACGTGTGATAACTTGTACATTTAAGTAATCACATAAACATTAATGTTAAAAATGAGTCGATACCAATGTAATTGTGTTGATTAAGCATAACAATGTAGCATGTTACATGCTTTAGTGAGATATTTTACATGTTATATGGCCTGAAATGTGTAAATTTGCTTTGTCCCACTGCTACCCTCATTGGTTTTGACCAGCAAAGATAACTACTTTTAACCGTAATTGAAAAACTTTTTTGGTTTAGTTTGCATGACAATATGTTAAATTACACTTTGAATATACCAGTTACCCAAATGATATTATGTAAATGGTATAAAAATCATCATATATCCTTGTCCCACAGATTTTTGTCTTTGGTGTTCCAGTGTCTAAAAGGTCAAAGAAATGCAATCTTAATTAGACGTAGACACAAATCATGTACCTCCTTTTGAAAAGCTATCGTAGGCTCATACATTACAATTGAAAGAGGAAGAATCAATTTTGTGTCTTGTTAATAAATTGAAAAAGAAGGCGGTCAACTTGCACAGTACTTTTTTTCTTTGTCTTTGGGATGACGCACTTTATAATACTTTGCAAGGTACCTTTTTATTAGATATTTGTCCGGTATATCTGACTTAAAGTACAGTAAATGCTTTCAATAGTAGATTTAGCAAATACCCGATTTTCACTTATATTTTTGCAAATTAGTGTGAAATTGTCCTTGGTGTTCCAGTCCTTGGTGTTCCGGTCTGAGCACTGGAACGCCAAAGACAAAAATAAAATGGCACTGACGTATGTCAGATTGCGTGGATCAGATAGATATTATTAAAATAAGGTAACATACCAAATTTCAGCTTTGTTCGTGTAACAATTTTAGAGAAAATGCCAAATCTAGGTTTCGCTCGATGTTTTAAGTGGAGTTTCATGTTAAGGGTTGAAAATGACTTTTTGGGAATGTCTGAATGAATAAAGCATAAAGATATCATTGAACAATCGTTACTTACCAAATGTTAGCTTTCTTTGTCCATTGTTTTAGAAAAATGCCAATTCAAAGTTTTGAACTGACGGGCAGGCTGACAGACGGTAAATGCTAGAACAGTATTACCCAAAATGTTTTATATTAGTGCATTAAAATCCTAAATTGTTACACATTAACTATATCTCTTTGCATTCCTATATCTTTCGGCTCATGCCGTGTTACTGAATTCATGTCTTAACCCTTTCCCAAACAAGACCTGGTTTTGACGTCCCTAATAGAAAAGGCTTGGGAAAACATTGAGACTAAAGAAGAAACTGCTGATAACCAGCAGTTTCTCCTTTTGTCTCAATATTTTTTATGTCATATGTTACACAAATTCTATCTTTAATAACATCCATTTTGTCATTTGTAGCACTTTTTGAAGTGGATCACCCCAAAATTTTGTCGTTTGGGAAAGGGTTAAAGGAGGTTGGATTTTACTATCAACTGGAGGTTAAGCTTGGACTTTTCATTGGCATTTTAATTTGTCAAGCGTTCTGATGTGCGCTGCGGGAAGCGGAATCACATGGGACAAATATTAGCTGCCAGTTTCAACCTCAATCAATGCAAAATAAACGTTTTAAAGCAAAGAAAATAGATGATTTTCTTTGGGGTTATGTTGATGTCTTTGGTGTTCCGCTAATGTCTTTGGTGTTCCGGTAATGTTGAATTCATTTTCCAAGAAAACTGATCAAGCAAATGCATCAAAAGTACTAGTTATATAAAGCAGATTGGACATACTAATTTTGACGATTGAAACTTTTCTGGACATTTGGACTCAAATAAGACATTTTGAGACTAAAATGTTTGATTTTTCCAACTTTAGCAGACAAAGATACTTTCCTGTAAATTATTATGTAATTATGCATCCAAAATGATTCTTTTCTATTAGTTATTAGCTATTGACCTTTTAAAATGTAATTTGGTGAAAAAAATGTGAAATATCTTTTAATCTATATTAATTTCATACCTTTATTTAACCGGAACACCAAAGACATTTCTGTCCGGAACACATGGTTAATAACCGATTTAGAAGCTACACACCAACAATCCAGGGTGGAAAATGATTTAAAACATGTTATTAATAATCTAACAACAAATTGAGAACACAATAATTACAATGTCTGACAATAATTTTTCATGATTTACTGGTCTAAAAAACCTGCGAATTTTGAAATTGACTCTAACCCTTTCCAAAAATGACACAATTTTGGGGTTGTCCGATTTGAAAGCTGCTGCAGACGACAAAATTGTGTTACTAAAGATAAGATTTGTGAATAATATAGCACAGAAAACATTGAGGCAAAATGAGATAGTGCTGATAATAAACATTTTCTTCTTTTGCCTAAATGTTTTCCCAAGCCCCATCTATTGAGGACATCAAAACCAGGGGGCCGTATTATTAACGATATTACAACCACATTTTTGCTTAAAATGTGTAAGAAGACATCTGATTTCACGTTCACGAGAAATCAGATTGGGCCAAACAGGTTTGTTGTAAAAAGTGAATACACAAAAAAACAATCATACAACTGTTGATAATACAGGTTCCAGGTCTTGTTTGGAAAAGGATTAACCCATTACCACACAGAGACTCCTTTTGACTCCTCGCAAGATAATGGCTTTGGAAAACATCGTGGAAAATGAAGAAATTGCTTGTGACAAGCAATTTCTTCATTTCCCACAATGTTTTCCATCCAAAAAGTCCTAGAAATTAAAAATTCCATTCACTTGAAATTGTCGTCTGCAGGATCTTTCAATTTGGACTGCCCTAAAATTTTGTCGTTTGGTAATGGGTTAAAGTACCAGGCCTAGTTTTTGACGGAATTCTTCCTGTATTTTCACAATCCATGTAACAACATACAGACAGGGCTGAAACGAAGTAAAAACATTTTACCCCGGTACAAGTCTTGACAATTACCCGCGGCTACACACACAAATAGATCATTCATGAATTTGAATTGGTTCATTAAGCCTATAGCATACCTGAGCAATCCACTATAAGCCACATGCAGACAAGTTGACTCGGCCGAGTCAACTCACCTGCATGTTCCTATTGGTGGATATTTTCTTCCAAATGAGCACCCCATACCTAATGTGATCACTGTCAATATGTAATGCACTTTTATCCACAGCTGCATAAGTTTTGACTTTTTATAAATGAATACAAGTTGAAAGCTAAAATTAATCATTGGGTAACAGGTAAGAAATTTGTACTCGGGTACAGCCCCTCATATAGCCATCTGGGGATGCCTATCATATTGACATTTACAAAGCAACAGGTAGGAGGTGTAAAATATCTTTCATTGTTTGTAAAACCTCATGTTTATAGTATATCGTCGGTGTAAATGCGAAACCTCGTATGTCGATTTGTGCGATTTTCAAAGTGAAAACTTGTGTGTCCAGTTTAGACAATTCTTGTAGGTTTTGAGATAGTTGTAATGATCAGTATTAATGACACATTATTACTGAACGATATGTCCAAATTTCAAGTAAAACCGTTCAGCTTGGGAAAGGATATTACACTTTTTTCCTTCCCCTTTATAATCTTCCAAAAACGAGATACAAGGTTTTGCATTAACAATGACGATATATTCCAATCATCTCCCCCAGTCCATTTGAATGAGTATACACATCATAGGGTTTAGATAAGAAATAACAGATCAACCCTTTCTAAAACAAGACTGGGTTTTGACGTCATTTAGGGAAATAGCTTGGGAAAACATTGAGACAAAAGAAGAAACTGCTGATAACCAGCAGTTTCTCCTTTTGCCTCAATATTTTCTGTGCTTTATTACACACAAATCATATCTTGATTAAAAACCATTATGTCGTCTACAGCTGCTTTTGAATTGGAACAGTCCAAAGTTTTGCTGTTTGGGAAATGGTTTAGAAGTAAAACATTGTAACCCCCCCCCCTCATATCTGTAGCTCTAATCTAGTAAATGAAATACAAACACACTGTTTATTCACATTTTATTTCTTCAAGATATGCTAGAAACAAAAAAATAAATTATCAAAGATTAGCAAATTTATACTAATAATAATTCTGACCCGTCACGCTAAAAGGGACCTTATCCGAACTCCAAAAATCCAAATTTTGACAAACTTATCAGACCCAGCACAGGTCAAACAGATCTCGTATGCGAAAAATGAATAAATAGTAAGATAGGGACAACATTCCAGATTTAGAAAATTACATAAAAGTGAAAAGTGTTGGCACTAGTCTGGCTGCGCTGACTGTGTAGACTGACTAGGGTCGATATTTTCCAAACTTCCTATAAGGTCCCTTTAAGCGCGACGGGTCACAATTGAAAAATTAATTGTCCACAGTCAACAAAGCTTATATGTCAGGTTCATTTTTGTAAAGAGGATCTAGGTCATTTTCAAGGGCACTAGGTCAAAAGTTATGATCTGAAATGAAAGGTTTGACAGAAGGTAACTATGTGTAAAATATTTAGGCCATAAAAAAGTGAGTAAGGTAAATGCAAGGTTAGTTTTTGTAAAGTAGGTCAAAGGTCAAGGTCATAAGTCATTATCTTAAAAAAAAAAGGTTTTTACAGAAGGTTTTCTTGTGTGAAATATCTAGGTACGATCAGATGCAGGTCACGAGACCTGGCCAAGGTTAACATTTTAAAAGCATTTATTCTTTACAACTGACAACAGCAACTACCCTAGAGTTCCCTGCAAATCCAGTCTCACTAAGAATGAGAAACTGGTTATCAGCAGTTTTTTCCTAAGCCTTTTCTACCAGGGACGTCAAAACCAGGTTTTGTTTGGGAAAGGGCTAACTAATTTACTTCAATGTGTAAACAGGCGTACTACAGCTTGTTGAGCTGGGAAGAACTTTGGTCACTTTATAAGTAAATGTCCAGACAACACATTGCCAAAAATATGCTATTGTATTTCATACAATGCTAACTGGGTACCAATAAATTAACAAAAATTCATGCAACATGGATAAACAAAAAAAAAATATAATTATGCAAATGAATGGAATGCTAATTCTACAAAAAGGTAAGAAAATTTGTAACCAAAATAAATAGGCCCCAAACAAGACCTGGATTTGAAGATCTCAATACACAAAGCTTGGAAGGCATTCAGGCAAAAGAAGAAAATGCTGTTTTAAACCAGCATTTTCTCCTTTTGCCTCATTACTTCCTGTCTTGTTAATTGGGATTTAACCCGTTACTGCACAGTGACTCTTTTTGACAACCTACGAGATAATTGCTTAGGAAAACATTGTGAAAAATGAAGAAATTGCTTGTCACAAGCAATTTCTTCATTTACCACAATGTTTTCTACCTAAAAAAGATCAACAAATTTTAAATTCAATTCACTTGAATTTGTTGTCTGCAACGTCTTCAAATTTGAACAAGTCTAAAATTTTGCAGTTTGGTAATAGATTAAAGCCTGTTTCAACTGCAATGGTCATACCATGTGGCAAGAGCATTTGATATGAAAATTCCTGTCTTTCTAAAACCAGTACTACCACAGCATCCTTACAGAGCCTCCAGCTGCTTGCCCATATAGGTGAACAATTATCAAAACATCAGTGGGAGTTAATTTTTTTCAGAAAAGATGGGCTGCGACCAGGGATCAAACCAAGGACCTTGTGAGAGAGTCAGATGCGCTAACAACTGTTGAGGTCTATGGCCACATACTGTTTGGAAAGGTTTACAATTATTTTTTGATCTCAGAATATTGCATTTACAGGCGGTATAAATGATCATTCTGCATATATACAGAAGCATAATTAACCATTTCCCAAATAAGACTGGGTTTTGAAGTCCTTATTACAAAGTCAGGGTTGCCACTCAACTTTCATTTCAAAATTCCCTGACTTTTCCCGGACTAAAGACCATTTTCCATACATACAATCACAGAGTTTTGATACACTTTTTCTTGCATTTTTTAAATAATCGTGAAACCAAAATGTTTCTAATGGCGTCCGAACTCACAATACAGAGATCCTCACCCACCAAAACATTTATATATTATCTAAATACATGTAAATAAGTTTGGATAGATTCAATTTTGACTTTTTTTTTTTTTTTTTTTTTTTTTTGGGGGGGGGGGGGGGGGGGGGCAAGTTTTTTCTTACAAGATAAACTTCAGCTGGCATCACTAGAGAACTCACCATGGTTAAATATGTAAGTTGCTTGGCTTTATTAAAAAAAGTAAGTAATTTGTTGTAAAATCAGCTATTTTTTCTTGGAGACAAATTAATTCCTTCAAGTATAAGCATGTAAAACCTTCTAAAATATAACTGTCAGGGGCATACTCTAACTCAGGACTTTTGCAATTCATTTGTTTGTTGAGTGCCATTCGAGCATGCCATGCCAGTGGAGACAAGAGAGGACATTTTAATTTTTTTAAGGGGGGTTAGGAGGTCTCCCCGAGAAAATTGTGAAAATATGGTAAGATTTGATGGCATGTGGGGTCTATTTTTCTCAAAAAGATCATACTTGAAAACCATCAATAATATGATTTTCAAAACTGGATTCTAGAACTTAGCCATAAAATTTTGAAATTCCCTGACTTTTCCCTGACTTTTTCCATTTTTCTGATTTTCCCTGACTCAAATCAAAATTCCCTGACCTGGAAAAAATATCATTTTCCAGACTTTTATCCCTGACTGTGGCAACCCTGAAAGTGTTGGGAAAGCATTGGAGCAAAGGAGAATATGTTGATAACTAGCATGTTCTCCTTTTGTCTCAATGTTTTCAATGCCATGATATTGTTAGCAACTCCTATTTTTATAAACATTCATTTTGTTGTCAACAGCACCTTTCTAATTTTGGACAGTCTAAAATTTCACTCTTAGGGAAACGGATTAGTAAACACTATAATATAATCCACAAAAGTAAACTTTATTATGCTGGTCCCCTAATATCCCTGCTTTTTTCAACTGTATAGAAAAGAACAGAATGCATATTTATGCAGTATGATCATAGCCTACACAATGTCCATGTCCAATTTGTCCAATTTAACCCTTTCCCAGGCGGCAAAATTTTAGGGTGATCCACTTCAAAAACTGCCACAAATGACAAAATGAATGTTATTAAAGAAAGGATTTGTGTTAAATATGGCACAGAAAATATTGAGACAAAAGGAGAAACTGCTGGTTATCAGCAGTTTCTTCTTTTGTTTCAATGTTTTCCCAAGCCTTTTCTATTAGGGACGTCAAAACCAGGTCTTGTTTGGGAAAGGAATAAGGTGGAATCTTCAACATTATAAATACAAACAGATAACAAGCACTTTTTGATCCATGAGTCTTTTTCTTTTTGGAAATGGGAATACATTCGGATTCTGTGTGACTAGGTTTAACATTGAGCCAATGCTCCCATCGGGTCCCAAGCAGGCAGGACATTGAGCTCATTTTTCTCGAGCAGGTCCAGTGTGTCTTTATCAAGTAGTTTTTTGTCGATCACAACTTCATATACAAACTCTGAGAACCAGTCGTCAGTCATCAGCAGATAACCTGAAGAATATAATATCATCCAAAATTATAAATGAGCCATGATCTAGAAAAAGGTTGTTTTATCGCATTTGAGAAAATTCAAGTTTCTAGATCAGCCTGTTGTCAAATGCTATCTTATAAGGATCCATGTAGAGTTATAACAGGCAATGAAGAGGCTATTAGAGAATAACATGCATCTGGATCAGACTGTGCGTATGCACATGCTGATGTAGATCTATGTTATTCTCAAATGCCATAAAGGACCTTTTCCCTGATCCCAGCTAAAATATAAACACTAAATTGCATATTTATTCTCATCCATTTTGTTATTTATAGTAGATTTCAAACTCAAAGAACCAGTTGTCAGACATAAACAGATAACCTGGAATGTTTGATATCATCCAAAATAACAAAATTTTCAACCCTTTTCCAAACGACATCATTATAGGGTGGTCCAATTTGAAAGCTGCTGCAAACGAGAAAAGTGAATATTAATGAAGATAGATTGTGTTCATGATTTCAGATATAGCTCAGAAAATGTTGAGGCAAAAGGAGAAAATGCTGATTATCAGCATATTCTTCTTTTGCATCAATATTTTTCCAGGCATTTTCTATGAAGGACGTCAAAACTAGGTCCTATTTGAGAAAGGATTAATATAAGCAATGAATTGCATATTTGTTCAAATCAACTTTGTCATTTGCAACAACTTTCAAATCTGAACTGTCTGAAATTTTCAAATTGGACCAACACAAAAAAATTTCGTTTGGGAAGGATTTAAGTCTCCAGATTTGAAATCTTTGTTTCCTCGAGACACATAGATTTTTGCATGTTATTAAGCCGTATAACAAACCTTTATCTCCCTTTTCACCACCCCAGGAGTTCTCCACTCTCCATTTCTCAGTGCCTGTAACCTTGCCATCTGCATCCTCCTGAAAATCATTCAACAAGAGCCGTCATATTAAATGGGTTATGCTCCCAAAATAAGTGTTTGTCACAAAAAATATATCAAGACCCTTATGCAATGACATATCTTTTTGCACATAGAATATAAATGGTGTATGGTCTAGAGCATATGATGAATTTTTTAGGTCAAAGTTTCATTAAATTCTAACCATTAGATCATAAGAAATTGGAGAAAAATCAGTTTGTAAAATAATCCCTTTTTCCGTGACAAAGCCTCAAATTAGAAACAAAAAGATTTGTCACTTGGAAATACTCTAGGAAAGTCTTTTATGACGTTTCATAAAAATTCATTCAAAGGATTGTGGAGCTTTGGACTGATGATCAGACAGACTGACACAGACAGTGGCTAATATATGCTCTGCCAAAAATTTCATTCAGGACCATCTGTCACTAGTGATACACAGGAAACAAATCTTTTGGACAGACATGTTGAAAGCAATGCACACCTTCTACCTCCTAGGTGGGGATATGATTAATGAATCAAGCCTAAGGTGTAACCCTTACATCAAGACTTGTGGTCAAATTTCAATACAATCAATAAAATTGGACAATACAAATGTCCCATCCAATCTGATTGCTTGTATTGTAATTAAGAAATATTCAATTTCTTCACTTTCCACAGTGTTTTCCTAAGCCATTATCTTGTAGGGCATCAAAGGGCATCATTGTGTGAAAATGGGTTAAGCATTGATGTTAACTACAGTTGATAATCCATCCTACCTTTGTATGTACTGCAGTCAGTACCATGGCATGTATTAATCTCTCATCCTTCGTCATTTTCATTGGGTCTTTCTGGGTAGAAAACACTGGGAAATGAAGAAATTGCTTGTCACAAGCGATTTCTTCATTTTCCGCAGTGTTTTCCCAAGCCTTTTCTTGTGAGGGAGTCAAAGTGCTAATCCTACCTTTGTATGTACAGCAGTCAACACCATGGCATGTGTCATCAGGGACTCACAGTACATCAATCTTTCATCTTTCTTCATTTTCATTGTGTCTATATCAAACATCAACTTAAAATCTAACCTGAAAATGGACAGAAACAGTTTGGTTATTTACACTAAAATAGGACAGACTGGCAGACAGAAAGTCTGCATGGTCACTCAAAATTAATATCAATAATTTTCGAATAATCAGAAAACAAACTTCATTTAGGTATATAATTTTTGTGTGATTATTCATAAAGTAAGATGGGCCATTCAGGTCATCTGGGTAAAGGCAGCAGAGTTGTGGTAATGTGTTTGTTAAGGTTTTAGAAGCAAGTGTCATTTCTACGATAATATACTCCCCGTCATAAGAAAGTAGCCACCTATCTAATGACAAATACTTGGCAATGCTAGGGGTATTAAAACAAACAGAAATAAACGCAAACCATTTCTAGCATGACAAGTAAAACACTTGACAGTAAGTATCGAGAACAATCGAATTGACCCTTAAGCTATGGTAGCTTGGTTGCAGTTCTAGGAAATCCGTAACTGATACAGAACACGCTACTGAAATTCAGAACCGTATATAGGGCTAGAAAGGGGGACAAGATGAATAAGGATGTTTGTTTATTGTTACTGTTTTTATTCACAAGCTTAGTGACTAAAAAGTGCTTTTCATTACACCTAAGACCCTTTCAAAATGGCGGTTTCCGGTTTTAGCCCAACCAACCTCATTTCCCCCTGTAAATGCTCTATTCATTGGAGTTTTGTTCCTGATCGACCTTTAGCAAGTTCCTAATTAAGAAAATGATTCCATTACGTTACCCACCAACCACTTCCGGTTGTTATCAAATCTTCATTATTGAGATATGCTAAACTGGCAGAGGTAATTTTTCATAGATCTGTAACAATTCAACGGAATGGTTGTCTGCAAAATTGAAATGGGACTTTTGTTTGTGCTTTAATAGTGTCAACTTAAGCAGAAAATGACATTTATAAGTGAACAAATTTGAACTGTGTGTCCAAAATTACTGTTTTGAGCCCACATTGCAACCCAACATGTTTCCAGGTATGTTGAAAGCATTTTACCATTGAGGTCTAAAAAGGAGCAATTGGGAATGCGTGTGAGTTTGTGAAAACAAAAGGACACAAAAAATTGTGAAAAATACGGTTATTTGAAAAGTGGCTACTTTTTTATGACGGTGAGTATATAAGCCTTTAGGCAAAAATTTGTTTCTCTGAAATTTAATTTAGTGGAAACTAGAACTGTCGCAAAGCGGACGAATACCCCCCACTAGGGCCTTGTCACTGAAAAAGTGCTATCGGTCAAAATGTTCTTGACTTAGAGCATGGAAACGGATTTTATACAAAGTCCAACTGTGACCTTGACCTTTGACCTTGGTGACCCCAAAACAATAGGGCACCTCGAATGGTCATGGGCAACAACTGTGTAAAGTTTCATGATCCTAGGTCAAACGGTTCTCAAGTTAGAACACGGAAACGAAATTGTAAATTTTGACTACTCCCCCCCCCCCCCCCTTATTAAAAACTTCAAAGTGGCATAACTCTAAAAATAATGACTGGATCAAGATGAAAATTGCAGGTGCACAACTTCATATGATAGGAAACATCCTGAAAAAAATTCAGAAAAATTGGTCAAAAACTGTGGGAGGAGAAGAGGACACAAGATTATGTCCACACCCCCCCCCCCTTAAAAACTTCAATGTGGCATAACTCTGAAACTAGTGACTGGATCAAGATCAAAATTGCAGGTGCACAACTTCATGTGATAGGGTACATCCTGGTAAAATTTCAGAAGAATTGGTCAAAAACTGTGGGAGGAGAAGAGGACACAAGATTATGTCCACGGACGGACGGACAGACGGACGGACAGACGGACGGACGGACAGACGGACGGACGGACGGACGGACAACCTGATTCCAGTATACCCCCCCATAACTTTGTTGTGGGGGGTATAATTAACCATTTGATATTTTTTTCACTATCCAGCACTTGATATTCATGCTTCGCTGATGACTGACAGCTCTTGTTTATTCACAATATATGACATATATACCTCGTAATAAAAATTCATAAATTGAAAATGAATCATAACATAACATAAATGAAGTTTAACTCCAATGCGTTTCACTGGCTGTTACCCGCATTGCAAAGTGTTTCCAGTATTTCATTCAATTGAAGAAACATAGAACAAAGAATCATACTATATAAAGCAACACTAACTTGTGTTACATTGATTCCTTGATAAATCAGTACTATAAATTGACTATCTATACTACTTACGTATTTAGGTCTAGGAAGCCATCTTTATTGCTAAAATACTGGACCACGTCACAACCAAACCATACAGGCTAAAATAGAAAATAAACAGGCTATTCAAATATTTACGTCTTGGTTTCAACTGGCTCGATAGTGAAGTAAAAGAAGCTGTCACAGGATTTCAGTTGGATGCAGAAAATAAATTCTTAACCCATTACCAGATGGAAATTTTTTGGACGGTTAAATTCAAAGATGATGCAGATGACGATTTCAAGTTAATAATAATTACAAGAGGACCATGATGGTCCTATATCGCTCACCTGAACCAAAATGATATAAGCAACACTTTTCTTCAATTCAAAAAATATTTAAGACTTTAAGACTGAAAACGAACTTATGGTCAATAACATTGTGAAAATCAAACTCATCCAAGATTTCATCATGCCCAACATTGTGTCCAAGATTTGTCTTGTTTGATAAATAATTGTAGATTCTGGAGTATAAACAAGGTCGAAAACAGCCAAAAACAGCAATTATGTCAATTCAAGGGCTTATAACTCTCGACTTTCTAGTCAGATCAGGCTGAAAATCAAACTCATCCGAGATCTTATGATATCCAACATTGTGTCCAAGATTTGTCTTGATTGGTCAATAATTGTAGTTTCTAGAGTGTAAACAAGGTCTAAAGCAGCCGAAAACGGCAATTTGATCAAATTCAAGGGCACATAACTCTCCACTTTTTGATCAGATCGCACTGAAAATCAAACTTATCCAAGATCTTATGGTCTCAAACATTGTGTTCAAGTTTTGTCATAATTGATAAATAATAGTAGATTATAGAGTGTAAACAATGTCAAAAACAGCCGAAATCGACAATTTTATCAAATTCAAGGGCATATAACTCTCATCTTTCTGGTCAGATCAGACTCAAAATCAAACTCATCTGATATCTTATGGTCTCCAACCTTGTGTCCAAGATTTGTCTTGATTGGTCAAAAATTGTAGATTCTAGAGTGTAAATAAGGTCGAAAACAGTCAAAAACAGCAATTTTGTCAAATTCAAGGGCTCATAACTCTCAACATTCTGATCAGATAAGACTGAAAATCAAACTCATCTCAGATCTTATGATCCCCAATATTGTGTCCAAGTTTTGGATTGATTGATCAATAATTGTAGATTCTAGAGTGTAAACATCGTCGAAAACAGCCAAAAATGACAATTTTGTCAAATTCAAGGGCAAGTAACTCTAGACCTTCTGATCAGATCAGACTGAAAATCATACTCATCCGAGATCTCATGGTCCCAAACATTGTGTCAAAGTTTTGTCTTGATTGATGAATAATTGTAGATTCTAGAGTGTAAACAAGGTCAAAAACAGCCGAAAATGGCAATTTTGTCAAATTCAAGGGCACATAACTCTCGTCTTTCTGGTCAGATCAGACTGAAAATTGAACTCATCCGAGATATTATGGTCTGCAATCTTATGTCCAAGATTTGTCTTGATTGATCAATAATTGTAGATGCTAGAGTGTAAACAATGTCAAAACTAAGTATTTTTCGCATTCAAGGGCAGATAACTCCCGACTTTCTAGTTCGATCTGACCCATAATCGAACTCATCCGAGATCTTATGGCCATACATGTTTTGACCAAGTTTGGTCAAGATTGGCTTATATTTGTAGATGCTAGAGTGTAAACACGAAATTGTGGACGGACAGACAGACGGACAGACGGACGGACATCCGTGTTTACCAGTGACCACTTATTGGCTATTTTTTATGTTCAAAGGACACTTATTGGTTACTTTTCCCTTGTTGGGTATACCCAATAACAGGAGTAATTTTATTACGTATATGAGACTGTTGTTGGTTACTTCAAACGAAATACCCAATAAAACATTAGACTTTTTTTTGTCCAACAATTCGTCCGTATCTCGGACTCTTCCACTAATCGGAAAATTCTAAATTTAGATTTCGCGCCGAAAAATGCATTCGGATACCATCGGTGAATATCCGCCAAGCACCGGAAATGAGTTACCGTTCGTATTTTTTGTTCCCGGCTTTATTGCGTGACGTCTCTTGCGCGCGTGGAACCACTCCATTTTCCCGTCGAGTCGAGTAAGTTAGTTTGATTATATTTGACAAGAAAATTTGTCGAATACGACCATATTTCACACTATTTTATACATTGTTTAAACAACGATAACTTTTAACTGCTATTTATGCACAATAGGTGTGTTTGTTTGTAGTTTTTACCGACATTAGAGCAATTGTCATTAGTTTTTGCGATCTTTTGGATGCGATATTTTAATCAAGTTTTTTGACGTATATTCCCCCTGTAAATGAAAATTCTGGTTACTATAATGCCATTTGTGGAATAAGAAAATAATATCAATTTTCTGAGCGCTATCTCATTGTCTGTATGGATGGTTGTAAGCAATTTAAGTCGTGAAGGCTTGTGCTCAAGATTGTTTTGATTTATCATATTTTTTTTTTCTCGAGAAATCAGAATGCATTAATATTGATTGACCCAACTGAAATTTTAAGTCTTTCCAATTTTATTCATAAAACAATCTAGCACATCCAAAACTAAAGAGGGTATGACATCCCCCCCCCCCTTTGGAATTTTTTTTTTCTCCTCTTGCCTCAATATTTTCATTGATATTTCGTACACAAATCATGTCATTGCAATATATATTATGTCGTCTGCAGCAGCTTTCAAATTAAAACAGTCAAAAGTTCAGCTGTTTGGGAAATGGTCAACATTGGCAAAATAATTCACACAATAAACTGTGACTGTTTGAATCCTGACTGTATATTTCACTTTACATGTCAGGGTTTGACTTTAATGCCAGTCCGTCGGCCCGAGGCCTGTAATTTTTAAGGAGGACTGGCAAAACATCCTTTGGTACCGGTCCGCCGGGCCTGTAAATTTCAGAGACAGCGCCCCTTAGATTTTGTCGAAAGGCATCAAAATCAGTTTCAAAATCTGCATCATAACTTTCTTTTGGCTCATAGGAAAAAGTCGGCGACCAACCCAAAATTCCTATTTTAAACAAAACTATTTGAAGATTGTCTGTGATTACACAACAGAAAACAACAAATCGTAGATTTGTGTTACATACGTAACACTTATGTACATCACAAAACCACCGAGTACTGCATCCTTCAGGCACATCTTGAATGGAAAATTATTGACAGGACAAAGAAAGCAGTAAACTGTTGTGTTTTTTTTTTGTGAACAAGAATCTAGATTAAAAAATCAATTGACTAGAAATTCATCAGTCTATCATTCACCTACCTTAGGAATTCTAACCCGATTATTACTTTTAAATTATAGAAATTGCACAAGTTTGTAGTCCACTATTTTTTTCCACTGAAAACATCCACTCACTTTGTTACAATTTCCTTAACTTTTTCTTAGTCATTCAGTCAAGGATAATTCTAACAATATTAAATCAAACAATGAATTATGGCCAAGATCTTATTTACTGAATTCATACGAATAGAGAATCTTATGCATTTAATTTCGTCTTTTTTCTTCCATTGTGAACATGAGGATAGAAAAAGAAATCCAAATTTTCAAATGCAAACTTTGTTCTATTGGGTAAAGGTTAATGGAACTTCTATTTATAACTCTGTAACTGGGCTCAATCAGCTGTTTAATAACCAAACAAAAATGCATACAGTGTGACATCACTGCTTACATCACACAGAGTGAGTTTAGATTTCCCCAAGATCAAAGAGAAACCCTTTTTTCCTTGCACACATTCAAATACTAAAGTCTAGCAGTGATTGTGCACAAATCTTCATATAAAGTTAACCTTTAATTAAATTTAATAGGAATATATTCTGTTGAGGTAAGTCTAAAAACAAGGTATTTTGAATTTGCATTTTACTGTCATTATTACACCGATAGCATATTAGTTTATATGTTGAACAGATTACCTTTTTGTTGGCAACATACAATGATACTTTATTATTTCTTTATATATATGATTCTCATTCGCCAAACCTCAATTTTTCGTTACTAGATTTAGATCAATTTGAAAGCTGGAATCATTAGATCTAAAATCTTGGATATGGGCAATTACCAAACACCTGATCATGTATCCTCTGTTGAAGGGCTTGATCTTTTACCCTTTCCCAAAATGGACATAATGTAATCAAACTCAGAACATGCACATCCCATTGTCATGAAATCGAGGGGAATGGAAGAAATTCAAGTAGATCATAATTTTCTTTATTTCTCTTTGTTATCAATGATTGATAACTACTTACAAATGACATCAAAACTAAGCCACGTTTGGGAAATGTATGCAATCAAAATGGGGTAGCAACTAGATTCTATACTAGTGTAGTTATACACAGTTTTGATAGCAATTTCAAAATTTCTTTGACCAAATTGTTTTGCATATTCAGACGTTAGCAACTTTCTTCATCTGTTTTCAAAACCTGACATGGCACCTACTAACAACCTTTTTAGCGAGCCGGGACTTTATATCCGGGGAGCTAATGTTACAGCCCTAGTGTCGGCGTCCCGTCGTGTCTTCACTTGAAAAACTTTAACCTGTTCTATATCTCAGGCACTATTAGAGATACAGCATTGATATTTCATACATAGATACATCTCGACAAGACCTTTCATTTGGGACCATGACTTTTGACCTAGTGACCTTGACCTTGGGAGTTTGACCTACTTTTGAAAAACTTTAACCTGGCCTATATCTCAGGCACTATTAGAGATACAGCCTTGATATTTCATACATAGATACATCTCGACAAGACATTTCATTTGACACCATGACCTTTGACCTAGTGACCTTGACCTTGGAGTTTGACCTACTTTCGAAAAACTTTAATCTGGCCTATATCTCAGGCACTATTAGACATTCAGCCTTGATATTTCATACAGAGATAAATCTCGACAAGACCTTTCATTTGGGACCATTATCCTTGACCTTGTGACCTTGACCTTGGAGTTTGACCTACTTTTAAAAAATTTGCTGTTTTTGTGACACGCTCCCGTATAGGCGAGCTACGTTGTCCACGGACAACTCTTGTTTTCTTTGTAACAATTACATATATATAAACAAAAATTACTTGTACTTTTAACAAAATATTGAATTTGAAAAGGCATAAACTCAACAGGACAGCCAGAGATAATTATGACTAGCTATTTCAGCTATTTCAGAACCCTTTACCAGACTCTTATATAGAAACTATCGGAGTGTTGTAACAATGAACATACAATTTATTCTTTGTTTCTCCTACAATTCACTGAGTCTGAATGTAGGACCTGTTAGTCTGGAGGAGGACCTGTAAAAATTGCAATCCACTGGTCCTGCTTTAATTTTAGTGGACAAAAATGCTGACCCTACAAATACCTGAGTAAAATTTTTAACTGTTGGGTAGTTTTAGTTTGTCCAATGATTTACTGGTTATATTTTCTGAATATCATCTGGGTATCTGACATGAACATCATTTTTGAACAAAATTGAGTCCGAAGGGAGATTAACTGTTGGGTAGTTTGTCCAGTGAATGACTGGTTATATTGTCTGAATATTTGCTGGGTATCTGACATGAACATGAATTTGAAACAAAATAGAATCTGAAGGGAGATTAACTGTTGGGTAGTTTGTCCAGCGATTTACTGATTATATTGTCCAAATGTTTGCTGGGTATCTGACATGAACATCAATTTAAAAGAAAATAGAGTCCAAAGGGAGATTAACTGTTGGGTAGTTGTCCAGTGATTTACTGGTTATATTGTCCAAATGTTTGCTGGGTATCTGACATGAAAATCAATTTAAAAGAAAATAGAGTCCAAAGGGAGATTAACTGTTGGGTAGTTTGTCCAGTGATTTACTGGTTATATTGTCCAAATGTTTGCTGGGTATCTTACATGAACATCAATTTGAAACATAATTGAGTCCAAAGGGAGATAAACTCCTGGGTAGTCTGTCCAGTGAATGACTGGTTATATTGTCCAAATGTTTGCTGGGTATCTGACATGAACATCAATTTAAAAGAAAATAGAGTCCAAAGGGAGATTAACTGTTGGGTAGTTTGTCCAGTGATTTACTGGTTATATTGTCCAAATGTTTGCTGGGTAACTTATATTGCGTTTTTATTCACCTGAAAGGGTAAGGCTAAGCCAAAAGGTTATTCGACGAGTTTACTTCTCGATACCTTGGTTAACATAAGGGATAAACGTGCGGCACGAGCATGAAAACATTTCGAAATTGAAAGACTGTGCGATTGTAAAATGTGTTATTAAAAACCTCGTAAATACGGCTTGATTCAAGCTGCAGTTGCAATAATTTGCAATAACACCGACGATTTACCGCTAATTGAAAACGCTGTTTCTCCTCAATCTTCAATGTAATAACCGTTTACTAGGCTCCGCCCTTTCTCCCGAAAAAAATCAGAATATACATGAACATGAATTTGAAACACAATTGAGTCCAAAGGGAGATAAACTCCTGGGTAGTCTGTCCAGTGAATGACTGGTTATATTGTCCAAATGTTTGCTGGGTATCTGACATGAACATCAATTTAAAAGAAATATGAGTCCAATGGGAGATTAACTGTTGGGTAGTTTGTCCAGTGATTTACTGGTTATATTGTCCATATGTTTGCTGGGTATCTGACATGAACATCAATTTAAAAGAAAATAGAGTCCAAAGGGAGATTAACTGTTGGGTAGTTTGTCCAGTGATTTACTGGTTATATTGTCCATATGTTTGCTGGGTATCTGACATGAACATCAATTTAAAAGAAAATAGAGTCCAAAGGGAGATTAATTGTTGGGTAGTTTGTCCAGTGATTTACTGGTTATATTGTCCAAATGTTTGCTGGGTATCTGACATGAACATCAATTTAAAAGAAAATAGAGTCCAAAGGGAGATTAACTGTTGGGTAGTTTGTCCAGCGATTTACTGGTTATATTGTCCAAATGTTTGCTGGGTATCTGACATGAACATCAATTTAAAAGAAAATAGAGTCCAAAGGGAGATTAATTGTTGGGTAGTTGTCCAGTGATTTACTGGTTATATTGTCCAAATGTTTGCTGGGTATCTGACATGAAAATCAATTTAAAAGAAAATAGAGTCCAAAGGGAGATTTACTGTTGGGTAGTTTGTCCAGTGATTTACTGGTTATATTGTCCAAATGTTTGCTGGGTATCTTACATGAACATGAATTTGAAACACAATTGAGTCCAAAGGGAGATAAACTCCTGGGTAGTCTGTCCAGTGAATGACTGGTTATATTGTCCAAATGTTTGCTGGGTATCTGACATGAACATCAATTTAAAAGAAAATAGAGTCCAAAGGGAGATTAACTGTTGGGTAGTTTGTCCAGTGATTTACTGGTTATATTGTCCATATGTTTGCTGGGTATCTGACATGAACATCAATTTAAAAGAAAATAGAGTCCAAAGGGAGATTAACTGTTGGGTAGTTTGTCCAGTGATTTACTGGTTATATTGTCCAAATGTTTGCTGGGTATATGACATGAACATCAATTTAAAAGAAAATAGAGTCCAAAGGGAGATTAACTGTTGGGTAGTTTGTCCAATGATTTACTGGTTATATTGTCCAAATGTTTGCTGGGTATCTGACCTGAACATCAATTTAAAAGAAAAAAGAGTCCAAAGGGAGATTAACTGTTGGGTAGTTTGTCCAGTGATTTACTGGTTATATTGTCCAAATGTTTGCTGGGTATCTGACATGAACATCAATTTAAAAGAAAATAGAGTCCAAAGGGAGATTAACTGTTTGGTAGTTTGTCCAGCGATTTACTGGTTATATTGTCCAAATGTTTGCTGGGTATCTGACATGAACATCAATTTAAAAGAAAATAGAGTCCAAAGGGAGATTAATTGTTGGGTAGTTGTCCAGTGATTTACTGGTTATATTGTCCAAATGTTTGCTGGGTATCTGACATGAACACCAATTTAAAAGAAAAAAGATTCCAAAGGGAGATTAACTGTTGGGTAGTTTGTCCAGTGATTTACTGGTTATATCGTCCAAATATTTGCTGGGTATCCGACATGAACAGCAATGAATTAATAATGAAATAAAATTGTATGAAACTTTAAACGATCAAAGCGGTGTCTGGGGCATTGTCATCTTACAGTGACAGCTGAGGTTACATAGTTTTGGTTTAGGGGCGGCGATATATTTGTTTTCCCAAACGGGAAAATTTTAGGATTGTCCTATTTGAAAGCTGCTGCAGACGACAAAAGTGTTGTTAAAATGATATGATTAGTACACAGTATATCACAGAAAATATCGAGGCAAAAGGAGAAAATGGTGGCTATCAGCATTTTCTCCTTTTGCATCAATGTTTTACCAAGCCTTTTTCTGTTGGACGTCAAAAGTGGGTCTGGTTTGGGAAAGAGTTCAATGGCAAAACCTTGGACCATCTCAACTGGGAAAGAGTTGCAGACGAGAACATTTCTGATTTCGAAGTAGAAAGCATGCATATATTATAGCATAGAAAATATTGAGAGAAGGGGACTTTTAGTTCTTTCCTCTTCTTATTCCATGTTTTCCCTAACTTTATCCGTGAAGAACGTTAAAATTAGGCAATGTTTGGGAAAGAATTAACTCCCCAAAATGGCAAAATTTCGGTGCAGTTCAATTTGAAGCTGTTGCAGACAACTTAATTCATTTTGATAACGATAGAATTGTGTACAATATAGCCTAGAAAATATTGAAGCAGGAGGAGAAAATGCAGACTATTGAAGCAGGAGGAGAAAATGCAGACTATCAGCATTTTCTTCTTATGCCTCAATGTTTACCCAGGCAAAAAAGATATGTTTTGAAAAAGAGTTAAAGTATGAAGGTCTTGAATAATTTCTCTATAGAAAGGTCATAGATACCTATATAGATGCAATTTGTGTCATGCACAAATATTGTATTAAATTTTTCTTATTTTTATCGAAGATTTTAGTATAATACTGTTCAGAAAAATAGGGGCAGAAGTAGAAAATTGATTGTTGATTGTCAACATTTTCTTCCTTTGCCCTAATGTTTTCTAAAGCCCATATGGTAGGGACATCAAAACCAAGTCTTGTTCAGAATTTGTCGAGGGGAAAGGTGAGAAGGCTATGTCCTAGCATTTTGTTCTTTTGCCTTCACAATTTTTGAAGTAAAGAAGAAAATGTAGATCACTGGCTACTTCTTACTATTCCACAATGTTCATAATCTTGTGCACCATATTGTGTAGTTGAATGGAAAAGGTGGTGAAGATATTCTTATTGTCATGGATTAAAATGCCGTGGGTAATATATATGTTTTCACATCGTTTGATTTCTTGTAATTGTAATTCTTGTTTGTTTTGTGGTAACATTCCTGTGACTGGATTTTAAACCAATAAAGGAATTTGAATCATTGTGCAAGTGACAGTTTCGTTCTTTATAAACAGTTTTTCAAATATTGAATGAGTGCATCATTGTACAAGTGAAAATTTTGTTCGTTAGTTACTTTCAAAATATGAATGAGTGCATCATTGTACAAATGACGATTTTGTTTGTTAGTGACCGTTTCAAAATGAGACAATGCACCAGTTTTTGGGCATTGATTGTTCTCTTAGAAATTGTTTCAAAGTGTATCATTTTATGAGCCTTATTGACGGCTTCCTTTGGTTACTTATTTTCATGATTTAGATTATGCATTGCAACAGAGAAGCCATAACACCCCTCACAGAATTTTCAAGTTTGAATATGGGTCATGTGTGGTCAGAAAGAAGGTCACCAGGTCAGATCTTAGGAAATCCTTGTTTGAACCATAAAGGTCACATATTTGACCCAAGTTTGATGAAACTGTCACAATGTTTATTTTGACAATAAACGGGTGAAGTTCAGATTTGGGTCACATAGGGGTAAAAATCAATGTCACCAGGACAAATCTAAGAAAATCCTTGTTGACTCTAGATGGGACATCTGTGTCCCTATTTGATCAGAATTTCGCCCCATTTCTCAGGTCAGCTACCCTGGGCCCTCTTGTTTATTCATGAATTTTGGCATTAAAAGATGACCAGAGTACCATTGCTACCAATGTGTGTTGGTGATGCCAACATTTCTAAAATACCCAGTTGTGTCTTTGGACACATAACCAGTAAGTGTCCTCTCGTGAGAACTGTTTTTTATACCCAAGATGGGGTATCCAACAAGTTTTTAGGCAAAGTACCCAACATATGGTCAACCGTTGGTAACGGACAGACGGACGACGGACAAAAAGTGACCACAATAGCTCACCTTGAGCACTTCGTGCTCAGGTGAGCTAATAATTTTATATTTTTTGGTCTTTTTGGGTACAAAACATAGTGGGAAATGAAGAAATTGCTTGTCACAAGCAATATTTTCATTTTCCAAATTGTTTTCTTAAGCCATTTTCTTTTGGGGAGTTAAAAAAGACACTGAAAGGTAATGGGTTAAATAGATTGCCCATTCAACAAGAGTTGTCCACATACAACATAGCTCGCCTAAATGTGAGCTTGCCACACAAAAAAGGGTCACACTCTAAGGTCAAGCGTTATGATACAAAATGAAAGATTTGCACCTTTAACTTCAATTCTAGAATAAGCCCATCAATACAATATCAGCTCGCTAGCAAGGAGATCGTGTGGATTTTTGTGGATATAAACTAAACAACTGGAAAACAATGTGGTAAAATAAGAAAACATTTCCTACCTTTTTCTCATCTTTGATTGATTTCATAGCTAGCTCCTTCAATTCTTGCACAGGTTTGTTGACATAGACAACAGGTTTACCACCTGTCATGTTACCCAGATATTCCACTGTGTATAGTTTGTTGTAGGGGTTCTGGGATCTAGGGTCATTTACTATACACACCTGCAAAATTGCCCATACAAAATGCATTTAAAAAATGACAACAAAAAATGTCCACCGAAAATGTTGCTCACCTATACAAAACAATGCCCGACTTTTCTTAGTGCTGGATAGTAAAAGCAATTCTGTCTAAATTTGACAAACACGTGAAATTTTAAGAAAGAATTTATCTGTCCAAATTAAATGTCAGAGTAAGTAATCTTTGTCTACTGGCTGATTTTATGGTCTTTTATGGTCTTTAAATACTTGAGCTAAAAACTAATTGCACTAGGACTATAGATATGGAGGCATTAACCTGTTCCCAAACAAAACCTGGTTTTTGATGTCCCTATTTCAACAGACTTGAGAAAACATTGAGTCAAAAGAAAAAAATGCTGATGATCAGCATTTTCTCCTTTTGCCTCAATATTTTCTTTACTACATTGAATAAAAATTGTTTGTTTAAGAACACCAATCTTGATGTCTGCAGCAGCTTTCCAATTTGACTACTTTAATATTTTGTTGTATGGGAAAGGGTAAAAATATAAATATTACCAAGTCTTCCATATTGAGTATATCTGGTTTGATGTACTGTCGGTAAAAATCTTGTGGTGAAATAGGTCCAAAACTTTCGTGTTTGGTCTTCTTGTCATCATCTTTGGTGTAATATTGATATGTAAATGTTGTAGGCGGAGTTCCAAGTAGGGTACATGCAATCTGGTATATCTATAATAAATGCTCATGCTTTATTAAAATTTGTAATTTCAAGACAAACAAGATGTTCTTTTTGAAACACTAATGCCCAAAAGGCCAATGATAAGCTTTCACATAGAATTTCGGACTGACAGACAGTCCTACAGACAGACGGATAGACATTTTGACAGTGGTAAAACAATATGCTCGACCATTCGATACAGGGGCATAAAAATAGATTTTACAAAATGCTGCTGCTTAAATACTTTGCCCTAACAATTCCTAAATTTGATATAGTGTGAATTATCTAATAAAAGCTTTGAAAAGTAAACTGAAGAAAAACAACATGTGTTTGTGAAACACTAATGCCCCAGAAATGGCCTTTGTTATTTTAAGTTTTCGGGCAGACAGATGGACAGACAGACACAAGTAAATTAATATGCCCCCATTCTTTCGATACCTCCAAGGGCATAACAAGAGCTGTCCGAAGACAGCTCGCTCGACTTTCTAAGTTGCTTAGTATAAAGGGGGCATAACTCCAAATAGAGTGGTCCCAGGGTCATGGGCCCTGATAGTAAGGTAGAGGGTGTGATGGTGAATAAGTATTTTAAGTTTGGGCTGAATCCCTTTGATAGTATGGAAGTTATTGATGTTTGAAAAAACTTTAACCTTTGTTGCAACGCCAACGCCAACGCCGACGCCCGGGTGACAGTATAAGCTCTCATTTTCTTCGAAAAGTCGAGCTAAAAAATGGTCCTTTTTTGTAAAGGTTTCCATGCTATTCGTATGTTACCCTTTCCCAAAAACTTCCACTGGTCCAATCTAAAAGGAGTTGCAGATGGTATAACTTCATGTAGAATTTGGGACTTTAAATCTCACTCATAAAATGAAGAAGTTTCTCTTCTAATATCCTGTTTTATCATTGTGTCTTCTACTAAGAGAATCTTGAGGCCTTCTTAACCCATTACCACACAGCAGAAGTTTAGACTGATCCAAATTCAAAGATGTTGCAGACGACAAGTTCATGTGAATGAAATTAAAAATTCTTTAGTCTTTCTGGGGTAGAAAACATTGTGGAAAATGAAAAAATTGCTTGTCACAAGCAATTTCTTCAATTCCCACAATATTTTCCACAGCCTTTTTCAAAAGGCTTCACTGTTTGGGAAAGGGTTTTAATGTGAAAAAAATACAAATTAAGCCTACCTTTGCCATCATTTTGATTTTCTCTGCCTCTTTCTCTGCCTCTATCACCTCAACTGGAGCCAACAATAATTTATTATCAACGATCTTAAGACCAAGTTTTTGTGTTAACTTTTTAACAAAACATCTGATTGCACGAGAAATCAGATTGGGCCAATCAGGTTTCTTGTAAAAAGTAATTACGCAAAAAATAAATATACGATCGTTGATAATACGGCCCCTGAACTCTTTGCCACAACGCATGTGCAAAGCACTTCTTTGGTGGACGCAAACAAGACGCAGAAAGGACTTAGCAAAGAAATAACCAGACAATTCTTCGCCACGACCATTCTACATCTTTTAGAACGCCAGGAGCAAGCAAGAGCCTATCTTATACCCTGTCATGCCTCCTTATAAATCATGTGTCTACAGAGATATTAACAAGTCTTTGAAGATACATGATTTATAAGAAAGCATGACAGGTTGTAAGAAAGACTAAACTTACCTCAGCCATCATTTTGGTTTTCTCTGCCTCTATCACTTCATCAGAACTCTTGGCCTCGACCATCTTACAGAGGGTCATGCAAAACTCATGTAACTGAAATTCAAAAGATATTCTGCATTTAAAAATCTTCTTTTCCTTTTTTATGATGTTACAAATGCTGCATATTACTGCTTTTCAACGAAAACCTTGTAACTGCAGCTTAGGACAATCTGCAGTTACAGTGTTTTCATTGAAAAGCGACAATATCTTTCTTTTCACAATTTACTTGCTGAATATATCTATTCTTTTTTGTTTGAATTTTCATATAAATCTACCTTCTGTAATTTCATAAGTAAATACTCTTTCAGAAATTATCTTATAAAATCTTGGATATAGCGACTAGATATTACAATGCTGTGTGCAATGGCTTTCAGTTTGGATCAATTAACCCTTTCCCAAACAAGATGTCTCAAACAGGATAAGCTTGGGAAAACATTGAGACAAAAGGACAAAATGCTGGTAACCAGCATTTTCCCCTTTTGCCTCAATATTTTCTGTGCTATATTATACAAGAATGCTATATTTATCAACACCTATTTTGTCATCTTCATCAGCTTTTGAATGGGACCACCCCAAAATTTTGCCGTTTCTGAAAGGGTTAAGACTAAGTACTCTTTGAATCAATAAAAAAACAACTAATTTACCCTATTATTCATCAACTTTCCAAAGGATCTAGAGTTTTCACTACTAGCCGAGTCGGGGTACACAGATTTCGGGACGACCCCATGCTTCTCTACCAGATTGGTCAACATATCCCATTGTCCTCCGTCCTCGGAGGGGTTGAAAAGCAAATGTCTGATAAGCCTTCCGTCATAGGTCTCTCCTTTCTTTGCACACTCAACAAAGGCATTTAGAAGATAGTTGGCTCTCTCAACCTGTAAAAGTAAAATTGTGAGATATATGCGATTTAAGGTAGAATACCCGTAATGTTGCAGTGACTGGGAAAGGCCTGGGCCATGCGCCATAGTCACATTGAAATTCCAAATGTCACATTGTTTTAGCCTATGGGTGACCGTGGGCCTTTGTCACATTAAATTTTACTGTAAGTAGGGATGGAGCAATTTTACCCTATAATTGTCACATCAATTTTCAAAATGTCACATTGATTTTCTAAGAGGAAGCGACATTGTCCCATTGAAGAAATGTCTTTCCCAATCACTGATGTTGCCATTTTTAGATTCATAAAACATTGACTTTTTTCAACTTTTTTAGCAACAAAGAAGGATTCTTGCAAAAACTGGGGGTACACGATTCATTTTTGGGGTAAAAAAAACATTTGGAGGTTTTTGGACACCCTGCAAATTACATCTTTATAATCATCCATTTCATTGTCTAAAACATCTTTTTAATTGGACTACCATATAATTTATCTGTTTGGGAAAGGGTTATCAATTGATACAAGTACCTTGTCCCAGAAGAAAAGATACGACTGTGAGAATTCAAACTCTTCCAGGTTATATTTCTTCATGAAGGGAACTCTCATGATGTTCATGCACGCATAAATCCAACATCGTCCAGAACTCTTCTGATCTGTGATTGGCTTGCCCTCTGTCTCTATCTACAATTACAAACGTTAGAATTGCTGGTTTGAATTCATGTTAATCCTTTTTTGGTCAATTTTTGTGGAAAACATTGTGGGAAATGAAGAAATTGCTTGTCACAAGCAATTTCTTCATTTTCCACAATGTTTTCCAAAGCCTTTATCTTTTGGGTAATCCGAGTCTTCTCTGATGTAAATACGCTCTTTGATATTTTGATTTTTCGCTATTTACATCAGAGAGCGTTGCTCTTTGAAAACAGCGGAAAGTTCGGTAACGTTACAAGTAACTTGAAGCTTTGTTTTTGTGTATAATATCGAATCACTCGGTGAAACACTGTAGGGTATAGATCAATAAATCATTTTTTGTCATACCTGACCAAAAATTTCATTTCAAATCGGCCTGCTGGATGAGTATAACCTTTGGTTGTGAATGGAAGGTCAAGGTAAACAAAGGCTGCTCAGGTGAGGGGTGTTGCAAAACATTGCCTATTAACCTTTTAGAAATACTTTTTGGTCGTAATTTTTCAGCAGCCATAACAATAAATGGTTCATTTATCGATATCATCAGGGGTTTTAATGATAGCGTTTAAGATCGGACGGTGAACGATGCGCAACAATTTGTTGCGAACTTCTTGATTTTTTCAAAGAGCAACGCTCTCTGATGTAAATAGCGAACAATCAAAATATCAAAGAGCGTATTTACATCAGAGAAGACTCGGATTATCTTTTGGGTCAAAGAGTATATGTGTGGTAATGGATTAAGCATTTCCTTTTCAATTGACTAAATTTCTTCTATCACAAAAATTCCAAAGACATGCATTGATTTGCTATTATTTTTTACTGAATTGAGAAAGAGCATTAAAAAATTTTAATAAAAGGCCCTAGATTAATTTGAGGCTAAGAAAAGGGAATTTCCTTAGTGCATATGTATTGTCAGATGTATACCTTGTGATTAAAGCAGTGCTGTGTTGATTGTTTAACTTTTCTGTCAGCCAACATCTCCCATAATGAGTGAGTAGTGCAGACATTTTGAGCAAGTCTGTTTTTGTCTTTGCTGTCAAAATCTTCTTGGAATTTCTTGATCAACTCTGGGGCTATCCCGGGTCCTAAAAATAATAATCAAACAGTCGTTGAAAATGATTCTTCAAACACCAGAATTGAACAACAAGTGATGTTTGGCAAATTTGGGTTCGAATCGTAATGGGGACGAAAACGCAATAATCTAATCATTTGGACTGGAGAACAAATTTTAAATAAATGGCACCGTGCATTTTTTTTTTTTCAAAGATTATTCAACGATATTATTCTATTCACCTGACATATTTCTAGATGGATTAAATCTGTGACACAAAAGAAGTCGATATTTAGAACTTGGAAGCCGGAACAAGGGAGATAACTTCACGATAACTTCACTCATGATCAAAGTACATCAAGTGCATTGTCTCTATTCGGCGACACTCGGGTGATATCGGATTGGCTACGGAGGTCATACGGAATCTGTCGAGTGGTGACGAACAAACAAAGTTATTACTGCATTAATTTTCGTGTCGCGCGAAAATTTAAATTTTAGCGAATATTTTCCTCGCATTTTTCTTGTAAATTCACAAAGTAGATCTAAAAAAGTCCATAGTAAGCAGTAGATCTAGATCTCTAGGCCTAAGTTTCAGAAACATAGAAAATATGTCTCTGAATTAATGAAAACGGTTCTGAAAATAGATCTATCATTAGAAAATAATTTATAAAGAAAACCAGAATGTTTAAATGATTCCACCTTTCAATACATGTTTTGTCATCTTCTTCGTTGTTCGTTTTGGATTCTGAATACAGTGGCGTAGGTAGGTTTAAAATATTGGGAGGGGGAGCAAACGTTCTTGAAAGTAGGCCTAAATGGAAATATGGGTGTATTATGGGGGCCACAGGGGGGGGGGGGGGGGGGGGGCAGGCCCTTTTTCCAAAGTATTGGGGGGCCAGGCCCCTGGCCCCCCCTCTTCCTACGCCTATGGAATAATGCCAAACAACAATAGTCTAGGCCTAGATTTAGGCTAGGCTATTTAACCAATTACCAAACAGTGACGCCTTTGTTAACACCCCATAACATAAAGGCTTTGGAAAACATCATGGAAAATGAAGAAATTGCTTGTGACAAGCAATTTCTTCATTTCCCACTATGTTTTTTACCCAAAACCACCGAAGAATTTCCAAGTCAATTCAACTGAAATTGTCGTCTGCATTATCTTTGAATTTGGACCAGTCTAAAATCTTTTTTATTGATCAATAGCCTTTTCTAAAAGCTCAATGGGTCTCCTTCTGGATCCATGCATGGTCAAAACTAGGGTTTGTTTGAAAAGGGTATGATTGCAAACTAACTTCGCCATTTATGACCTCTTTTGTGACGAGGTTGTCTTTTGGATATAATATATGGGAAATATATAGTGCATCGTTAAACCGACAACGACTAAGTTCATATTCTGAGCATAGGCGTAGGAAGAGGGGGGGGGGGGGGGGGGCAAATAATTTAGAAAAGGCCCCCCATGGCTTCCATAATACACCCTTTTTTCCAATTACTTTAACATTTGCCCCCCCCCCCCCCCCCCCTATTATAAACAACCCATCATTTACTACAAAACACAGTGTGCATCTTTGAGTGTCATCCGTTGCAACGGAAATTGACGAGATATCCTCGTCAATTTCCGTTGCCACGGATGAGGCCAGATAATTGACGATGGTAGGGCCCTATCTATCGTTGATATCGGTTGTCTCGGGCATAGTGTTTGGTATCTAATGATGGGTTGTAATCCTTAACGTTAAAGTTGCCGCAGTGGTGTTAACTTATTCAGATGTCCTGGGCTAGATATAATTTAGCTTTTATGCTGAACTGGACGCAAAGCCCATCTATATCCAAATCAGTTTTGTCGTATGTATTGTCCAGCAAGATTAACCCGGGACAACTTAATTTCCATGTGCAACGTCCGTTAGTTGAGCGTCTTAACAAAACAGTTCCGATGTGGGTTCATTACATATGCAGATGTCCCGGGTTAATATTGCTGGACAATAGCAGGGTTGAGTTTGGATTGTTGTAGATTTATATCATCCGGAATTAAAGTGTTAATTTTTCGATCGTCATCCATATAAAACCAGGGCCTGACAACTGAAAACAGATTGGAGAAAGGGATACATTATCCTGATTGACCTTACGACCTGGGTCATTGTGACATTTTTGATACACCGCACAAATATGGCAGGTTGAAATATAGTCCCTTCACTTTATTTTGGTGCATGCTTACAAAATTTACTTGTGTAAACAACACAATATCGAGCCCAAAAACTGTAATTTTGCATTTGATGGTTCGAATCTTGAATTCGTCCCACACCTGTAAGATTCGAACAATAACATTTAAGAACACATTTCCTTTGTTTACATTTATACATGTGTCATGATATCGTGACCGAACTATAGATCTCGTTAAATAATTTCATAAAGGACAGAAACGACAGTAATGCAAATTGTAAGATCTCATAGAAGCTTCAATTTTATCGTTTGCCTTTTCAGAGTGGTCTAAAATTTCACTCTCTAAGAAGAAAAAAAAAGAAGAGAATAGTTGATCAGATTCTCTTGACTGGATAGTAGGCATGTACTACAAACTAGAAGGTAGATTTTTATCATTTGTTTGCATTGTTATTTGTTTTGTAATCATTTATTTTGTTTTTCTTTTATCGTTTATATGTTTGTTACATTATTAAATAGGCCTACTATTATCGGTATTTACGTGTATATTACTTACACGTTGTGTGTTCAAGTACAAAAAATGTACATTGACTATAATTATTGACGCCAATACCAATCTATCTTCGATACCGTGCCCACAAACTTGATTATTTGATAATAGTTCGAGACCAAGATCGCTGTATTGGTAACAATGTTGCAACTAAGAGCATACCAACCCTCTCTTGTGACAAGTTTTACTGTACAAATGCTAAACTATCATAAACATACACTTAAAGACACTTCTAACGCAACACTTACCTTTTTGGTAAAAACTTGAAATTTAATAATTCATTTTTCATAAAATTTTCAACAAATTTAATTCATTCACAATTGCATAATATAAACATTGAGTAGAAATGATTATATTTGCAGTTCATATAATATGACTGGAAAACACCTCAAGTCGCAAAAAAGCTGTGCGAGCTGACGTAAATTCGTGTTATTCGTGTAACAGCAGTAAAGTTTATGACATTCTGCTAATATTCTATGTGTCCGTCATGGACCTAAATGACACGAAGACACCCCCTTCTCGTTGATAAAGCCTAATTGATGGTGAATCTTTGCGGGATCATTCTTAATTCGACCCTTTTAAGTTCCTGAAGCAGTGGTATGAGATATGAGCATGATTTGGTGACTCTGCTTTGATGCTATTGAATTCTACGATCGCCTGGGATTTTGTGACTTTTCAAATTTGAGTCTTAGTGAGAAAATTAATTATTGTTTATGTTCGGATCAGTCGCTTTTGATGAAATTTACAGAAAGCATGTAAAGATATCTGATTTATATTTGTTGAAAATTTGATAAAATATACTGCATTTTTTTTTTTTATTTAATTGTGATGAAAAATGTATGTGTTGCGTTGGAAGTGTCTTTAAGTGTATTCTTTAAAGGCCAGTATTTAGCCTAATTTTTGTCAAATGCCATAATTATGAAACTTTATATCTCTTATTGACATCGATTCATTTTGGGCACATAATCTGCAACCTAAGTTGGATGTGCAGTTCAACGATCAGAGAGGATGTTGCGGTACTGAGACAAGAAAATTACCATGTACAAGGAATCGATTGCAAGGTGACCCAGTCGCACAATACGAATAAAAAATTGGCGCACCCTAATGAAATTCACGTGACATCGACATGTTTCATGCGATGTCGTTATTATTCGTTTCGTTTCCGAACCTTTTCGGGCGACGTCGTAAACGTTTGAGCGGTGGAACGTTCCACCGCCGAATGTTTACGACGTCGACTGAATAATTCCGACGTCGGGTGAATCTAATTAGCGGTGGACTATCTCAAACCCAGTATTTAAAGTACCATTCCATTGTCGACTATAAGAAACACAGGAAAGCGAGTAGGCTATAAGTGACAAAACCGAAAACTCTTGCATTTCATAAACAGATGGCGTCACAAAAAACTGATGGTCTACGCTTTAAAGACAAGGTTGTCATAGTTACGGGCGGTTGTAATGGAATTGGGCGAGGTTGTGTGGAAGTATTTGGTATGTATGAAATTGTTTACTTTGTCCATCTGTCTGTATGTCTGTCTGCCCCATTCGATATTTGAAAAGCACAAATGTAGACTGTAAAGAGGTACTGAAGAATACAAAATTAATGTTGATAATGAAAGGGTTTGTGCACAATATAGTAGAGAAAATATTGATGCAAAAGCAGAAAATACCGATTATCAAAATCTTCTTCTTTTGCATCAATATTTCCAAAGCTTTTACGACAAGGGAATCTACTTTTTTAAGAGGTCAAAATGTATAAAAGTGATTGTCGTTTGTCTACAATGTAATTGGGAGAGATAATGTGGAAGTATTTTGAACGTATAAAATATAAACAATTTTGAACAACTGTCTATTTGTCCATTTGTCTGTCTGTCTGTCTGTCTGTCTGTCTGAGCATAGGCTACTTCGTGTTGACGCCTACAGGTAATGATGAATTAACCCAAAATCCCAAAATAAGACGCAGGTTTGAAAAGCTTTGATGAAAGCTAGATTATATTCAACCTGTAGCTGTAATTTTTAAAACTCTATTTTCATGATAAGCCCACTAAAAGTAAAATGGCGCAACATAATTAAGCCCTACGAAGGAAGCAATGACGAGTTTCATATATTTCAGTTGAAAATGGCGGGAAAGTGGCAGTGTTTGACATAGATGGTATGTTATTTTTCGTATATTTGATTCAGAATGTCGGCTATTGTTATTACTTTTAACCCTTTATTATAAACTGACAGATGAAAATATTATCGGTGTCCAAAACAGAGAATCTATCAATTATCTAAGGCATTGAAGAAATACACACATAAGAATTTTTTTATAGATCGGACCCGTTTCGAAAAATCTCAAGCACTGAATTCGATATAGTATGTCTATTGATACACTCGGTAACTTTTTCGCGCAGAAAAAACAACATTGCGCATAAGAGCTTCGTACCTGGAACCCTTCGATTCCGAAACTCGAACCTGACCCATATAGTGCAATTATGATACTGTCTTTGAACAGAGAAAACTGGAAAGAGTTTGAAGACAACAGGACCGGGAGAAATATACTTCTTACTTTGTGACATTACAAATGAGGAACAGCTAAAGGTACATTTAATTAAAATAACTTTTCCTAACGACACAATTTCAATCTATTCCCATTTGAAAGCTGCTTCAGACGACATTATGGATGTTGATAAAAGAATGATTTGTGTACGAAGTAGCTAAGAAAATATTGAAATAAATGAAGAAAATGATGTCCATCAATCAAATTATTGTAAATATACTGTCATGATATAGGATCTTTAACTTATATATGAATTCAATTTGAGATGAGATATGGACAAGGATTTTTGCGTAGTGCCCATTATAGCTGTCCTTAATTTCACCCCAACACTCGGACACTAATAGTACATAGACGTCGAAATTATGTACTCTTAGTATCCGAGTACTGGGATCCAAATTAAGGACACTATTTATGAGCCAGGATCTGGAAAAACGTCCTTTAACCCTTTACCAAACAGCAAAATCTTAAGATGGTCAAGTTAAAAATTTGCCACAAATGACAAAATGGAAGGTTTTAAAGATATAATTTTTGTAAAATATTGCATAGAAAATATTGCGACAAAATGAGAAACTGTTGGTTATCAGCAGTTTCTTCTTTTGTTTCAATGTTGTCTCAAGCCTTTCCTAGTAGGGGTATCAAAACCAGGTCTTGTTTGGGAAAAGTCTAGTTTGGCAAGGGTTAAGTCTTTTTAGCCAAACATGGTTCCAGATCAGCCTGTGTATACACGCAGTCTGATCAGGAACCATTTTGCTCTCTAATCATATGTGATTAACATGGATCCAGGTCAGACTGCGCATAGGCAAAGGTTGATCTTTGGAATGCGTTTTTCTCCAATGCTATAAGGGACGTTTTCCCAGATCCCGGCTCATATGTTTGAGACCAACATGGTACCTGATTATCAATCGTATAGGCCATACAGGTGCATACCCAGGCAGACGACTGAAGCTCGACATTCAATATAGGCATAATTGTTTCAAATTTGGGAAAATATGATAAACAGGTGAAGTATTGTAAAGATCTGCCGAATAAAAAGAAACCGAAAGATATTTTTTTGCAAAATCTGTTAACTTGTTCTCCATACCGCCTTTCTGCTTTTGACGTCCTTAAAAAGTTTGAGGAAATATCGTGTCAAATGACAAAAGTGCTGGATGATCATCAATAATATTCATCCTTTAATTGTTGTCTGTAGCAGCTTTCAAATTAAAATATAGTCAAAACTTTTGTCGTTTGGGAAAGGATTAAACTAAATGTTTTATACTCGTACCATACGCGTTTCAGCATAATTATTTTGTGTTTTTATTTTGTCTGTCTTTCAGGGAGCAATATTGTCAACTGTCAACAAGTATGGTCGGATTGACTGTTTGGTCAACAATGCAGGGAAACGTAAGTAATTTAGGCAGACATACCTAATAATGATACTGCTACGAAATAAGGCGCGTTCCCATTGCCGACAAAATCAACTCGATCAAGCTCGATCAAGCGATCGAGTACTGATCGAGCTTGGTCGGCAAGAGTGATCGGGACGATCGAGCGTGGTCGTGTAAATACATTTGATCGAGTTTAATCGGGTTTGATCGGGGAATTTAGGCGATCGAGTTGATCGAGTTGATTGGGTCGGCAATGGGAACGCGGCTTTGTCAATTTTTATCCACATCAGCATATCGTCGCTTTTCAACAAAAACCTCGAATCTGCAGCCTAAAACAAGCTGAGTTACGAGGTTTTCGTTGAAAAGCATCGATATACATATACACAGAACGAGCGTGTTAAAACGCTAATGCAAAATCAGACAATGTTGCTGACCAGCTTTTTCACAATTTGTCTGAATATTTTCTGAACTATATTGTTCACTAACCTTTCAGTCAGCTGATAAAAAAGGTTATTGAAGATCAACCAAAATTTTGGTTGATCTTCAATAACTTTTTCATCAGTTGATTTTTCAAAAATCCACCACGTCCAGCTTATTATTATTATTATTATTATTATTATTATTATTATTTTCCACCGTCTCTATTTCAAACTGAATTCATATTGGTAAAGTAAGCCTATTAACAAAAATACGATTGACGATTTCCTGAAATTCTGAGTCGCGTGATTGATCTGATTATCCAGCGTGTATTATGTATGAGCGGGAATCTAGGAAAGGCGGACCGTATGACATTTGGGACCAACAAAATATCTGGAACTCCTGTGTATACATGTACAAACAGTCTGATCAAGATCCATGTTGTTCTCTTATAGAATCTTCATGGTCTATAACAACTGTAGGACAGCAGCGTGGGCACGGAAACGTGATAGTCTCTTTGAAAATGGTATAAGGGCCACTTTTCCAGATCTCGGCTCATTAGCTGCGATATCGTAGCCACAAACTTGATGATGGGTAGGCCTATTGGTTTGTGAAACCCAGATCAAAAATAAAAAAGAAATGGGTTTCGGTTACATTATTGCAACTACCGGCTCATATATTTCTACATATGTTAATTTTAGACCCAGGCTTCAGAGATATGGACAATATCACCACAACCGACTTTCGACAGCTGTTGGAACTCAACCTAGTCTCCCACTTTGTAGCCAGTAGGGTAAGTCACGTTGTCATGATCAAAATTTTAAAATGCTCCACGACAACATTGGTTACTGTTTCTACTGAACGAAATCGATATATCTGTCCTTAATCAGAGCACTGAAAGTGCTGATAACAAGGTGGTTAAGAATGAAATGAAAACTTGATATAATGATATAACCAAGCAGCCAGCCGAATGTCTTGTGCCCTTTTTTCATTTTCAGGAAACTTTGCCGTTTTTAAGAAAGACGAAGGGAAGTATTGTGAACATTTCTAGCATGGCTGGGGCATGTGGACAAGGTCGGTCCGTGGATTATTCAGCTACAAAGGTATGGGAGACTGTAATCCGAGTTTTCTCTGGTGAAATTGACTCTGTGATATGTTGATGTCGCTCATTTACATCAGAGCGTACTACCATTTAAAAACAAAGGAAAGTTTGACCCAAGTTATGGCGCTTTGTTCACCGTCTTTTCTTACACGTTATCCTTAAAACGCCGTACGATACCGATCAATGAACCATTTATTGTCATGCCTGGTGAAAAAAAAAAAAAAAAAAAAAAAAAAAAAAGACCAAACGTATTTTTAAAAAGGTTTAAATGCAATGTTTTACAACAATCCTCTCCTGAACAGCCGTTGTTTACAATGATCTACTTTCCTTTGTTTTTAAATGGTAGTGCGCTCTGATGTAAATGAGCGACATCAAAATAATTATCTAAGAGCGAGTATCACCAGAGAAAACTCGGATTAGGGAGACAGAATCAAGAATGATTGATATAACTTTTTACCAAATGCTAAAAACCAGCAAGTTCTCACATTGCTATTGATAGTTATAGGCCTATAGTTCGTATTTTACTTATTTTGGTCAACTCTTTTCCAAACAGTACTATTATAAGTTTTGGAGTTTTCCCATTTGAAAGCTGCTGTGCTTTTGGCGGCCCATTACCAGGCGGCAATCTTTAAAACTAGATTTAATTCAAAGATGTTGCAGACGACATTTTCCTGTGAATGGAATTCTATATTTTATGGTCTTTCTGAATAGATAATACTGTGGGAAATGAAGAAATTGCTTGTCAAAAGCAATTTCTTCATTTTACACAATGTTTTCCAAAGCCATAATCTTGTGGGTAGTCAAAAAGCGCCGTTACGCGAAAAGGAGAAAATTAATTCTGTTCATAAACATGTTTCCCTTTGCCTCATTGTTTTCAAGTTGTCCAGTAATGTCATAACCAGAGATTGCTTGTAAAAGACTTACTGCTCAATTTGCAGGGCGCTATAGCCGGTATGACCAGATCATTAGCTATAGACGAGGCGAAGAATGGAGTAAGGGTTAATGCGTAAGTTATTGTCTAAACCTTTCCCAAACAGATTGTGAAGAAGTCCAAATTGAGAAGAATTACAAGCGACGAAATTAGTGATTCTTCTTGTATGGAATTTGTACATTATTACATGGAAAACGTAGAGATGACAGAAGAACGTGCTGAAAAAATTCTCAAAGCTTTACAAAAAATATTTAATCGGAGACAACAAAACTACGCTGTGTCTTATTTGAGAAATTATATTGTTTTCAAGTTTTCTGTAATTAATACATAGGCCTACATGAAATTCAGAACCGGAATCTGGAAAAGTGTCGTTAAAGCATGATCGATATCCATGTTGTTCTCCGATACCTTCTTAAGGTAGAAGACCCATAATTAGCACCAAAGAGCCAGCGGCGGAATTTGAAAAATGCCAGTAATTCCTAAACTGTGTTACATTTCCATTCCATATATAAACATTAGCATTTTGTACGGTTTAGAATTTTGAATTCATGCATATTGTCCAGCAAGGTTAACCCGGGACAACTTATTTTTCGTGTGCAAAGTCCGTTAGTTGAGCGTCTTAACAAAACAAAGCCGAAGTGAGGTCATTACATATGCAGATGTCCCGGGTTAATCTTGCTGGACAATACTTATGAAAATATTTGACAAAAATGTTCAAAATTACCTCCCTTGCATATGAATATTGAGTAAACTGATATTTGTAATTTATTTTCTTCTTGAAACATAATTTTGAAACCCGGCACTGTGAATCGACTTATGTGAAGTGTATTTACAAATGTGTATAATTTGATGCATTTCGTATGGCTAGAAAGTGGAGTTTTTCATTATCTGTAGCAAGCATGAGAGACCATCATTGATCCTAATCAGACTGCATACATATTTAGGATCGGGCTGAACTGGAGACACGGTGCATAGTCTCTAATGCTATAAAGGCCCTTCCTCCAGGTTCCGGCTAATGTACATTCTAGGTTGTGAAATAGACTTCCAAATTAGAAACAAAATATATCCCATTCAACAATCGTTCGTTATTCTATTCTAGAATTGCGCCCGCTGGTGTAATGACGCCGTTATTAAAGACGTTTTTAGATTCACACGAAGAATTCAGACAGGAAGTCAACGATTATCACGTACGTTTTTACCTTTCTCAAGATCAAACTCATTTTGATGTCACTAGAAGAGAATTCTCTTTCGTAACCAGCATTTCCTTTTATTTTGTCTGAATATTTACGTCTTATTTAGCATGCATAAATGGGCCTGTCATCTTTACCAACATCGATTTTGACGTAATAATAGTTAACGCCAATTTAAACAGTATTTCAGTTGTTGTTGTGCAGCTGGATCATCTAACCATAGATTTCTGTCGTATTCCTCACCAGTATTACCACACTACCATTTCCGAACCCCCTGCTGTTCTTCGGGCTTTTTATGTCTGATATAAGGGATCCATTCTCTACAATACCTTTTCAGGTTGATTAACGTTTAGAATGACTCCTGCCATCATTGTGAATCACATTGAAATATTCAACAACGGCGAATTCACAGCAACTTTGATGATAGATCTCTGCATAAATTATGTTTTTGTTTCAGCTTTTGAAGCGATGCGCGGATGTGCGTGAGATTGGTTTGGCGTGTCTATATTTAGCAACTGACGCAACGTTTACCACAGGGACTGAACTACACTGTTCGGGAGGCTCCGAGATTGGCTATGGTATCAGGGTCTATTAGGATGACATCTATCACTTTGACGTACCAAATCGGCCAGACGTCTATATTAAGCGTGCACCTAAAATATAAGTGCAAGCATACATTGTGATGTGACATTTTAAAATTGCAACTGTATTTTATATAAGTGCACTCGTAAAAGGTATAAAATTGCCCTAGAACAGAATTTAAACGTGCACTTGTATTTTTATAGGTACATGCGTACACGGTTTAAAAAAGACACTCGCGTGTTGTATCGTAGTGTCCAATCACTTGTATTTTCTATAAGCATGCGCATTATATCGCTGCAAGCTGCAGTTACAAGGTTTTCGTTGAAAAGCAGCGATATACATTAAACATCGATTGATTCGCATCCGTGTCGGCAAATCACGCGTCACAACAATTATAGAAACTATTCAATATTTATGTTAAAATGTCACAGATTTGAAGCGGAGAAAGCGGAAATGTGTCAGGGATTAGATGTACGTAGGAGATCTCTTAAAATCAGCTGACCAACATTGCGATTGGTCATTAATAATTTAATATTAGTTGATGTCATTAAAATCCCAGCGTTCTGATTGGTTGAAAAATATTTTTCATAGCTCCATGAAAAAAAATGCCAGAACTACTTTTCCTGTCAGACATTGTATTACGCCGCAATATTACCCTGCCATTTATGTTGAAATTTAATTATGAAAAGTTGTGTTTTTATTGATTTTAAAATCGCAGAACATTAACTTATAAGAAATGAATGCAATTCTATTTTTTCATCCAGGTATGAAAAATGAAATCAAATCACACTTAATTTGACTTGTGATTAGATTTTATTTTTCATACCTGCACGGAAAAAGTAAAGTTGCATTCATTCCTTAAATGACTTTTCATCAGCTGGTTTTTGTGAGGTGTTTTGCATTTAGCAAATCCCTGTCGTGTCGCCTCCTTCTCTGCTTCAATAGAGAACGATTTTATCCCGTTAAACGTGACGTATATAGTATTTCTATAGGCGTTGTTAAAAAATCTCGTAACTACGGCTTAAATCAAGTCGTAGTTATGAGATTTTGTTATAACACCGAAGGTCAATAAAACATAATGGAAAAACCAAGTCTATTTTTAGCACAAAATTCATTGCCATTCTATCTCAAATTGGTCAAACATTAACCTAATTATAGAATAATTTCGACAAAATTGTGCCACGTGATACTTCGTCGTAGCATCTCTCCACACTATTGTTTGGCTAGAGTGAGAGATAATGATTATCATGAGATATGAGACTGATAGCATATATGCACTGACCCGGCGTCGGACAAACAATATAGGCTAAGGCATTTGGGTTTTTTTTACAAGTATAAGTATTATTTCATTGTACTTTTGAATCTATTACCATATTTATCAGATATGATATATGAACTCGGGACCAAAAGGGTTGATAATTTTACCAATAACCCCATACTACATGTAAATTGTGCCCTGGTTAAACTTTTCCTGTTTCATTGATTAAGATCTTGTTGTGACATCCCTTATAGAAATAGAGTTGAACGGGAAATAAGCAGGTGATATTGTGTTCATGCCGATCTTTAGCCTATCTATTTAGCCTGTCACACTATGGATATCCCTGGTTCCGCTTGTCTTGTAAATACTTTCACACAAATCATCTTGAATATAGCATATGCATGTATAACCGGCAGGGTTTTTGTATAGTTAGTATTTATACGGGTATGAAAGAAATAAACTAAAGGACTAATGCTTTTTTACACAACTCCGGACACTTATATTTTTATTTGTCCCTCACAGACGGAAAAGAATTTCAGTTTGTGAGATTGGCTACCGAATCTAATAAATTTAGAAAAGGCCATTATCATGGCTGATCACGTTGACTGACAAAAAGTAAATTCATATCCTTGCCTGAAGAAACAGGGTGATAGGAGAGTGATTCTTTTTCATAAAATAAAACGTCGGTGGGAGGTCAAAACCTCGTAACTACAGCTTAAAAAAGCTGGAGTTACGAGGTTTTCACCTCCCCGAGGATATGTTGCTGTTTTTGTATTTTGAAAACATGGATAAAGGATAAATTCGATCAGAACTACAGAAAATTTAGTTTAGGAATTATTGAATTAACTCCTTTCTGTAATGTTACTTTGATTGGCTTTAAATTACCCTTAAGATTTAACCCGGCTCTATAATCTAATTTTGTCTCGCACGCTTCCATATTTCACATTCTCACTGGATTTAACCCTTTTCTAGCCAGTCTCTTGTTTTGCTGTGCCTTTAAAAAGGAACTTTGGAAATAAATGAGGCAAAAAAGAAATAAGGAGATTTTTTTTTCTTTTTTTCCCAAAATTTCTTTGCTATAGTAGGCCCAGTACAAATTTGGCCATTCATTAGTTATAGTCAGGTCAAACTAAAATAATATTGGTGCAACCTGGACAAAATTTGAACAGAATTGAAACCTATGCCAATACACTCAGGAAGTATCTAACTGTTCATAGAAAAAAATATAAAAGAATCCCTCCGTTCGGATTTTTGTAATTTTGGGGCAAAAATTGGGTATTTTTGCTAAAAAATGTGAAAAACTGGAATCTATCATTTTTGTGAAAAATATTATTGTTTGTTTAGTTATTTTGTGAGGAAATGTTATCAAATATGATTTTCTTTGATACCAAAAAAGAACTAGCTATTAAAAATAAAAAAAATGATTTTTTATAATTTTTCTATTGTGGGAGGGGGAGTACTGATACTAGCATAGTAATAAATATATTACATATTCCTTTATCTGACTAAGATTTATCGTAATTGAATAAATGAGTGAAACTATGATTAAATCCTTATTTCATAAAATTATTAGTCATATCTCGTCGTCATGGGTGCACCTGATCATGTTTTCCTGATATTTCTTGTATCAGTGCAGACACAAATTCAAATTTAATCCATCATGCTGGTCATTAGTAAATGATTCATCCTGTTTTGAGAGAAAACAACTTTTGTCAAAGGACAAAAATTATAATTACCAAGACAGCCATTGAACCCATAATCCTATGATTGAAAGTTATAATATCCCAATTCTTAAGGTTCTATAATAAAACGGTGGAGAGTATGCATCATGGGATGGATATTGACTACAGACAAAAATAATCTTGATTCTGGTCAAATATTTTGCAATACAGGTAACTCTTTTATTTCTGCGTCAATTTTCAAAAGGTTTATTGCATGTACCCCGCCTTACGGAGCTCTTTCCTTTGAAAACACCTCATACTTTTTGCAAATATTGATCCCAACCGACCAGAGAAACGACCTGATTTTTTCCTGGTCGGTAGGGATCCATTCTTGAAATAATTACAAGGAGAATTCAAGTAAGTCATAATCACAGAAAAGAGCTCAGTAAGGCGGGGTTCATGCAAAAAACGTTAGAAAATTGACGGAGAAATAAGAAAGTTATTGCAAAATGTCCTAGCTGAAGCGAGGCAGAATTGTCCGTAGGTTTACCCATCCCACAATGCACATTCTCCATCGTAAATAATCCCCATTTTTTACCTGGCAGTTAAAAAGGCAACGGAAAAAAGTTATAAACAACTATTTTCCTGGTAATTCGCAACATTAGATCAGGCTATATCGGTTCTTACTTTGAATTTTATATATTAATCTCGGATTTAATGATCTATGAAACAAGAAAAATTTTGCTAAGCAAGACTCTCTCTGATTCAATTGGGATGGGGTGATTTGATTTTTCTAACAATACAATGATGGTACCTGTATGTCATAAAAACAATAGAATGTGCACCATGATTTAGTTTATTTGCTTTCAATATTTGCTTCCATTTGCATGTTTATCCTTGAAGATGGCAGATCTTCAAGTTGCAAAGCAAATGGGCATGGCAAAACAGGATGTTGTTGACGAGAAGTTTGTAAGAAAGACGAAGAAGAGCTATAGCTCAGTGTTGCGGTGGTTAGCACAATATGTTATGTTTTTAAATGTAGAATATGAGTGTCGGACGCCCTAACATCACATTTGTTAGCTGCCCCTTCTTAAGTTACTTGTGTCATGGTCCCTAAGGCTCTTAGCGAACGGAAGAGTGGAAAAACATCATTCCTGTCAAGCATCATTTAGAGAAAGGTGGTAAGATGACCATAGGGTAGTAATGTCACTGATGGCATAGGTCTGATACCCCATGACTGGAAGATGAGTTTCATCATTATTTTTTACAAATATCAAGGTGATTATTTTGCATGCAACAACTACTGGGGACCTGAGTTTATAGACCATATCATGAAGTTATTTGAGCATATGAGACCTTTGGTGCAAAACTTCATTAACAAGGACTCGGTGCAATTTTGGTTTGTTCCTGGTTGGGGTATCACGGCTGCAATCTTTAAAATAAGAGCAAAGATTTGTTTATAAATCTTACCCTATATTACAGTTAAATGTAAAGAAAAGCCAAAGTTAAATGAGTTTTGATCAAATTAATTTTTCATTTAATTGGCCTGGAATAGGGGGTGGGGGCCAAGATCCCTCATCCCATATCATGGCTGTCTAAAGGTAAATTGCACTAAAGGATAGAAAACAACCTAGTAAATGATAAATTTTCTAGGTAAAAAAAATTAGGTGGAATACGCCAATAATAGACAAGTAAAAAGTTATTAAACTTATTAGTTGATTTCAAGTGGGAAAGCACTAACCAAACGAGCTACCTATAGTTACAAATGCCTGAAGTTCCGATAGAAATACTTAGAATGTGAAAATAACATGAGGGGCCAAGATACCACAGGAATGTTTGGCCACTGATCACCAAAACACTTCAGCCTGTTTATCTTGCCCGCCTCCCCGGGGGTCAAGATACTAAGGGTGAGGGCAAAGATACACCCTGAAATTTTGGTACTCATGGGCAATATACTCACGGGTATCTTTGCTCGCGGGGGTCAAGCTGCCCAGGCGCCAAGAAATACTGATATCACCACCAATGCAGTGATGCTTGGGGGAAGTTCAAGAAGATCCTTCCACTCCTGTCATCACATGAGCATGGGTTCAAGGAAGGGTCTTAGATGCCTTGGCGCGTTCTACCCTTCACCAGTAGTGAGTTTCACACCCAGTGCTTTGGATTTAAAGCATCTCAGTCAAAATGACACAGCTGTGCTCTGTTGGGTATTTTGGGGTCTGACACGTACAGACCCCCTGACGACATTTTGACGCAGGGTTTATAGGTTCAAAGGTTAGGATCCCATAAAACTCACCGACACTAAGCGGACGGTGCCTCAGATGGTATTGACATGTCTTCCATGCAAACTCTTGTATTTACTCTGTAATGTCTGGAGCAAGAGACAATAGATGTCAAAGAAAGACCTGGGTTGGCTATGTCATGACTGATATTAGGAGTGTCGTCTCAGTGGCATTAATTAACAGAGGAGCCTTGGCGTTGACAAAAACTGGTTTCCTGCAGCCTACACATTTAGTATAGAAACATCCTCAATTGTTTGTCAAACAATTAAGATAATCCTCATGACAAAAATGTAATCATTTTTCCATTGTTTGTCTATTCGCTGTATCTCTTTAGCTGTAAACTGATTCACGCCGACTTGGTATGTTTGACAATTATTCGTAAACATAAAAGTCTTTTGGTCCAGAATTTCAGCTGATTAAGACAGTGATATTCATTGTCAGAAATGAATTCTAAGAGTAAAGAATTTGTTGACCATGCCAATTGCTATATATCATACAGGATTTTCTGTACCATGCGGTAAAAAATATAATTTGACTATTTTCGTCTAAAATATGATTTAGTAGCTTAACAGGGAGCATTTGATAAGTGCATTTATTAACATCCCCACCAGCCCCGGGTATCAATATATTTTTTCATATTCTGCAGGAGTCAAACCCTCTAACTGTAATACATATAATTTGACTCTTTTAACCAAAACACTTTATTTACAGTAATTTCATTGATGTCTAATAGCAGTTCATTTCATGTAAACATCACATTTCACATTTTCAGAAAAATACAACAACAACAACAACAACAACAACAAACTAATAACTATGTAATTCTAACATGGTCAGGTGCACCAAATACTGCAATTTGAAAGAGAAAAGCCAAACTGAGTTTTGAATCCAAATCCAATTAATTCAATATAATCTAAAATAGAAATCCCAATAAAGAAATGATAACTATTACTATGATAGTAATAAATACACCCCCCCCCCCCTAGGCGCCCCCTTTTGATGATTAAAAAAATCAGAAAAAAATCATTTGTTATGGTTTTTGGCTAAATTTTATTGTGGTATCAATGTAATCGATAATTGATACCATTATCGCAAACAAATTCTTGATGAAAAAAAAAATTATTCAAAAAGTAGAAAATTCCATTTTTTCTCATTTTTCAGCAAAATACCCAATTTTTGACCCAAAATTACAAAAATCCGAACGGAGGGATTCTTTTATATTTTTTTCTGTTAAAAGGTAGAAACTTCCCGAGTAGAATGGTGCATATTTCATTTCTGTTCAAATTTTGTCCAGGTCAAATCATATGTTGACCAGACTATTAGGCCTACCATTATTAACGGACGCCTGTTGCATCCCAAACTGAATCAGTCTGAAATCGTGTCGTTCGGCAGAGGATTAACATTCTTCAAACAAGACCTTTACTTGGCGCCCCAAGCAGCAAAGGCTTTGGAAAAAATTAGCATTTTCTTCCTTTTGCTTCCATTTTGTATGCTGTATTCAGTGTATTGTGCAAAATTCTGACCATTACCAGTTTGTATTGAGCCTCCCTGTTAAATGAACGATAAACATCGGCAGCTATGGTACATGGATTATTTCTAAAATAACAAATTGGCACAGTCATTGACGTCACATAATATTAAAATATAACAAATTTTATTGTATAACTACAGTGTTTGATTTGGGCATTATGGGTAGCACAATCATGTATTCATCCTCGGATACCCCGGGCTCTGAGCTACGCTACATAGCTCAGAGCCTGGGGTATCTGAGGATGGGTAGTATTATGAGCACTGGAAAATTATTCTTATTAAGTCATTTTAGATCATTACATTACACCAGAGTCGAATTCGCGATCTATTTGAATTAAATGTACCTTACAAAACGTTTAGAAAAATAATCGCACCGAATCAATTAAGACCTATGTTATGTTTCGTAGGACATCAGTAACAGAAATATACATCGTATTTTTTTTTTTTTTTTTTTTTTTTTTTTTTTTTTTTTTTTTTTTTTTATATATATATATAAAAATGGTCGCAGAATCGAAGATTGTCGTAGAAACGTGTTTAACCCTTTCCCACACAGCAAAATTTAAGTCTGATCTTATTCGAAAGCTGCTGAAGGTGACAAAATGTACACCAGTAAAGACAGAATTTGTGGAAATTTTAGCCCAGAAAATATTGAGGCAAAAGGAGAAACTGCTGGTTATCAGCAGTTTCTTCTTTTGTCTCAATGTTTTCCCAAGCATCTTCTATTAAGGACGTCAAAACCAGGTCTTGTTTGGGAAAGGGTTAATCTGTTTTAGAAACTCTGATCATTTGGTTGAATCATATTTTGATTTACATCGGCGTCGGTCCATCGTGAATTTTCGAACTTTTATCTATTAAAATTGAAACATGATTAGATCTAGTTGAAAATACAAATTTTGGCGTGCATTTGGTCATTCGAAATCTAGGGCAATGTCCTCTCATACATCATTTTCTGTATCCGACCTTTATTTACAGTAACTGTTTACAGTTTATGCATCATCAGTTCGATTGTTTGAACGACGCATGTATTTGGTTGATGAAAATAACATCCGTTGGTCGTATATGGATTTGTAGTAGGCCTAAATATATTTGTGTTGACATTTCGTTGTAATTCATTTACAAAAACATACTCTCTTGGTTCAGTGTTTGGTGGCAAGGAAAGTGAAATATGAAAAAAGCGTTAATTGAGGAATAACATTATCCTATGTTTTTAAGGTAGAATACCCGTACTGTGGCCATTTTAAGATTCCTAAAACATCGACTTTTTTCGAGCGATGTCGTTACCTATCCGAATATATTCGGCAGGGTTGTAAACATTCGGCGATGGAATAATACTGGAAGTACCTGTACACAGTCACGTTTTGGATTCACGTGATAAAACAATTGCAGATAATCTTCAATAATTCTCTTAATATGTGACCGGTTTGAAAACGGTCTAAACAAAAGAAGACGTTTGGAATCTGTCTTCCTCGTCAGCCCCTATTCGTTAAGCGCCTGAACAACATTCCGAAATGAAATGCATCTAGTATGACTAGAATACATTAGTATGACTGTGTACTAGTCTCTGAAAAACACCGACCAACCATAAGGTTCCGTTTAATTAAAGAAATCATAACGGGTTAATTCGGATTCCATTAATGAACAAATGCTTTTTTTTTTGTCATCCAAATGGTACTTGGAAATAATTGTTACAAAGACTAATTTCATTTCATACCCATTTAAAAGACTATTGCGGTCAAATTACGATTTTGTTTGGTTTGTATCTTGATTTGAACCAACGCATACAAAATTGTATAAACAATTAAAACGCATTTCCATTGTTTACAAAGGAAAACTCATCTGCTTAACTATTGTGAGTGAACTTTGGTAGCCTATATAAATTGATTAGGACAGATGCATACTCTTTAACTTCGAACTTTAACCCTTTCCCAAACAAGACCTGGTTTTGACGTCCCTAATAGAAAACGCTTTGGAAAATATTGAAACAAAAGAAGAAACTGCTGGTTATCAGCAGTTTCTTCTTTTGTCTCAATATTTTCTGTACCATATTTTACACAAATCTTATCTTTGATAACATCCATTTTGTCATTTGTGACAGTTTTTTTAAGTGGATTATTCTAAAATTTTGCCGTTTGGGAAAGGGTTAAAGACAAGGGCTCTACCACTACAAGTGTATCAGGAATGTATGTACACGTGTATTTAAAATTCGCAAATTATTTTAGCATATAACGCACAAAGCGCACAAAACAAACAATAAGCTCATTTTCATAAAATACCAACCAGGATGTGGTAGACTTTTTTATCAAATTACTCATCGTGCCTTTATTGAAAATTTAGCCGGAAGAGTTTTAATGGGGAAAATACATCTTTCACAATTATTTCTTAAGTATTTTTTTTAAAAAATAAAGTAGTTTTATAAGTGATAGGCTACCAAAATAACGGGGGGAAGTTTCTGAAAATAAAGTCGAGTGTCTATTTAAAGGTAATACATATTGATTTTGAAAATTGTATAGTTTATAGAGTTGGTTCGTGTTTTGACGTGTTTTTATTACAAATATAAATTAGAATAAAAATGAAAATCTACAACGGATTTAATCATTTTACATGTTCTTCCGTTCATAATTGTATGAAAATTGGGATACATGGCATAGAAAGTATTGGTCTGATGTTTATAAATATGAATCAGAAAAAAGAGGAAATGATGATGATGATCATCATTTTTATTGTATCTTATTAATATTTTTTATTCTTTTTATTTTTTGCTTTTCAAACAAGACTTTAGACTGTACAAAGGCCATAAAACCAGACTTTGTTTAACCCATTACCAAACGACAAATTTTAGACTGGTCCAAATTTAAACATGCTGCAGACGACACGTTCAAGTTAACCCATTACCAAACAACAAAAGTTTAAGGTGGTCCAAATTCAAAGATCCTGCAGACGACAATTTCAAGTGAATGGAATTTTAGTTTCAATGTCTTTTTGTATGGAAAACGTTGTGGGAAATAAAGAAATTGATTGTCACAAGCAATGTCTTCATTTTCCACGATGTTTTCCATGGCCATTATTTTGTGGGGAGTCAAAAAGCATCATTGTGTGGTAATGGGCTATGGGAATTGAAATTGTTTGGTCTTTTTGTAGAAAACATTGTAGGAAATGAAGAAATTGCTTGTCACAAGCAATTTCTTCATTTTCCACAATGTTTTTCAAAACCATTATCTTTTGGGTAGTCAAAAAGAGTCAATGTGTGGTAATGGGTTAAATGACACCGAGAAAGGTCGACGAAGTAATATGACAATAATTCCGACAGAACGACTAGGAAGACATTTGAAGCACTGAAGCAAAGGGAACTTATTGTCGAATTTCTGCTTGATTACTCGAAAATAACAACACTCATTATAGACATTCATTTGCATATTACTTAATAAAACATCGTAGCTATAGCTTATAGGCCACTAAAGTAAACGGCATAAATTACACGCACAACCAACGACACTTTAACCCTTTCCCGAACGATGACTGTTTGGGTTTTTATGCTCCCCGAAGGGAGAGCATATAGTCGCCGCTTTGTCTGTCTGTCTGTCCGTCCGTCCGTCCTGTCCGTCCGTCATTCCGTCCGTCCGTCCATCCGTCCGTCCGTCCATCCGTCCGTCCGTCGGAAGTGATTTCTCCATAACCCTTGGGCCAAATCAATTGAACCTTACCATGTGAACTCCCTATGACATAATGCCGATGCAATTTTCCCGGTTTTTGGATTTGAGGCCTCGTCATGGGAAAAGGGGACTTATGGTAAAATATAGTTTTTCTCTAATTTCTCCTAGTCTAATGGTCAGAATTTGATGAAATTTCATATTTGAGTAGTAAATCAGATGCCCTTGACAATAAACTATGTGAAATTTGGTTATAAAAACTATGTCATGTAAAAAGGGGGCTTAACATTTGCTAGCTTTATGTTAGCTCTGCATGGCATACATTTATTGTGACAATGCCTTATTCGGAGAGCATTGTCCGTCTCTGACGGATCTTGTTTTTTTCTACACATGGTCGTATGTTAACCCATTACCACACAGTGACTCTTTTTGACTCCCCATAAGAAACTGACTATGGAAAACGTTGTGGAAAACGTAACAAGCAATTTCTTCATTTCTCACAATATTTTCCAAAAATGTATTTTTTCATTCATTTTTAGTTGTCGTCTTTGTCAACTTTGAATTTTGACAAGTCGAAATTTTGTCGTTTATCAGGGTTAACTAGAAAAGCGACAAGGAGATCCTCGTTATCAGCACTTTCTTCTTATGTAGAAAAAATTTCCAAACGTTTTCTAGCAGAGACGGTAAAACGGGCAGTTTTGATCAAATTATGTAGGATTTTTGTCCTAAAATGTCCTACTGTGCTTATGGTCTTGAGAGATTAGAAATTAGTGATATAGGCCTACCATTCTTGCCATTATAGGCCCGTAGGAACAGGAGGCTATGGGGCTAAGCCCCCTAAAGTTGGTCAAAATGCCAAATTTTCTTAATTTTACACTGAAATTTTAGGGAAAATCACAATTAAGCCCCCCCCCCCCCCCCCCCATAAAAATAATAAATATTAAGTAACAAGGGCTTCAGCCCCTCCAATGTAAAATTGCTTCCTACGGACCTACAGTAACATGCCGTGGGACATGTGAAGGACAAAATAAGTCCTAAACGCTTTGAGGGAAATTGTCCAATGCATTAAATCAACCCATTCAAACAAAATGACGTTTCTGACGACCCACAAGATATAGACGTTTTAAAACATTGTGGAAAATGAAGAAATTGCTTGTGACAAGCAATTTCTTCATTTGCCACAATGCTTTCAGCACGAAAGACAAAAATGATTGCATTCGCTTGAAATTGTTATCTAAAATTCGGTCGTCTGGTAATGGGTTAACAGGCTAGTAAAAGAAAGATGATCAAATATCGTCGCTTTTCAACGAAAACCTCGTAACTGCAGCTTAAAAAAGCTGCAGATACGAGGTTTTCGCTGAAAAGCGACGATATTTAAGGATATAGTATTGATACAAAACACTAATTAAACGAAATAAGACAAAAACACATTAATGTCAAATAGACTTTGATCGTAATATCGTCGCTTTTCTACGAAAACCTCGTATCTGCAGCTTGTTTTAAGCAGCAGATACGTGGTTTTTGCAGAAAAGCAGCGATATATGGATTAGTAGTCAAGGACAAATGAAAAACAAAATGTATATATATCGCTCATGCATTGTTTATAAAAATAAACATCAATCAAACATGCATGTCAATCATTCAAAATAATATATAGGGCATATATTATATTAACCATATCCTAAACAATAAAATCTTAGAGAGTGAACCGAGTTAAGCGTGAGACGACACAGGGACATTGAAAAAGATAGGATTTGTGAACATTAATGACATAGATTTTCTTATGCATACAATGAGAAATGCTGGTCATCAGCATTTTCTTCTTTTTTTTTTTTTTTTTTTTTTTTTTTTTTTTTTTTTTTTTTTTTTCATTGTTTTCCCAAATATCTTCTATTACAGACGTATGTCAAATTAAGCTATATAATTCATACTTGTTATGATACCGGGCAAAACTGAATTAATGTTAAGTTCTGGTTGGATCCAGATTGATAGCATATTAAATCATAACACGTGATATTAATTTTGCGCGAGTGTAAACCCAGTCCTAGATTCTAAATGGCAAATTTCTGACTTGGCCCAAATTAAAGATGATGTAACCAGACGAAAATTGGTACCAACTTTGTGAATATGCGTAGAATTAGCTTGGAAAGCAAAGAGAGACAAAATGCTGATTATCAGTGTCAAACGGCTGAGTGTTGTGTTATGTTTTAGCGATGGCGAAAAAATGTGAAGATCCTCTAAAGTTGGTTTTCGAAAGAAAATATCAGTATTCAGACCACATTTTTTTCACAGGGGCATTTGCCTTTCATAGGACAAAGGGGGCTTCGTTTAAAATTTCTGTTTATTTGATGTTGACTCAGGTCTGAACTGCACAGACTGTGCAGTTTGATCATTCTTAAAATTGTTGGCAGTGCCTCTTTTAGAATGGCGAGCATTTTTTGTCCTTATACAGGTGCGTCTTTCCCAGTGAGATAACGACAAAAACCATGACTTACGTAGGCCTATATACGCGTTAGTCGAATAAGGAAGAGTGCTTTAAACAGCGATATTCAGTGTCTTCATTGGAAATGGCGGGAAAAGTCGCGTTAGTGGCGCTAATCGGCGCGTGCATTTTCGCGGCAGAACTGGCACGGGCTAATATCCTAAATGATGTCGTCGACATCGTCGAAAAAGAGTTGGATTTTTTCTCGGAGGATTACAGTTCGATCAACGTTGACGGATTATTTGGGCTAAGATTGGGACAAGGTAAGAGATTGTCTTTATCAGTACGTTATGTTGACATATAACACCGCTTTTCTTCCAAAAACCTCGTAACTACAGCTTTAAACAAGCTGTAGTTACGAGATATTTAGGGAAAAGCAGCGATAAGGCGTTTGGACTTGAAATTATCTCACGACCCTAAGAAGCTTTACAGTAGCAAAAATATGTCTCGCAAAACTTAAGAGATTTTGTATGTTTTTTTTTTTTTTTTTTTTTTTTTTTTTTTTTTTTTTTTTTTTTTTTTTTTCGTGCATCTTTAATCACAAATGAAAAAATAATGAAAGTATGGAGGGTTAACTCGTCCCCTTTGAAACTAAATAAAGTATCGAGAGAAAAGGACAAAATGATAACGATCACCATTTCATCTTTTTCACCCAATACTTTCCAACCCATGTATATCTATCCCAAATTTCATACATCGAGAAACATTTTTGTCGTTTGTAGATCCTTTCAACATTCACTGATGTTGAATTGTGTCGGCTATGTAACGATTACCCCTTTCCCAAACAAGTAAGCACATTGTTTTGGCGTCTTGGATAAACATTGAGCCAAAAAAGGAAACTGCTGATCATCAACATTTTCTTATTTTGCCGCAATATTTTCTGAGTTTTGTTGTATAGAAATCATATTCTAGTCAACACATGTTTTGATATCGTCTGTTGAATCTTCCAAATTGGTTAATTCTACAAATCGTTGGTGTCATTGCAAAACCTCGTAACTACAGCTTTAGTCAACCTGTAGTAACGAGGTTTTGCAATTATATAGACAAAATGTCTTGTTTAAGAAAGGGTTAACCAAAGGATATCGGATCATTTTCAATAAGATAGAATTTCTCAACAAATTTACATTTCCAGATGGTGGCATTTAACCATTTCTGATATCTTTCTTAAATAAAACCTAGTTTTGGTGCCACTAATAGAAAAGATTCAAATGGGAACATTGTGACAAAAGAAGAAATTATTGCTGGTAATTTAAGCAATTTTCCTTTTGACTGACTATTTTCTGTGCCACATTACAGATCTACTCAGTTCCATGATAAAATTTTATCATAATCTCGTTTGTTGTCTGCAGAAGCTTTCAAATTGGAACAGTCCAAATTTTTTGCCATTTCGCAAAGGGTCAAACAAGATCTTTTAATGATGTGCATTGTATAAATACTTTGGAAAGTCACTGAGAGAAAAGAAAATATTGTCGTTCATCAGCAATTTCTCAGTGCCATAACATATGTAAGCATGGTTTATAGTTTTTTTTTTTTTTATTTTTATTTTCTTTTTTTTTTTTTTTTTTTTTTTTTTTTTTTTTTTTTTTTTTGTCTTTGCCTGAAAAAAATCGATGTATTTTGGTCGTTTGGGAAGTGCCTTAACATTGAGTGAAAATGATGGCAATCAGCATTTTATTCGTAAGCCTAGTCCTTGTTATAAATAAACAAAAAGAATAACCGCTTATAAGAAATATGTTGTTTATGCGTAGCACGAAAACCTTGTTTTAAGCTGCAGTTACGAGATTTTATTGAAAAGCATCGAATACTGGGTCTGATATTATCTAAACGGGAGAAAATTAAAGAATGTGCTTGTTAAGCCCTTTTACAATCTGTGACAAATTCGACTGGTCCAATTTGACAGCGGCGGCAAACGACAAAATGGATACTGTTAATGATCATATCGTCGGTGGGAGGTCCAAACATCGTAACTCCAGCTTATTCCAGCTGTAGTTACGAGGTTTTGACCTCCCACTAACTATATATCAGTGCAATGTAGCATATTTTGCCCCATTGTTTTCCCAAACATTTTCTTTTACGTTACGTCAAAAGCAGATTTTTTGATTGTGAGAGGGCTATCTCACATAAGATGAGATTTCGAGAATTTATCGTAATAGCATAGAATTCATAAATGGCAAAGAAGTGAATGCTGATAAATTGATAATCAACATTTTCGTCTTCACCCCTCGACCTAATGTGTTTACGATTCCATTCCTTGTGGAAATCAAAATCAGAAATTTTGTTGAAAGCAACACATAAAATGGCAAAACAAACCCGACACTAGAGAGGAACGTCTTCATGCTACAGTTTCAAAAGATGTCTACGTAAAAACTTCTGAACACGCAGACAATTAATTTCTATAAACAGTAGAATCTTGGGGAATCTGAGACGTTGACATCGTTCTAGAAAAGAAAAACATGAAAAGTTATGTCGGTGTCCGTTTACTCAAAGTCTGTTTTTTTATCGAAGTTACAAATCATATATGAGAGAGGGCGAATTTGGTGCAATGTTAACGTCATGGACTTGTAATACAGGGTTAGCATGTTCAATGCCCGCCTCTCAAGTCTTTTGGGTGAGACTGTAAACCGAGGTCCCGTCTCCATATGACCTTACCTGTTAAGGTAGAATACCCGTAACGTGGCCATTTTGATTTTCATAAAACATCGGATTATGTCGAGCGTCGTCGTTACGAATCCGAACTAATTCGGGGCGGTCGTAAACATGTTTGCGACATCGCCCGAATAATTCTGACGTCGCCCGAATCTCTTTAGGGGTAGACTACCTTAAGTAGGACGTATATAATAATTAGTAAGAAATAAAGGAATTATTTCGTCACGTGATTCGCCTTCGTGATAACTACAGCTTATTCATAATTTATTTGCGACATTTTAGAACGTAACTGATGATACATCTTTTTAATGAAGAATAAAGATGTCTGATTTTTATTAATAATTCTAAAGAAAATGTCTCGTATTTCGGAATATTCCCTAATAGTGCGAAATGCGATATTTTAATGTCTCGGATTTGACAGACAAAATATTTCTTTTATTGTTTTAACAGAATTTAAAATATTCTTATAAAGTAGCGTCGACCTAATGGAAATATCGTTGCTTTTTTACGAAAACCTCGTATCTGCAGCTTGTTTTAAGCTGCAGATACATGGTTTTCGAAGAAAAGCAGCGATATGTCTGGGAGAAATAAAGCTTGCAAGGCTTTACGAAAACGACACCTTGGTCTACGTGTGTAACCCTCTCCCAAACAAGAACTTGATCATTAAAACATTTTTGTTTACCCCTTTCCCAAACGACAAAATTCTAGGGTGATCCAATTTGAAAGATGCTGCAGACGACAAAAATGATGAAAATAAAGACATGATTTGTGTAAAATATGGCACAGAAAATATTGAGACAAAAGAAAAGGAGAAACTGCTGGTTATCGGCAGTTTCTTCTTTTGCTTCAATGTTTTCCCAAGCATGTTCTATTAGGGATGTTAAAACCAGGTCTTGTTTGGGAAAGGATTAGTTCAATATTTTCTGTGCTACATTGTACAAAAATCATGTCTTTATCAACAACCAGTTCATTCTGCGGATAAACACTGTCTAATCAAAATCCAAATTGTCCTATAATAACCCATTCTTTATCTATAGCAACTTAACCCATTACTATATGATGACGCCTTTTGACTCTCCAACAAGAAAAGGTTTGGAAAAATGTTGTGGAAAATGAAGAAATTGCTTGCAAGCTCAAGTTATACCTTATAATGTAATAAATATGTAACATTACACTAAATTTATATAGTCAAATGTAATTTTCGGGGGGAGGGGGGGGGGGATCCGGACCCCACCCACCCCGACCCCCCTCTAGATCCGCCCTTGGATGCGCAGGCTGATCTGGATCTATGGTGGTCTCAAACGTCAAAATGGCATTTTTTGTCCATTATCATAACATTATGTAAAGATTTACGCGGCTGTAAAAAATGTAGGCTACTTAACCTTTTTTACATAAAAATAAATAAATGTCATCTTTATTCAAATTTACGTATGATACATACGTAAGGATGACATTACACAGCTGTAAATTATCCATTACCAGACGGCAAGATTTTTGACGTGCCAAAATTTAAAGATGAGGCAGACGACAAGTCCAAGCGAATGAAATGTTACATTTTTCTTCTTTTTGGGATAGAGAACAATGTGGAAAATGCAGAAATTGCTTGTAATTAGCAATTTCTTTATTTTCCACAATGTTTTTTTTTTAAATTAGGACTCTATCTTGTAAAGCGGTGCAAGGCGTCATTGTGTGGGAATGTGTTGACTACCATACATCATTTTTGTGACAAAAGTAACGAGGCGGAGTCGATTTGTTAAAAGGTTTTTTGTTTAAGTTTTTGTTTCGCATTTGACATTTCGGGGCGAAGAAGGTTTGAAATATCATATTCAAATCTTTCATTTTTTTTTTCAAACGTTACAAGACGTTTCGACTTCCCTGGTAGAAAATGCTCGGGAAAAGACTGGAGCAAAGGGATAATAGTTTCTCCTTTTGACTCAATGTTTTATGTGCTATGTTTTATACGAATCGCATCTTTCGCAGCGCCCTTTTTGTCATCTATAACAGCTTTGAGTTTCAAGTAAAGGTAGTTACGAGTTTCACCAACATCGGAATTATTCTGGCGGAGGCGAAAACATTCGGCGGTGGAACTTTCCACCGCCGAATGTTTACGACGTCGCCCGAATAGGTTCGGATAAGTAACAACGACGCTCGAAACAGTCCAATGTTTTATTAATCTCAAAATGCCAATATTACGGGTATTCTATCTTAAACCGCCCCAAAATACGTCGTTTGAGATTGGCAAAAATGACAAAATTGGGAAGGAATATGTTGTCAAGAAGAAGCGTTCGTCGGAAATACACTGATCATGCCTTCGTGACAGTCAATGCAGAAATAGATACATTTCTGCAAGTTCTATGGTGTTAGAGAACAACATGTCATCGCTTTCTTTTTCAACAAAAACCTCGTAACTGCAGCTTAGGTAAGCTGCAGTTACGAGGTTTTTGTTGAAAAATACCGATGCGGTGTCTGTAGTCTAGAGGTAGAGCCTCGATCTTGCGACATAGAGGACCTGGACTAATTTATTGGCTTTTGTCGGCAAGCAGCACTTTCTCCTTTTCTCTAACTGTTTTCAAGAGTTTAATGCACGCAATTTCATTTTTCATTGACATCCATTGTCATCCGTAGCAGTTTTCGATTTGAACCAGTTAAAACTGTCGTTCGGAAAGAGTTCACTTAACCCTTTCCCAAACAAGACCTGGTTTTGACTTCACCCAATAGAAATGCTTGGTAAAATTGAGACAAAAGAGAAAAATACTGATAATCAGTATTTTCTCCTTTTATCTCAATATTTTCTCCTATCCAGTAGGCATATACACATATCTGATCTATATCAACACCAACTTTGTCGTCTGCGGTAGATTTTTTATTCAAACATTCCAAAATTTTGTCTTTGGGAAAAAGTTTGAGTGAAACAGCGATGATTCTCGAATTTATAAAACTATGGTTTTTGATTTCCAACTTTTCTCCTTGTTTTGACAAAGATTAATAGGGAATGCTTATCTTGGGAATCTTTCTAAAATATCACATAGCTTTTGAGTCAACAGAAGATGTGTCTGAAAACTGATAACATCGAAGGAAATAAAAGAAAAAAAAGGTGATAACTAACGTGTATTTTTACCACGATGTTTTCTATATTTTTAGAACAGAATTTAACGCTAGCTGGAACCAATTCTTTGCTCAACCCTGTAACTTTGGATTGGTCTCATATTTTTATTTCTGGGAAAGAATTTAGCGAATATGACTTCGCATAAGAGTCGTAAGAATATTTCAATTTTCTATTGTAAACCTTTGGATAGTTTTGCGGTTTGCCTCGAGCAGAATATTTTATTCCTTCGGAAGAAATTAGTTTCCAGAGTCAGCAGGCCATATTGCTGACGTTAGAAATTCCAATTGTCTTACGTCGAATGTTCTTTACCACGGACTTTGTCAGAATTGGACTAAAAGTGGGATGCGGGAATGATATTGCTTAACCCTTTCCCATACGGCAAAATTTTAGGGTGGTTTAATTCAAAAGCTGCTACAAATGTCAAGAGGCATGTTGATAAAGAGAGAATTTGTTTATAAAATAGCACAGAAAATATTGAGACAAAAGAAGAAACTGCTGGTTATCAGCAGTTTCTTCTTTTGTTTCAATGTTTTCCCAAGCCTTTTCTATTAGGGACGTCAAAACCAGGTCTTGTTTGGGAAACGGTTAATCAACTTTTCCCAAACTTCAAAAATTCAGACTGTCCCAATTTGAAAGCTGCTGCAATAAACGGATTTTGATAAAGATTGAATTTGAGCATTGAATACAAAATGCTGTTTGTTTTTTGTTTGTTTTGTTTTGATGTTGTTGTTTTTGTTTTTGGTCTTTATGGTTTTTCGTTAATTTTTCCCATGTGGAACGCCAACACCATATTATGTTTGAGAAAGGGTTAACCCATGAAACCACAGTGAACAATACGACGGCGCGCGAATAAGGTCTAACGTCAATAGGCCTATAGCGCTATAGCTATAATTAGAATAGAGGTATACCGCTGAAAAAAAGCGGCGTAGCGCCATATCTTTAGCTGTAGACCGATAAAATGTAGGTATACCTACAATATAAGGGAAAACCGCTATTTCATTTAACGATGTATTGCTAAATTATATGTGTGGCTACATTTTAATCGGTAGACCTCCATTTTTTAGATAGCCAATCACAGAGCTTGTACTATAGTCCTGTCTACTACCACAATCTTTATCTATTTAACGAGCTATTTGATTGGCTAATGAGATTTCGAGAACAAATAATTAGCGGTCTATCCATAGATTAGTGGTACACCGTTATAATTTAGCGGTACACCGTTAATTGGAATAGCGGTCTACCCTTATCTTATAGGTATACCTATATTTTATCGGTGTACCGCTAAAAATATTACGCTATACCGCTATTTTTAACGGTAAACCTCTATAGGTATAGCGCTATCATGACTTTAGACCCTTTTCGCACGCCATACATCTCAGTGACAGGGTAATTATCAACCTCGCGACTGGGACCGCTTAATAATTCATCCAGTCGCCACAAGTTAACTCGATAAGCTGTAATCATTGGTGAAATGGCCTGAAAATGTCCTCTCTTTTAATCAAGCACCTGTTCTTAGTAATTAATATGGGCCAGGCAAAGGTTGAATAAATCAGCTCGCACATTCGTAGAAAAAGAGGGTATGTTATAATCGCAGTAGATAGTCAGAGATGGTGTATTACTTAGCATGTTGTGATACGAATTACTGATCGTCCGCTTGGTATTTCTGCACATGCGTGTTAATGGTTTTAGAATGATATTCTCTACACAGAGTTTATCGCTCATAATGATCGGTTCAAACTCTGTCGTAATGATATCGAATTTGAACAATTTACTATATTGTGTAACTTTAAAATGCGTAAGTTGATCTGAATCCTTGTTGGTCTCAAGTGTCATAAAGGCCCTTTTCGAGACATTGGGTTGATTCGTAAAATTCTTGGTCTTTGTTTTCAGGTCAGTTGGAGGAAGCCACGAAGCTCTGTACACATAACAAGAAGGCATGTGGATTCGACTTGAAGAAACGTTTACACATGTTACAGTCACTTTGAAATTACGAGTGCTACGGGTCATGTTGAAATTTTCAATGAACAACATGGATCAAGATCAGACTGCGTGTATACGCAGGCTAATCTGGATCCATGCTGGTCTCAAATGCCATTCAAGCCCTTTACGAGATGTTGACACATTGAAATTAAATTTTGTTGATTAATAGAATTCTTGGTCTTTTATTTTCAGGGCAGCTGGAGGAAGCCACAAAACTCTGTAACAAGAAGGCACGTGGACCCGACTTGAAAAAACATTTACACATGTTACAGTCACTTTGAAATTAGCCTACGAATGCTACGGGTCATGTTGAAATTTTCAATGAACAACATGGATCCAGATCAGACTGCGTGTATACGAAGGCTGATCTGGATCCTTGTTGGTCTCAAACAGCCGAATTCTTGGTCTTTTGCTTTCAGGTCAGTTGGAGGAAGCTACTAAGCTCTGTAACAAGAAATCATGTGGGTCGGACTTGAAGAAACGTTTAAAGTCACTTGACGCTCGACTCAACACAGCTTGTGACTCGGCTCTACCCTACGTGGAACAAGCGGATCCGGCATATTATGACAGGTATAGCTCACAAAATGACCCGGCAGAGTATATCTAGGTATTAGCTAGGGATGCTCTGCCAAGTCATTTATCGTAGACTATAAAGTTTGTGGTTTGCCGTGTCACGACGGGAGATCACGTGACGCAACATTTTCAACAATTTTCAACAGTCTTGTTCTTACGAGACCAATTTGATTAAAAGTTTGAAGCTTGTGACTGGGCTCTACCCTACGTGGAGCCAGCTGATCCCACATATTATAACAGGTATAGCTCACAAAAATGACCTGGCAGAGCATCACTATCTATTAGCTAGGGATGCCCTGCCAAGTCATTTAACATAGACTATAAAGTTTGTTGTTTGCCGTGCCACGACGGAAGATCACGTGGCGCAACATTTTCGATTATTTTCAACAATCTAGTTCTTACGAGACCAATTTGATTGTAAGTTTGAAGCTTGTGACTGGGCTTTACCCTACGTGGAGCAAAGTGATCCTGCATATTATGACCGGTATACATGAAACGATCGAATAGGGACCGATTTTATCCAGTTAACTTTGACGTAATTTCGGACAAATAATAGTATTTCGTTGGTGTCTTTATAAAATCTCGTAACTACGGCTTGAACTAAGCCGTAGTTACGAGATTTTATAGCAACACCGACGGTTTATCAAAACATAACGAGTATCTCAGTCTATTTTAAGCACATAAATTGCTATTGATCCTAATGGCTATTTTAGCAGTATTTAAGGATTATCACGACGACTGGGGTGCCTAACTATGAATTCCTAGTATTTTGCTCATTAGTAGCCTTGTACTACAACAATATCTACTCTGAGTATCCAGCTGCTCAAAAATAAGAAAATGCTGGTAATAGAAGTTCCTTCTTTTATAAGTTCCTTCTTTTATAAGTTCCTTCTTTTCTGCTATTGGTATTGTGCAGAGCCACGTTTTATCAATATGCATATTACTATTGTCTGTATCAGTTTCCAAATTTGAACAGTCAAAAGTTATGTAGTTTGCGAAAATGTTAGTTGAAGCTTGTCATGGCTACATTTTTATCCTTGCGTGCAAAAAGGGGAGTGTTTCTGTTACAAAATGTTCTTGAAAAGTCTGTGACAACTTTCTAGTAGACATTAATTAAAAACGACACTTCGGTAAGGTTCAAGTAAATCGAATTACTTGATGTTTTACGAAGCATTATGGTTTTTGTCAGTTTTGAGGCTTCTCAACTCGCAGCGGCACATGTCAGGTTTTTTTATGACCCGAAGGGAAATTCTCCTTTGAGAAAGAAACTACTCGTACAAGACTCCCAAACAAGACCTGGTTTTGACGTCCCTATTTGAAAAAAGGCTTGGGAAAACATTTAGACAAAAGAAGAAAATGCTGATGATCAGCATTTTCTTCTTTTTGCCTCAATATTTTCTGCTCCATAATGTACACAAATCCGTTCCTTTTTAACATGGATTTTGTCATATTGAGCACCTTTCCAATTGGACCACCCTAAGGCTTGGCCGTTTGGAAAATTGTTAAACTTTTGCGATGAATAATTTTAGAAGTGTCAAAGTGTTGAGGGCAATTGCAGACCAGCAACCAAATGAATGTAAATAAATCTGAAATTTATGTTGATTATTGCACATAAAACATTGAAGTAAATACGAAAAAGGACGGGTTTTGTCATTCTTCTTGCAAAATGTCTAAACTACAGAGTGTCCCAAAAAAAAAACGGAACCCATTTTTGAAAGTACATTTCTCATATATTAAGTAATATTTCTCCACCAAATTTACATATGCAATAACAACTACAGTTTTCTATTAGCAGTGAAAATTTGGTTGAAAAATAATGATTAGTTCTGAAAATATTAGCATTCAAATGAATATACCCGTAAAACCATTTTAACACGATATCGATCTTTTCGTTTCGCAGCGCGTGCCTACACTTATTTAATAAATTGATGCTTCACAATTGGTTAATATGTTCAATACAATACAAAAGTGATTTTGAAACATTGTATTCACAATAGTGCATTTTCATTTCATCTTTTTGCTAATAAATAAACTGTTAAAGAAGAGCTGCGATGTAACTAAAATGAATACAAACAAAATATCCAAGTGCATCACAGACTCATGAATAATAATCATATGCACTTATTTTATTTCTGACCAACATGCCGGTCACCGCTCAATTGAAAAGTAATACGGGTTTCATTGACCTGACACTGACCTTTATGCAAAACATGTTCATATATGACAAATAACACAAAATTCACCAAAAGAATTAAATCATAGTCCACTGTAATGTATACTATGCAAGAAAATTAAGACTGGGCTAATTTTAGGAAACATATCAAGCTTGTAATTTATGAAAATAAAAATTAAAAGTTCGCCATGTGAAATGAATCAAATTATAATTTGAAATTAATTCAAACAACCACCCTATGGACTCAATTTGAAGGTACAGCACGTCTACATATTAAATTTTGAGAAAATCGGTACATACATGTACAACGTTACAGAATTCAACAACTGACCATCAACGCGCTTTCACGAACAAACAAGACGCAAAAATCAATATCATGTCAGACCCGTTTTTTAGTGTCATTATCAATATGCTTATAACTTTTGAACCGATGCATATTTTTAAGTGAAATTTGGAACACAACTGCAAAACTAATGTATCTTTAGTACTGCAGATTCAAAAATTGGGTCCTTTGCTTACGTTTTAAAATATTTGACTTTGAATTAGGGTTCCGTTTTTTTTTGGGACACTCTGTACATGTATACATGTATTTTGATCACATAACAAGATTTAATTATTATTTTCAGGTTTCTAGCTACAATAAACGCCCCCTACATGAGTCCCTACACCCCCTCAAAGTTCAGCCCGGCCCCGCCATACAATGGTGTCAAGGGAAGTTATAACGAGGAGAGGGGAGACGCTTGTTATGCTAGAGTTATGGGAACTTATTCAGAAAATGGCGTGTAAGTACTACATTCCTCCCGCAGAGAGATCGTTCGTTGCTCTTAAGGTATACAGACCCTCAAAAAATCACTACTTTCTAGTCATACGAAATGCATCAAGCCACACTCACTTTAAAAATACACTTCACATAAGTTGATTCGCCGTGCCGGATTTCAATATTATGCTTCAAGAAGAAAATTACTTACAAATAATATTTTACTCTATATTCATATGCAAGGGAGGTAATTTTGAACATTTTTGTCAAATATTTCCACAAGTATGCATTAATTCAAAATTCAAAACCGTACAAAATGCTTATGTTTGTAAATTTGGAATGGAAATGTACAACAGTTTAGGAATTACTGGCACTTTTCAATTTTCGCATCTGACTCTTTGGTGCTAATGAGGGTTTGGATACCTTAGCAAATCATCTCTGCAAGAGGCTATCTCGGCTAGAGTCCACGAATCGTGGTCTACCGAAGGATAACGTCTTTAATTAGAATATTAGAAGTGCTCGCTTTAAAGGGCGACGGTAACAGATGGTCTAATTGCAAAAAATGAAATTTTTTGAAAAAATATGCAAAACTTTTGTGATGACCACCTCGGGATGGTTAATAATATGCGATTCAGACAGAGAATGAGCCGAAATTACAAGACAGATAGCTGAATTTAGGGAGAATCCAAGCCTAAATTCAACCCCATCACTGATGGGGTTAGAATTATTTTTAAATTGTTGCGCATGCGCATACAGCGCGGACCATGATTCAAACGAGATTCATACTTAAATTTCAATATGACGTCATCATGTATGTTGTGACGTCATTTAAGAAAGTCGCATGTCCTACTGTTTTGACCTACTTTCGACATCACTTCATGAATTTGGTATCAAATTGCGAAAAAATGAGTCGTTGCTTCAATCTCGTAATCATTTAATCAGGTCATATAAAGCTTAAAAAGTGTACATTTCGTTTGTATTTGACAATTTTTGGGTCCAAATCTGGGAAATGGTAGCATTAAGTATTGATCTAATTAAAATGGACTGTTTTTTAAAAAAAAACATCCTATCATTCCTACCGTCATTTTTCATATTCTTCCACAGCCCATGACAAATGCGAAATGAAAGTGCCTCTGTGAAAGAGAGTGTACTGATGTATTCAAAGCCTAGACAAACTTAGCAATTGGATCCCTTCTCAAATAACAAATATCTAGACAATTCCAATTCGAAACATGCTACATGCGGTTATCCATTTCCCAAAACAAGACCTGGTTTTGACGTCTATGTTAGAAAAGGCTTGGGAAAACATTGAAACAAAAGAAGAAACTGCTGATAACCAGCAGTTTCTCCTTTTGTCTCAATATTTTCTATGCCATATTTTACTGAAATTCTAATCTTAATAACTTCTAATTTTGTCATTTTTTAGCAGTTTTTGAAGTGGATCAACCTAAGCACCCTAAAATTTTGCCGCTTGGGAAAGGGTTAAACGAATGACGACAAATGGTTGTATTACAGAACAGAACAGATTATTGATGCAAAAGTAGAACATTCTAAATTCTAATATTCAACATTATTCTATTTCGTATGTCTCAAGCCTTTTGTATTATAAGGGTAAAAAAAGCAGGGCTTGTTTCAGAAGTTGTTTTAGATTTATATTCTCGTATAGATTCTAGGCCTACTCATATTTCTTGTATTTTTCAATGATATTTGAAATACCAAACCGAAACCTACAACTATTTACGTGTTCACATGCAACACACAGCTCTGTCAGTTTCTCGTGATTGCTTAGAGCACAACAGATATAAAATGCCATTTCGCTTTTAAGATTAGAGTATTTTAACTTGCACTATTATAAATTACAAAGACAGATCCGTCATTGACAAATATTGAACTAATCGATTATAGAAGTTGCACAGATTTGATATATATAGAAAGGGTAGACTAGGGCGCAGAATGCCAATGCTACATGTATGAAGGGGTAATGCCTTTTCAAAATACAGTAGTTCTTTCATTGTTCGCCACACCATATATTGTGTGTACTCGTTTAGAATCGTCTGATCGGGACAATTCAAATAAGTACCCACAACATAGAGTATGGATTTGAAATAACAAATTTAGAATATATTTACTAGACCCTCTTATCTATCGCTCTTGTATGATATTTTAGACAAATGCATAAGATACGAACTGCACTCAATTTTATTCTTGGTCAAACTGTGTTTTACCACAATTTATACGTAGTCGTAACTTTGGCATTTGTGTTTGACTTTTTTGGCATGCGGCTCATTACATATGCAACGACCCCACTTTAGAAACTTACGGAAATTTTCACGGACAGTATACTAGTACTCACTGTTACGGGAATTGAAGACACTTGAGCCAAATTAGACACACAATAACCATGTATGTACATAGTTACAAAACAAAAAGATTATTTTCATATTTATTTGCAGAAAGATCCCGAAATGCAACATAACGGACGATTGTTGGTTCTACATGACACAAACTGGTACAACTGGCTATTTCATCACACATCAGCTACTATACTTTATCATGGTCGATCATGTAAGTAACTCTATATAATAATAAAATCTCGAAATGTAACATAACGGACGATTGTTGGTTCTACATGACACAAACTGGTACAACTGGCTATTTCATCACACATCAGCTGCTATACTTTATTATGGTCGATCATGTAAGTAACTCTATATAATAATAAAATCTCGAAATGTAACATAACGGACGATTGTTGGTCCTACATGACACAAACTGGTACCACTGGCTATTTCATCACACATCAGCTACTATACTTTATTATGGTTGATCATGTAAGTAACTCTTTATAATAATAAAATCTCGAAATGTAACATAACGGACGATTGTTGGTTCTACATGACACAAACTGGTACAACTGGCTAATTCATCACACATCAGCTACTATACTTTATTATGGTTGATCATGTAAGTAACTCTATATAATAATAAAATCTCGAAATGTAACATAACGGACGATTGTTGGTCTTACATGACACAAACTGGTACCACTGGCTATTTCATCACACATCAGCTTCTATACTTTATTATGGTCGACCATGTAAGAACTACATCTATTTGACTTTGAGAATGATTTCGTGTGATATCTAGTCAAACTTTCCAACATCACTCAAGTAAATAAAAAGAAAATAAACGCAATCGAGATGACAACTTATTTTCTGTTAAAGTTTGGCCTTGATGATGGTCATTGCCGTGGATGGGCGACCTTACACGTGTATGTGGGCCAGACGCTGGTATTTCGCTTCCGCTTGAATTGGTCAGATAATTCCTTTCTTTTGGGCATGGGAAAATTAAATGCGCATGTTCACGGTGGGGATTGTGCATGCTGGGATGGGTAAATCTACGGACAAATTTGCCTCGCTTCAGGTAAGACATTTTGCAATAACTTCCTTATTTCTGCGTCAAATTAAAAGCGGTTTGTTGCATGTACCCCACCTTACTGAGCTATTTCCACTGATGTATGCCTTACACGAAACCTTTGTGTACCTTTTGCGAAAATTGATCCCAACCGACCAGAAAAACGACAAATTCTGATCGTTTTCAGGTCAGTTGGGATCAATTTTTGGGAAAAGTATGGGGAGTTTTCAAATAAGTAACACACATGAGTAAAGCGCTCAGAAAGGCAGGGTACATGCAACAAACCGCTTGAAAATTGACACAGAAGTAAGAAAATTATTGCACAATTTCCTACCTGAAGCGTGGCTTATTTTGCCGTAGTCGTTAATCATTTCGTTTTCTGGTCAGTTGGGATCGATTTTTCTAAAAATTAAAAGAATACCACAAATAATCCACGTATCTGAGGAAAGAGATTTTCTAGGCGGGGTACATGCAACAAACCTTTTTGAAAATCGACAAAGAAATAAAGGAGTTATTGCAAAATATTTGACCAGATTGTCCATCCCAGCATGCACAATCCCCACCGTGATGTTGTTGTGTAATTAAGTACATTCGGATTGAACCCGTTTTGAAAAGTTACAGTCCAAAAATATCGGATTGTTGCTTTTTAAAATTAAACACATTCAGTAATCCAATATATCTCTTTGTAGGTCGGTTGTACGGGTGCCCTTGACAAATATTTGAACGGCCAAACATTGTTTGATGTACAGAAGGATTTCTGTGCCAAGATTTATAGTGAATCAGAGCAGCTAGCCAAACAAGGCAAAGTGTCAACGAGAAGCAAAGATTTGTTTTTAGAACAGAGTAAGTAGAAACGATAAATTCGGGCCTCAAACAAACACCTTTACATGTTCACAAAAACAAAGAGAAAATATAAATAAGAAAACAAATTCTATCATTTTAGCAGATAAGAAAATCCTTTTTGTAATATTTATATAATATAAAGTCTAAAAACACATATAAACATATTTTTTTCGAAATCATCCATTCAGGGTAAACAGCTAAATGACTAATCGAAAGCGGGTTATTTCAAGTTATGTATTGTCATTTTTCTATTAACCATTTACAAAACGACAAAATTTTAGGGTAATCAAATTTGCAAGCTGCTGCATACGACAGAATAGACATTAAAATAACAATATGATTTTTTACAGCACAGAAAAAATTGAGGCAAAAGGAGAAAATGCTGATCATCACCATTTTCTTCTTTTGTTCCAATGTTTTCCCAAGCATATTCTCTTAGGAGCGTCAAAACCAGGTCTTGTTTGGGAAAGGGCTAAAATGCAAAACCAGATTTTTGCTTTGGAAAGAGAAAACAATCTGTTGTTACAGTAGTGTCGTGGACGACATTCTGTGTTCATACGTGTTTCAACTTTTCAGCTGTATTATGCGGACCTCTTGGTTTCGAAGATTTCATGCGAGAAGACTGGATGAAAATGGTGCTTTCGTGGCCCGACAAGCGACTCGGCTGTTTCCGTGCCTCATTCATGCAAGAGATCGAGGGGGCTCTACTCGCTCCACTGGCGAAGAAGATAAACACTTTCAGCGAGGAGTCCGACGCGGACAAAACCAAGGAAATACAAAACATTCTGAAATCTCTCGGAATCAAAACACAGGGGCTTGGAAAAAAGATATTGTATGATTCATCATTAACCCATTCCCATACAATGACTCTTTTTGACTCCTACAAGATTATAGCTTTAGAAAACATAGTGGATTTTCCACAATGTTTTTACCATTTTAGACAGAAGTATGTAAAATTTAATTAACTTGAAATTGTCTTCTGCAACTTCTTTCAATTTGGACAAGCCTAAAATCTTGCCATCTGGCAATGGCTTAATACATTATATTATGATCAAATTGAATTGTCCACTAGTAGAATACCATTATACACGTCTAATGAATAATGTCATCTTTGTTAGCCAGTAGTGTGAGTGTAGTACATTTAATATAAACCATTTTCTCAACCAATCCGTTGTTTTGACGCCTTAAAAAATTTAGCTTGCAACAAATCTTGTGTTTTATGTCAGATATTTTCTTCTTTTCCCACAATGTTTTCTTACAAAAAGACCAAAATACTTTAAATTTCCTTAACTTGAAATTGCCATCTGCAGCATCTTTGAATTTGGACAAGTCTAAAGTTTTGTCGTTTGATAATAGGTTAATGAAACTTGTCCTGAATCCTTGTTAGTCTCAAATGCAATAAGGGACAATTTTCTAGATCTTGATACTATTACAAACTTAAATTCTTTCAGGAATACGTCTGGCGGATCTACAATGAGAAGGTTATTGCGTGAAAAAACAATGAAAGGTTCGTATGCAACTTTATAAGTACTTTTCTTTTACTTGATTGTTTTTTTAACCATTTCACATAATTATGTTTTCCTACATTTTTTTGCCAAAATAACTTGTCGAATGCCTCTTGTAAAATTTAAGCTATGTAGTAGTGTTTCTACGACCATTCTCGAAAACCTTGGTGTGTCCTCATACACTTTATCCATGCGTCGATATCGACAGGCGTTTCCGAGATTGACTTATGATCAAATTGGATCTGTAGCGTCTTTGAATTATATTGGCTTTTAAGAATCTATTGCCACTTTTAAGCTAAAATGCTGAACTTTACGAAGCTTTTTGCTTAACTATTTATCTACTACACAAGCAGTTAGTTAAAAACCGTTACTGAGATGAAATGATTGTGTTTGTATTTGGAATGGAAATGTAACACAGTTTAGGAATTACTGGCACTTTTCAAATTTCGCCTCTGGCTCTTTGGTGCTAATGATGGGTTGTATAATACGTTAAAAAGAAACTTTGCACTGTATAGCATAGAAGTCCTTGAAAGAGGTGACGAAAATGCTTAGGAGCATTTTCTTTATTTCCCTCGACAGTGTCTAACTTGCATGTTGTTGATCCGTCGAAATCAGACCTCGGTTTCTTGAAAAAAAACTTAAGTACATTTTCAGACTCAAATCTGAGCACCGTACTCAAATCACACGAAATCCACGTGAACTTCACTCGAATACCCTTCAACGTTGGAGAGTATTCCTTTGAAATTGAGCATGTGCTCATGAGTATGTACTAAAGTTTTTTCGGGAAACCAAGGGCAGGTGTTGTTTGAGAAAGGGTTTGCGCCACACACTGTCAATATCTAACAATAGATGTCGCCTAAGTCGATTGTCATCTATCTCTGGTGGGCATTCTGGGTTAACTACCTTCAAGATGTCAGCGCCCCATTGACTAAGTAGCCAGTCTACAATATTTCCAGTCTATTTTTTTATTTTGGATGGTAATACACCCTGATACAGTTCCAAATTTTTAACCGTGACCTGCGCATGGAGTGAGCAAACAAAAGGTCACGTGGTCTTTTTACTATATAATTCATTGTGCGAGTCGTTATTTTCGCGCGAGCATTTTTCCTTTATTCTGCCTAAGTATTAAGAATATTTTATACAGTCATTTGCGTTAATTATAAGAGTTTTCAGTTACAGGAATATTTTTGCAACTTTGATTGAAAAAAAGAGATTTTTTGGCTTGTAATCATTCGTACCCTGTCTCCATCGCCCATTACCACCATGCAAGTTCAGGATGAGCTACTACTTTTGAAAACCATATAAAAAGAATTTTGCAGGAGCAAGTGAGCTCCTTAGTACTGTCCAAGTGTGAGCGGTAATATTTTGCATGTGTTTGTGCTCTAGATTAGAGCCAATAATGGACAGGTCACAGGATTCCCAGCCGCGGAGCGTGGACAATTATAAATTAACTTATTGCTGAAATATTGTTGAGAGGCATTAAATTAAAAAAAGAAATGAAAAGAAAAATGTTTTAAACTTTTACCAAACAAGAAATGTTAATGTTTTGACTGTCAAGGGCGGATCCAGGATTTTTTTCAATGGGTGGGGGTGAGGTCTAGCCCAAAACATGGCTTTAAATTTGTGAATTTTGTAATGTTTAATTTTGTTAGATACCATACTAACGCTGTGTAGTCAAAATTCGATTTTCGACCTATTCAAGGCGGGGTCCACACCTCCGACCCCCTTTTAGATCCGTCTTTGACTGTCTTACAGAGATTGTTTCAAAAATCATTTCAAGGAGCAAAATAATGAAATACTTTTAATCAGCATTTTCTCCTTTTGCCTCAAGGTTTTCGTTACTATATTACTATATTTTTCATGGGGGTCCAAGCCCAATTGCCATGCAGGGGGGGGGGGGGGGGGGGGGTTCGCGCCCAAATGATGACTTAAATGTGTTAAATTATATATAACGTTAGGCCTATATTGACGCTTTAATTATAGTCAACATTCAATTTATGGCTGATTCCATGGGGGGGGGGGGGGGGGGGAGGGGAGTGCGGACATCCCGACCCCCCCACTCTAGATCCGCCCTTGCACTTAAAAAACCTACTTTTATGATACCCATTCTGTTATCTGCAAGAGCTTCCAAATTGAATCAGGTGCCGTTTAGGAAAGGGTTAAGCCGCTGTCAAACTTGAAAAGTCTAAATAATTTGTCGTTTGGGAAATGGGCTTTAACAGCTATGTTTTTATTATCAAATTGATCTACCATAATGAATTATCTTTCTTCATAAACCTTTCGGTAGATCTACTGACATAATCATCTTCACACTGAAAATGGCATGTTTCGTACTTTTTTTTGTTGTTGGGGAAGGGGGTTTGTACGTGAATATGACAGTTTAACCTCGCGGCTAGGTCCTCAAAAGATCCGAGGATACTACTTTTTCGGAGGGCCAAAAATGAATTAAAAGCCGTTAAAGGCCATAAATAGAAGTCAGTCAATGATATCCCGTCGAGATTCACAGAGGAATCATCACTAAACGGTGTGTGTTTCCTCTTAAACTTCTTCTTTCCTCCGTTCATTTCCATTGTACGTTGGATGCTTTACTCACATTTGGGTCAGAGCCTCGATCTGGCATCAAAAAGTGTTACTATTTTTAGTAACAAATTGGAAGTGTATTTGGGTGTATCGACAGGTGTCGACATCTATTGGTAGATATTGGTCAGCGCCCGTGAAACGCATATACGCGGTACTTCCTGTCACGCAGCACATTTGCTTCACATGCTTGCATAAAGTAAAATGAATAACCTGATTTGAATTATTTATTTTATAAGATGATATTGAGACGAAAATCAAACTTTATTTTGTTGCAAATGTAGTTTTTATGGCAATTTTCTGCTTGTTACTTTTTGGCGACAGGATTTCGGAGTTATGAGCACTGCGCAGTGATTAAGCCAAAAATGGATACCCAGAATGCCAAAATCAGTGGGTGCGTTCAGGGTTCTCCCATCGGTAGCCATCGGTGCCGTTGGTAACCATCGGTAGCCATCGGTAACCGTCGGCATACCGATGGATATTTTGTTGGTAACCAATAGTCCCGAGAGTAGACAAGTCGGGTAGCATCGGTAGCCTCGTTTTCATTACAGTAAGATGGCGGATAACAATCCAACTACGGCGATCCTAATCATATATTTTCTTCAATAGCAAGCGAATGGCATTCTAAACGTTCTTGATAGAATTTATTGTAATAGTTGAAGCTACAGTTATTTTATTTAGCCTTTTATTTCTGAAAATATCTTTTTATTCATGATTTCTGAAAACGAACGATCACTCTGCGGGGAGAATACGCTCTTGGTAATTGGTTATCCGCCTTTTTTACCGATCGGTACAATTTTCGTTCAGAGTTCGTTGGTTGCCGACGGTGCCATCGGCTACCGATGGTACCATCGGTAGCCGACGGTAAATACACTCGGTTACCGATGGGAGAACCCTGAACGCACCCAGTCAGTCCATATTCTGGAATATATAAGACTGGAAACAATAGACTGGACTGACTATTTAGTCAATGCACACACTGTTTCCTTTATTTTTGCAGACGGTTGTTTGTCCCACACGTCTGGTCTCGGGTTTGGCGTGATGTGCAGCTACTTGCGATACCTAGTCATGCAATTGTAAATAATTCTCAATAAAAATTGTGAAAAAAAATACGTTTTTGTCTTGCTGACCTTGTCTATGCATTAGCCTGACCATTTCCCCAACAAGGTATTGCTTTAGCGTGGTTTAACCCCTCTTTTAACCCTTTCCCAAACGACAAAATTTTAGCGTTCTACATTTCATAGCTGCTGCAGACGACAAAATTGATGTTGATAAAAATCAGATTGTTGTAGGCCTATGATATAGATCTAGCTCAGAAAATATTGAGACAGAAGGAGAAACTACTGGTTATCAGCAGTTTCTTCTTTTGTCTCAATATTTTCCCCAGCCACTTCCTTTCAGGGACGTCAAAACTATATCTTGTTTGGGAAAGGGTTAAAATTATTTAGGTCATGTTGAGGCGGTTGGAACACGGTACCATGGATTCCTGGTATTTTACTCATCAGTACTATCACAACATCCTCTGAGGAGTGTAGGACAAAAGCCCACTGGACATAAGCCCACTGGACAAAAGCCCATTGGACAAAAGCCTACTCCTTATATATTAATCTATTTGTTTTAATTCATACTTTTAAAATGTTTTGATTGTTTTTATGTACATTATATACTCTTTAATTAATTCATAGACACCTTGGTGTATTAACACCAAAGAAATAATGAAAATCGATGAGGTATAATAAAATTAGCTTTGTATTTTGAACCAATAGGAGTGGGCTTTTGTTCGTACCCCTCTTCTGAGAGCCCGTTGACATTCATCCTACTCCGGTTTACGATTATCAACTCATTTGTGTTTTCCCAAACAACCTCTAATTTTAACGTCCCGAAAAGAAAAGGCGTTCGGAAGCACTGAGACAATAGAAGAATCATCTTTTATCCAGCACGTTTCCTTTTGTCTCAATATCCTCTCAATATCCTATATTGAGCCCAAGTCTTATCTTTATTGATGTCCACTCAATATTCTGCAGCAACTTCCAATTTCATGTCTTTTTGCTGCGTATGGTAAGGTGAATCTTGCATGGCATATTTGCATTTCTAATTGCTCTAGACATCAAATACTTTCACCCTTTCCCAAACAAGACCTTTGACGTCCTTGATTTAAATGGCTTGGGAAAATATTGAGATAAAAGGAGAAACTGCTGATGACCAGCAGTTTCTTCTTTTGCCTCAATGTTTTCTATGCTATATTTTACACAGATCCAGTCTTTTTTTCGATATCTATGTTGATAGCTGCATTAGCTTTTGAAATGGATTGCCCAATTTTTTTTCTTCGTTTGGGAAAGGGTGAATTTGTCCATAGTGCAAGGTAACTGTTAACAAGAGTTGTATACTGACAAACAGTGCGCCCTAATATCGTAGACCTACCAGGCTACCAAGAAGGGACATTTTAGGTTGGTCCAACTTGAGATCTTTTGTAGACTACACTTAAGGTATCCAAACCCTCAAAAGCACCAAAGAGCCAGAGGCAAAATTTGAAAAGTGCAAATAATTCCTATTAGACCTTGAGCCACCAATAACCCCTGCTCCCCCCCCCCCCCCCAGGGGGAATTTTGAAGGGTATGATTTTCTGAAAGCTTATACCAAATGCTACAAGATGGGCGTTGTTTGCACTCTGGCCGTTGGGGCTTTTGGCTGTAACCCTTATCTAAAACCCTTAACCCTTTTAAATTTTTTATTCAAATATACAAACATCTATTTGGTCATATCTTCATTGAATTTTGACCTACATATGTCAATATGGTATCAAATGAAAGCTTATGACGTGCTCTTTCATTTGTAGTTATTTTATGCAAATTAGCTCATTTGCATATTCATGAATATTAATAATTTCCTTAAAATTGTCAATTTTTGATTAAAATTTGGTTAATAATTTCCAAAACAAGGCGTTGCTGTCCAGGAGGAATTTTGTAAACATGGTTTATCAGTAAGAACATTTGATTAGAAACATTTTGAGCCTTGTTTGCACTCTGGCGGTTGGGGCTTTTCGGCGTGATCTTCATCTAAACCCTTAACCCTACCAAATTGTTCATTCAAATTTTGAAAATGAATTTGGTCATATCTTGGTTGAATATTTACACACAGATGTCAGAATGGTATCAAATGAAAGCTTATGACTTGGTCTTTCATTTTAAGATGTGCTATGCAAATTAGCTCATTTGCATATTCATGAATATTAATTATTTTTCCTAAAATTGCGATTTTCGACCAAAATCTGGTAAATACTTTCCAAAACAAGACATTTTTGTGCAGGGGAACTGTGTAAACATAATTAATCTTAAAGAAAATCATGTAAGAAACATCTTGAGCGATGTTTGCTCTTTGGCTTTTGGGGCATTTGGCCAAAACCCTTATCTAAACCCTTAACCCTATGAAATAGTTCAGTCATTTCAAAACGTTTTTATCATATCTTGGTTGAATATTGACCTACAGATGTAAGAATATTGTCAAATGAAAGCTTAAGACTGTCCCAATAATTTGTTATAAATTTTATGCAAATTATCTCATTTGCATATTCATGAATATTAATGACATTACTTAAAACTGTGACCTTTTTAGCGGGTATTTGGTAAATACTTTCAAAAACATTGTGTTTCTACTCAAGGGGAATCATGTAAACATAGTTTATCTTAAAGAACATTTTATTAGAAACAGTTTGAGCAATGTTTGCAATCTGGTGGTTAGGGCTTTTGGTCGTGACCCTTTTCTAAACCCTTAACCCCCATCAAATTTTTCATTTGAATTTTCAAAACGTTTTTGGTCACAGCTTGATTGAATATTGACCTACAGATGTCACTACGGTATCAAATGAAAGCTTATGGATGACTCTTTCATGTGCTATTATTTTCTATGCAAATTAGTTAATTTGCATATTCATGAGAATTAATGATTTTCCTTAAAATTGTGACTTTTCAGCGAAAACCTGTTAAATACTTTCAGAAAATAATTTCAGAAACAAGGCGTTTCTGTTCAGGGGGAATTATGCAAACATGATTTATCTGAAAGAACATTATATAAATAACACTATTAGCCATGTTTGCACTGTAGTAGTAGGAGCTTTTGGCAAAACCCCTTATCTAAACCCTTAACCCTATCAAATTGTTCATTAAAATTTTCAATATGTTTTTGGTCATATCTTGATCAAAAATTGACATACAAACGTCATAATGGTATCAAATGAAATCTAGTGAATTGCTTGTATATTGGCAATTTGCTCATTTGCTTATTCATGAATATTATTGATTCTTTAAATGTTTGGGATAAAACCACATTTATTGTGGAAATTCCATAAAATGTATTCCATTTGACAGTGCTAAAGTATGTGTTATATAGTAACCCTGTAATGTTAAGTACATAGTAACCCTGTTATGTTTAGGACAATAAATGCTGATGGTTCTTTGCATTAAATAGACATTCTAGTGTTTATCTATGTTGGTTTCCATTATGATAAGCTAGCCAAACTTCTAGAGTGTAAGTAATTCCAAGATTGCCACCAAGTGTGACGTTAATCATTTTTGGTCAAATTGTCATAAAACAGTGCAAAAAGTAAGTGTCTTAATATGGGATTTCATATGCTGATCTAAACCAGGTTTTAGATGTAGCATTTAAATATCAGGAAAGAATTGAACTGAAAATATCTATGGCTATCTAATGCCATCCTTGAAAACATGTGCCATATTGAAAGATATTGTATATGTATCGCAAGGGACTTATTTTCAATCCATTGTGAGGTTATACTATGCTGAAAGCACATATAAGACATATGTATAGGCTCGGAAGAATTTGAATGTACATTCAGCATGGGCTGTCGGTAGTATGGACCAGTTCACAGTTTACATCTGTTCTGATCTGATACAGACAAATAAATGCATTGTAAATAACTGCAATAATCTTTTGATCACAATCTGTTATTGTCTGTACTCTAGCTACATACGTACAGTGAGTATATCTCTTGATTTATGCATCTGATACATAGGCTTTACATATGGCACCCCAAGCTTAAATCATCTGAAGTTAAAATACCTCAATAGAGCATAAAGAAATGGTGACACCAGTGTCCCTGATCTGTCAGCCACATATCAAATACACTTACGGCCAATTAATTGACTTGGCTATGAGGAATACACAAGGAAGGGCTCTCCAGATTCAACAAAATCATGCTGTTTTCTCCATGTGAATGGCAAAAATGGGACTTGATAATTGCTTAACAATGTTATCCTGCTATATGTATGCAATTTGTCTACATTCCAGGATCTCTATTCAGCCATAAAATTACAAAAATAATTGAAATAATTAATTTAATATGTGTATTAGGATAAAGTCCCGCAGGTTAGACACCTTTTGTATCATTGTATGGCATTTGATAAAATGTTTATGTTCAAAGTCCTATTTTGAGGCAATTTTGGATTCATCAAAGGATAGCATTCTGTCAACTAAACTAGATATAAGCAATAACACCAGTACAATACATGGAATCAATTAAACTTATTTGCACTTAAACATTAAAGATTAAAAAAATCAATTGGAAACTAAATACATACATTGATAATAAGATTTATAGGAACAAAATATGATGGGTTGCACACATTAAAATCGCTGTTACTTCCAAACAAAACACCAAATAGATCTCAAACAAGGCTTATATGTTATTAAAAGAGTGAACATAGATATCAGTTGGTTAAAAACTCACGAGAAAGAAAAAAGTCCCACCTTTTGGTAGGTATTTAACTTAAAAACAATCACAAATTGTAGATAAACCATTAATATACATGCATATGCAAATGAGCCAATTTGCATAAAATAACTGCAAATTAAAGAAAAAGTCATTAGCTTTCATTTGATACCATTCTTACATCTGTAGGTCAATATTCAATCAAGCTATGACCAAAAACGTTTTGAAAATTCAAATGAAAAATTGATGGGGTTAAGGGTTTAGATTAGGGTCACGGCCAAAAGCCCCAACCGCCAGATTGCAAACATTGCTCAAAATGTTTCTAATAAAATGTTCTTTAAGATAAACTATGTTTACATGATTCCCCTTGAGTAGAAACACAATGTTTTTGAAAGTATTTACCAAATACCCACTAAAAAGGTCAGTTTTAAGTAATGTCATTAATATTCATGAATATGCAAATGAGATAATTTGCAAAAGAAATTATGGAAAATTATTGGGACAGTCATAAGATTTCATTTGATACCATTCTTCCATCTGTAGGTCAATATTCAACCAAGATATGATAAAAAACGTTTTAAAATGACTGAACAATTTTATAGGGTTAAGGGTTTAGATAAGGGTTTTGGCCAAATTCCCCAAAAGCCAAAGTGCAAACATCGCTCAAAATGTTTCTTATATGATTTTCTTTAAGATTAGTTATGTTTACACAATTCCCCTGCACAAAAATGTCTTGTTTTGGAAAGTATTTACCAGATTTTGGTCGAAAATCGCAATTTTAGGAAAAATAATTAATATTCATGAATATGCAAATGAGCTAATTTGCATAACATATCTTAAAATGAAAGAGCAAGTCATAAGCTTTCATTTGATACCATTCTGACATCTGTGTGTAAATATTCAACCAAGATATGACCAAATTCATTTTCAAAATTTGAATGAACAATTTGGTAGGGTTAGGGGTTTAGATAAGGGTCAAAAAGCCCCAACCGCCAGAGTGCAAACAAGGCTCAAAATGTTTCTAATAGAATGTTCTTACTGATAAACTATGTTTACAAAATTCCCCCTGGACAAAAATGCCTTTTTTAAGAAAGTATTTATCAAATTTTCGCCAAAAAATGGAAATTTTAAGGGAAATCATTAATATTCATGAATATGCAAATGAGCTAATTTGCATAAAATAACTTCAAATGAAAGAGCAAGTCATAAGCTTTCATTTGACACCATTTAGACATCTGTAGGACAATATTCAATAAAAATATGACCAAATAAGTATTGTTAATTTGAATGAAAAAAATGATAGGGTTAAGGGTTTTAGATAAGGGTTACAGCCAAAAGCCCCAACGGCCAGAGTGCAAACAATGCTCAAAATGTTTCTAAGATATTGTACTTTATGAAAAACTATGTCTACAAAATCTTTCCCCGGTGTCCCCTAAATATTGTTGCTTTCCAACGAAAACCTTGTAACTGCAGCTTTATGTGAAAGGAAGGGTTCGAACATACAAATTGGGTCGTTTTCCTATCATTACACACTTTTGACTTAATTTCCATATGCAAATGAAATAATCGTGCAAAAGTACTGTACGGGTTGGTTTTACACCCCGAGTGACATCGAATCCCTCCCCCGGATTTGCCACTGGGTTGAACGAGATGATCTGAACGGCATTGGGAACCTATCATAAATATCCAGTCTAGAGATCGATGTAAATCCAGTCTACTGTCGATCGTAAATTTCACTTTTTCGTAAAATTTACTGTTGTGCTGTCAAAAAAAGAAAACAAACTTAAAAACAGTGAAGAATGACAGACACCGCGATTGTCACAGCGAAACCAAACAGAAAACATTTTACTTCGGATAAAGGTATCAAATTTATCTATGTTCCCCTACCCAACATGAACCAAATCATAGGAAATTAAACTAAAAGAATAGAAAGGACACGAAAACACATTGCATTATGACCAGTTTGGTTATTCTCAGGACGACGTAAATTCATAATGACCGGTTTCAATCGTCAAGACATCGCTTAGCACTAACTCCAAATTAACACTAATAGTACGGGTCATTTCTAAATTCTAACATGTCTAATGTGACATCACGTTCAGTGTTCCAGTTAAACCGGTTCCAGTTCGTTCTTGTTCAGAACTTTTAGTTACAGATTGTGTTTTAAAGAAATTAACAGTGAAACTAACTCTTGTTCAAATAACATAAACTCTAGTCAAACATATCTTTGTTTGGAGACTAATACTAGTTGTGATGAAAGTGACTGACTCTAATGTTAGTGAATCAAGTTCATTTGAATCTAATTCGGATTATCACAAAGACAGTGACAATGTAAGTACTTCAAATGCTGACACTTTATATGAATCATACTCGAAAGATGGCTTATCTGTACTCTATACTAATGCAGACAATTTATTACCTAAAATTGATGAACTTAAAGTCAGAGTTGAGCTTACTGCCCCTGACATTATTATAGTGACTGAAATATACCCGAAAGCTGGTAAATCTTGTGACCTATAAAACGACTAATTAGAAAAAGGGATCACCTTTATTCCAGATTGAAGAAAGATGGAAACAACAAGTTGAAGACTGCTTTCCAGGCTCTAAAAAGAAACATCAAAAATCAGATAAAAGTCTCCTACAATAATTATATTGAATACATTTTAGGTTTAGATGGAACCACTGAAGACAAAGAGAAAGCCACAAGATTTAATAACAAGAAACTTTTCAGCCTGATAAAGAATGCCAAGCAAGACGCAACAGGAGTAGCCCCCCTTCTCGATAAAATTTCAGGTTCCATCAAATCGGACAACACGGAAAAGGCGGATATTCTAAATCGACAGTTTCAGTCAGTCTTCACTCCAATGACACCAATTTCCCTGGCTCAGTCCTGCCTTTCATCTATAAGACAAAATGTGTTTTCTTCCTCTTACAGCAAATACCCAGTTATGCCGAACATTACCATCTGCACTAGTGGAGTACAAAAACTTATTTCCAACTTGAAACCTGATAAAGCAGCAGGACCAGACAACATCAAACCTCTTGTACTAAAAAACTTATGTTATCAAATTTCCCCTATCTTACAAATTCTTTTTCAGAAATCCCTAGACACAGGCACTCTTCCCCAGGTTTGGACAAAAGCAAACGTGACTCCACTCTTCAAGAAAGGAAACAAAGAAGATCCTGCAAACTACAGACCCATTTCTTTAACATGTATATTGTGTAAAGCTCTAGAACATATTGTAGCCTCCAATCTAACTAAACATTTTGACAACAATAATATCCTTTATGACTTGCAGCATGGTTTTAGAGAAAGGCGTTCATGCGAAACCCAGCTACTTCAACTGACCGACCATCTTGCCAGAAACCTAACTGAAGGAAAACAAACTGATCTAGTTTTGTTAGACTTCAGCAAGGCTTTTGACAAAGTTAGCCACTTAAAACTTTTGTATAAATTGCAGGAACATGGTGTAAACAATGCTACCCTTTTATGGATTAAATCTTTTCTTATAGGCAGAACACAAAAAGTAGTCTTAGAAGGCGGATGCTCATCAGAAGTACCACTCCAGTCACGTCTGGAGTGCCTCAGGGATCTGTACTTGGCCCTCTTTTGTTTCTTTTGCATATAAATGACCTTCCTAATACCATCACATCCCAAGTTCGTTTGTTTGCAGATGACACTGCCGTTTACTTAGCTATAAACAACAAGCAAGACTGTTTGACCCTACAAGAAGACCTAGACAAGTTAATGCAGTGGGAGAAAAAGTGGGAAATGGAGTTTAACCCCAGCAAATGCATTGTCCTAAATATTACTAAAAAGAAGAAAAAGATTTCCTTTGATTATAGATTACATGGACAAATACTAGAGACTGTGGACAATGCCAAATACCTAGGAGTTACAATATCTGGAGATCTTTCCTGGAACAAGCACATTGACAATATAACTTCAAATGCTAATAAAACTTTAGGTTTTCTCCGCAGAAACATCCAGACCAAAAATAAGAAGATCAGAGAAACAGCTTACAAAACTTTAGTTAGACCCCAGGTAGAATACGCATCAACAGTTTGGAGTCCCTACACAAAAACCTATATCAACAAAGTGGAAAAAGTACAACGAAGAGCAGCAAGATGGGTTCAAAATAATTTTTCTTATTACGACAGTGTTACCTGCATGCAGAAGGAGCTTGGCTGGCAAACTCTACAATACAGACGAGACATTTCCAGAATCACCATGTTTTATAAAATCTATAATAATTTTGTTGCAGTGCCCGTACCAGCTTATCTCGAAAGACCAGTGAGGACCACCCGACATATGCACACAGCATCTTTCAGACAGATCCATACAAATGCAGCCTACTTTAAATATTCTTTTTTTCCCTACACAGTGATACTATGGAACAGCCTACCAGAAACAATTGTACAGCAACCTGATATTGCAGCGTTCAAAAGGAGTCTCGATTCTTTTCAGATAGTGAGCCGTCCCTGAATGACCAAAATGTTTTATCAGCTCTTTTAATCTAACACTCACAATACTTTTAAAATTTGGCACTCTAACCAATGACTAACAGTTTTTATTCCAGCACAGACGCGCACCTGCCAGTAATACCCGAAAGGGGAGTTAGGCAGTATATATAGATAGATAGATAGCTAATGCAGAATTTCATTTACCCAATTACATACTTTTCCTTTCGAATACCAAAGAAAACAGTAGAGGAGTTGCCGTTTATGTTAAAGACAACCTATCACCTAACGTGAATATTGAATTGACTAACCATGCGTTTTTGGAAAGTGTTTGGGTCAACATTTCGCTGAGTCGTTCTACCTCACTGTTGGTGGGAGGCATATTAGTCTACGGACTGTAATTCGTACGGGCTCTAGAAAATGGTTTTGATGGCATTCTTTGTTAATGCTCGGCATCCATTCTAGTAATATTCTTTGGGGTATGACAAAACCTCCCAGGGTGGATGCCCAGTCTGAAACTTCGAATTAAGGTCACAGCAAGGTCAAAGGTCAAATGGGTGCAATTTCATATGAAAATAGTCATTGTGCTTTTTTTAATTGCTATATATGCTGTATTATTAATTCAAATCGTGCTAAATTTGCTGAAAACTGAATCAGAGACATTATTTTATTGATAAGATGACTTTTTGTGAATATTTTTACTATAATGGGATAAAAAAATGTACTTTCCAAAGCTTAAAACAGGTTATCTCTGAATATTTCTGACGTTTTCAGTCTTTTTTTTCAACGCTATTTGCCACGATGTCTCAGTAATTATAAGCATTTCTTAATTTGTGACTGTGTCATCTACATTGTGTAAGGGTCTTTGTGCATTTGTTCTGTATATCTAAGAATTAATCCGAGTTCTACCGTGGTCTAACTTTATTTAACCACGGTTCTGAGTTATGCAGCGAAATCTATCACAGGGTCCGTTGTCGGTGTAACAAACTTCCATTCAATTTAGAAGGTCGGTAAGTGTCCCAAATGCAATCTAGTGAGTCCAATACTCAAAACATGCTATGCTTATCCTACTTCAGAATATCTGCTGTAAGTATAAGCTAGATAACTGCACTTGAAATGGCAATATATTCCTGTGCAGGAATGCAGGGAAAAAGACTGACAATTTTAACTTAGGGGCCCAGAATAGCAAAATTCAATACTTAACATTAACGGTATGGGCATGTTATCTAAATATTCAGGGGCCCAGCCCAAAATCTAGGGGCCATGGGCGACTGGGTCCCTGTTAGTCTCTATCCCTGGGAATGACCACAGAAGTTGCATCTCGTCCAAAACCTTTGTTATATGGTTGAATTATTGTCCCAATAAACCTATCTTTACTATAATAATTAAATGGCAGTGGTCAAAACAGACCAATGAATGTAATTCTGTTGTTATCATTTGTAGTCTTCCTATTAAAAGGGTTGCTCTGAAGTCTATCGGTACTCAATTACATTCTAGTGGTTGAAGCAGTGCTATTGTAGAGTCTGATAGGCATATAGCTCTTAAGTGGAACTGCAGAATTATATTTTTTCTGTTTCTAGTGTTTCCAGAACAAGAACAGTCCAGATATCATGTTATCTGTATAAGTACATCTACCCTTTCCCATACGAGACTGGTTTTGACGTCCCTAATAGAAAGAACTTGGGAAAACATTGAGGCAAAAGAAGAAAATGCTGGCTATATGATACACAAACGCATTCCAGTACTCATAAAGATTCGTTTTATCAGCTGCAGGAGCTTCCAAATGGGAGCCCCATAAGATTCTGTTGTTTGGGAAAGAGTTATAGGTACATATAAATATTACGACAATGAAATCAATGAAAAATGATGACACAAGTATTTCTGTTCAGCCCTGGTACCAGAGGCGCCTCAAGACAAGACTCAACGAATAATGTCATGGAATTAGTTGTCCGTCCGTTTGTTTACTCCTCCATCCGTGTGTTCGTTTGTCCGTTAGCAATTTATTGGGTGCGCATCTCCTCTTACAGTTCATATTGGAAGATAATCGAACTGGGATATCTGTCCATCTTAGGGGCATTTTATCTTTAGAACACTCAAAGTACTCGGCTGTCTTCCAGGTCTTTCAATTTGAGCGAATCGGTTTCACTATTCCCAGCCTTAAATGGAAATTTTAGATACCATGAACAAACATTTTGGGATAAACAGCAACTATTCTGCAGTTTTGGAAAGGTGCACGCTGTCATGAATGATATTGAGAATCATTTTTAAGAAGAACATTCTGATTTGCTTACTCTTTACCTGAAGATAATATTCACTATTTGGCTTCTTTTGAATAATGTAAACCAGAATTAGATGTTTGTGGTCAAAAGTATTTTAGGATTTTGAAATAAAATATCTTTCTCGAACTTGTTTTATAGCTTGCAAATCATTAGGAAGCTACCTCATAGAATTATCTCATTATCAAAATCAATCCTTTCCGTTTGTATTTGATTGCAACTAAATACTTCAAAGCAGTACTAAGTTCCAGCTTGCTTCAGTTCTAGGAACCAAAAATGCAGCTGCAGATACAAAACCAAAAGTCTATGCTATCATAGTTGATAAATCAGCTGTGATAAACACATAGCCGCATCGTACCAAGAACATGTAGTCGAATGTGCTATTCCTTCAGTTAAACCTTCATTGAAATTTGCAGGCTAACTGATTTGGTTTATGGATGTACACAGTTATACCAGCCTGAATGCTGGAAAAAGGTCAAAGCATAGTCAAGACATCAAATAGTGACTGACAAAAGCATTCCGCGTAAAGTGTGGCATATATTTTGTTGAGATAATGACAACAAGACAGATTTCAAAACCTTTTAGATTGAAGATTGTTCATATGTATCAGCAAGATATTGTCATTGTAAGAGGGGAAGAAAGGGTTATAGATAGCTAGTCTTGAGGGAATTGCGCCTGGTAATCATGAGCAAATACATGTTTGATAATCAAAGCCAGCAGTACAGACGTCTTATAATAACCAATGTATTTCAAAGACTAAATGATATTGGTATTGAGAAGCTTTCGATTAAAGTATAAGTTAAAACCTTATGCTTGACGTCCCTACACAATATGCACTGGGTATTTTAGGGAAGAAAGAGAGATTCTTTCATTCTTTCACTGGCTGTGATGTTGTTTCAGCTTTACGGTTATAGGACAAGGGTCCTAGTTCTTTTCTTTCCTGCGGTCAAATATGTATCCCGATAATGGAAGTATTGAGCCTTCCTTAATAGGAATGGAAGCAATGAAAAATCACATATCATAATATTATTTGGATTTGGATTAACTTCCGTCAATTGTTGCGGGTACAAGAAGTCATGCAAAGATTGATGCTATAGATTTAGCCTACGCTGCACTGGATTGTGCATATGTAAATGCTGACGCTCTAAGAAATCATAGTGGTGACCTATGCACGTTACGATTTAAAGAGACCAAGGTTAGGTAATTTATGCATCCAGGCTTACGAGCATACGTCCTACACCACATTATTTCTGAACAAAATGAAATGAAATATAGAACTGGTATTAAGTATAACACTTCCTATTGAGAAATGTTTCACCTTAACCATTGCTAAAAATTAAAAGGGTCTTAGTTTAAAAGATTGCGTTTTGAAGTAGAAAGTCTGCATGAATTTTATTACAATTGTCTGGACAGAAATAATGTACCTCCAGGTTTATAAATTCACTTATTTTTGCCAAAAAAGTATAGTTTAAAATATGAAAATAGTATTTTTATGCACAGAACATTTTTGAATTATGTTATCTTGTGTTTAAAAACATAAATTTTGTTATAAAAAAGTGGCCAATCATATCAGGTTTACAGTAAAAATGGTATTTTCCACCTGTCAATAGCTGCCATCTTGAAAAATGGTTGCCATCTTGTAATTTTTATACACAAAACATGCTAAAATTCTGTTTTCTCATGTTTGGAAACATTCATTTTGTTGTGATAAGTACAAAAATCGGCCAATTACATTAGCTTTTGCGGTAAAAGCAGTATCTTTCACACGTCAATGGCGGCCATCTTGAAAAAATGGCGGCCATCTAGACTTTTTGAGTGGCTAATGGGTTTCTATTAAACTACGTGGTCTTATAAATATATGTGCCAAATTTGATGCTTGCATCACCAAGTGCATGATTTTTGCACTTATCTGCTTACCCATTTGCCAATTTTGCATGTTTGAACGTAATTTCCCTGTGACCTACTTCTGGCCTGGAATTCGAAACAGACACTAAGCATGCATCCTAACATTGTTTGAAGTAATCTAGAATATTTCTAGCATTTCTACCTTTAGTTACAAGAATGCCTTGGATTATTTGTGCGCAATAATAGAACCAAACCTTTTACTCAAGTTCAATCAAAATTTCGTTAAGTATCGTGCTTTATTTTGTTATTGACCTGAGCGTTTTTAGCATAAATATGGTAAAATATTGTTTGAAAATGACAATATAGGCTCTGGGTGAGCCTCTGTATATACCTGATTCAATTTATTTGATGTCTTTCATTTTGTGTGGACGAAAATAATTCTGCTTTAATCTACAAGCCATTTTTTCTTGATTTTTGCACTCATCGACCTTTGACCTCACTGTGACCTTAAATCGAAAAATCACGCTAGGCATCCACCCTTATCTTGTTTGTAATAGTCTAAGGAACAATTCTAGCATGGATGCCGAGCATTAACAAAGAATGCCATCAGGAGTCATCGTAGGATTTATAGTCCGTAGACTATATACAGAAATCCGAACTCAAGTTTTAATAATGACAAACTCTTACTGGATCTATTAAATGTGTGTAATCAAAGTAAATCTACTAATATATTAATAATGGTGGACTTCAATATGCCTGACATTAACTGGGAACTGTGGACCACCAGTGAGTCGTAGTGAAAATCATATTTCTTACAAATTTATTAAATGTCTTCGGGACAACTTCTTGGAGCAAATTATACATGACCCAACTCGATGGGTAAATGACACACCTGGAAATATTCTAGACCTTTGTTTGCAGCGTTTTTTTTCTCCAATTGGGAAAGGTACCTGTACCCCTACAGTTGGGAATTTTTTGAGTCGCGAAATCTTGAAATTGGGAAATTTTCGCGTCGCAAAATCTTCAAATTGGGAAAAGTTCTAGTAATATATTTGATTAGTATTGAATCTTTAAAATGCATCTTATCTGTAATTAGATGCCATATTCTGCACCACAAAGCATTTTGATGACTAAGTTTTATCAGGAAAACTACTAGCTATATAGTGATCTAGCTTTAATGCTGAAATTCAGTATTTGCTTTTATCCTCTCTAAACATTATCATTTTCTTTTTATTAGTTCACAAATTCCTTACCCAAATAATTAAAAATAACATGAATTTTGTCATCTGAAATGTCCTATCTATTTGGACCATTCCAAATATTTGTTTCTTGGGGAAACCATTTGGGTAAAAAAATGCCAATAACCTTAAATTCTTCTTTGCTCTCAATGTTTTCACATAAAAACATGTATTTTATTTTCTATTAAAAGATCACTGAAGTTGAGACTGCTTCTCTTGTTAATTTTGATCTGACCAAAAAAATCTCAACTGGAAAATTTTCTCATTAGGGAAAGGGTTAAATAAGTTGCAGAAGAGTGTTAAACTATAAGGCAATCCTTCAAATACTTAAAAAAATAGATTAAAAGGAGAATAACACCATGCCTTTTATCTAGATAAAAAGGGATTCTTGCAAGCGAGTATATACAGTACCACTTGTGAGGGGGTATATACGGTACAAAGATAAGTAAAGTGGTGTGCTTTATTGAATGCATAGTGGGTATATACGGCATTGATCATATGTGTAATTATTGATTTTCTCGCAAACCATTGCCAGACATAAACTGTTTGGATGTACGTGTCAACGCAAATTAAAGGTAATCAAACAGTTATTTGGGTATTCTAGCCCCCTAAAAAGGACACTGACGATTGGGAACAGTATATGATCTTTAGAAACGGTAGATATTCATATTGGGAGGATGCCGATTACGATTTTGGGATAAGACCGATACAAATTGGGACAGGTGCCGTTTGACGGTACTAGTTTTAAAAAGAAGGAAAAAAAACGCTGGTTTGACAAATAAACCAGATATCATCAAAGATTCTGAAATAACCACCAGATTAGGCAACAGTGACCATTTGTGTATTGAATTCAGTGATTTTTTTTCTTAAAAAAACGGTCGTTATTGGGCCCCTTTCCCCTCTCTGAGGAATATACTTTTTTCCCCCATTTCAGAGAAATTTTCCCCTCCTGGAACTAAATTTTTTGTTGCAGAGAAAAATCCAAATCTAATTTAGATTTTAGGCATCTCTAACTGTTCTACTAGTTGTTTTAATGTCCCATTATGATACTCAAGCAAGTTAAATGCATTTATAACACTGTATTTGAGAGTATAAGGATGTATTACAATTTCCCCTCATTGAGCGTTCACGCGTAAATTTTCCCCCAACTATGGGCCCTGACCGCCTTCCCCCAAAATTAAAGATAAACACTGGAATTGGAGCTAAATTTTCCAAAACAAGAGTCTAATACAACAAATGAGCGTTATAACTTCTACAAAGGAGATTACGTCGCAGCAAATGCACTATTATCGGACATAGACTGGAGCGAAATGTTAGATATGAATATTACAGACAGTTGGAATCATTTTGCGAATGTGATTGAGAATGTTATTTCTGAAACTATACCTACTCACAAATCGTGCACCAAAATACCGAAACCGCCATGGATGGATAAGCATTGTCTGACTTGGTAAATTTGAAATATAAGACTTGGAAAAAATACTCATACTCAAGAAATCCAGAACACTATTTAGAATATTGTCAAGTGAGAAATAAAGTAACCAATAGTGTCAAATGCCAAAAAACGCTATGAAAGGAGTATATCACTGGAAGTAAAGGACAATCCAAAATCATTTTGGAAATTTGTGAGGAGTAAAACTCAAGTTAGAGCTGGTATTAGTGATCTTAAAGACAAAAATGGACAACGGATAACAAATGATACCGACAAAGCAAATGAACTAAATGACTTCTTCGGCTTTGTATTTACAAAAGACGAAGATGACAATTTCCCGGATTTTACGCCAGATATACAAAGTGCTATATGTGATATCGTACTAACTGAAGCAAAAGTTAAATCGTTACTTAACGGCCTGAACATAAGTAAATCGACTGGACCAGACAATTTTCATCCTCGATTTTTTAAGGAAACAGCAGATAACTTGTCATACCCAGTTTTTATCCTGTTTAATAAGTCATTAAGTGAAGGGAAACTCCCGGACATTTGGAAACAAGCCAATGTTACATGTATATTTAAAAGTGGTGATAAAACACAGTCGTCAAACTACAGACCAATTAGTATTACCAGTATTCTTTGCCGACTCCTTGAAAGCATCGTTAAGAACTCTATCATGAAACACTGTGAAGACATGAGATTATTTTCAGACTCCCAATATGGATTCAGAGAACGAAGAGGATGCATTCTACAGCTAATGACAGTTTTTGATAGTTGGGCCAAATTCATTGACTCAAATATACCTGTAGACTCTGTATTCTTAGACTTTTGAAAGGCCTTCGACTGTGTACCTCACAAACGTCTCATTTTTAAACTCGAAAAACTTGGGATAACTGGCAAAATTCTAGACTGGATCGTGGACTTTCTGTCAAACAGAAAGCAGCGTGTGGTTATAAATGGAAACTATTTGGAATGGACCGATGTAACCAGTGGTGTGCCCCAGGGGAGTGTCCTTGGACCCCTGCTTTTCATTCTGTATGTGAACGATTTACCACTATAAGTTTCTTCGTACTGCAAACTTTTTGCGGATGATGCAAAACTGTATAAGGATTTGCAATTACTACAAGACTTTGAGTCATTACAAAATGATCTAGACAAACTATGTGAATGGACCATAAAATGGCTGATGGTATTTAACGTTAACAAGTGTAAAGTAATGCACATTGGCAAAGATAACCCAAATTTTGAATATGAAATGACCGATAAAGATGGTAATGTGCAAGTTCTACAAGAAATTGACAGTGAAAAAGATCTAGGAATGAATATACAAAACAACTTGAAATTTGAAGGACATATCAGCAATACGATCAATAGAGCAAACAGATTAGTCGGACTGATTAAACGTTCTTTTTCGTACTTGGATAAAGAGTCGCTATTAATACTGTACAAAGCGTTGGTTCGGCCCATTCTGGACTATGGAAATACAATATGGTTTCCCACACTGAAAAAAGACATCAGAAAATTAGAAAATGTTCAAAGACGGATGACAAAAATCTTACCTGAATTACGTAACTTACCATATGATGAAAGACTGAGGAAATTAAAACTAACAACATTACACTACAGAAGACACAGAATGGATCTAATCCAAGTTTTCAAAGTGCTTAACAAAATCGACAATATTACTGCAGACGGTCTTTTTGAACATACGGATAGTGCAACCCGTGGACACAGTAGGAAGCTTGTAAAGCCCCGTGTTAACACAACATTCAGACAAAATTCTTTCTTTGTGCATGTAATTGACAATTGGAACAGTCTACCCGAAGAAATTGTTTCATCAAAAACTGTGCTACAATTCAAAACCCTCTATGACAAATTCATGGAAGACAAAAAATACCAAACAGAACATATATGTTAGTGCCGTCCTATACCAAAAACATTACAGTGATTATTACGAATAAAACCAAACTAGCACCGGAAGTAAACATACGTTTAAGATGTGAAGAAGACGTAGAAGACGAGTTTTTAGAACTCAACGATTCTACTACACCAAGTAACAAGTAACAAGTAACAAATAATTTCTGAGCAGCTGAAGTGGCTCAGACAGTAGTCAGTGCATGTGACTAACACTTGTTGAGGTTACGAGTTCGAGCTCCACTGGGGTAAGGTGAGTCTTTGGGCAAGTCACGTAATTATCAGCCCCAGTCTACCCAGCTGTATGAAGTTTGGTAGCATTGAGGTAAAACTTACTGCCTCTTCTCGAATAAAGAAATAAAAGGCCTATATAAGCTAAAGTAGCCATGTACATAGTACATCTGGTCTCTGTATGAACAATGGTCTGAATATCATCAAATCATTGGTCAAGAATCTGAAGCTAGTAGACCATTACACCTGGATGAAAACCATGGCATGGACCAATCAGTGTTGAGGAATTGAGTTAACCCTTTCCCAAGCGATAAATTTTTAGGGTGATCCACCTCAAAAACTGCCACATTTGATAAAATGGATGTTATTAAAGACACCATAAGTGTAAAATATGGCACAGAAAATATTGACAAAAGGAGAAACTGCTGGTTATCAGCAGTTTCTTCTCTTGTCTCAATGTTTTCCCAAGCCTTTTCTATTAGGGACGTCAAAACCAGGTCTTGTTTGGGAAAGGGTTAAACATAGATTTTGTTTTGCTGACACAGAATGGGGATGAATCAAATTTGATAGAACATTCAAGGATTAGCAAAGAAAGTCCCATTCAAAGTTGGCCACCATATTCCTGGCTACTCACTTCCATTTGTTAGACAACCACATGTATACAATTTGTTTTCCAATCAAAATCTTTGTTGACATTATTCTGCATTGCAGTATCCCTCGAATTGGAATAATCTAACTTTTTGTAGTTTTGGAGTAAGTAAGAAAAACAAAATTAGAATTCTTTAACCCATTTCCACATAATGTCGCCTTTTGGCACCCCATGAGATGACAGCTTGAGAAATCCTGGAGGAAATGAAGAAATTGCTTGTCACAAGCAATTTATTCATATGCCACATTGTAATACTTTCTACACAGAAAGACCAAGAATGTAAAATTTCATTCACTTGAAATTGTAATCTGCAACAACTTTAAATTTTGTCAAGTCTAAAATTTTACCATCTGGTAATGGGTTAACCCTTTACCAAACGACAAAGTTTTAGGGTGTTCCAAATTCAAAGCTGCTGCAGACGACATTATTAAAGTAACTAGAAAGAAAATTTCTGTACAATATAGCACAGAAAATATTGAGGCAAAAGGAGAAAATGCTGATTATCAGCATTTTCTTCTTTTGTCTCAATATTTTCCAAAGCAATTTCTAAATAGGGATGTCAAAACCTGGTCTTGTTTGGGAAAGGGTTAAAACGTTCCTATAATCAAATCATCTGTCATTATTCATTATAGTCACAAGAAGAACTGTACATCAGATACCAGATGAATTGCTCAACAACCCAAAATTACAGAAGTCCATTTCTCAGGTACATTTCAATTTTATTGCGTTTGATCATGAGTATTCGTTATGAGTACTGTGCTGTCAATGTCCCTGTATAACCCTTTCCCAAACAAGACCTGGTTTTGACCTTCCCTAATAGAAAAGGCTTAGGAAAATATTGAAACAAAAGGAGAAACTGCTGATAACCAGCAGTTTCTCGCTTTGTCTCAATATTTTCTTTGCCATATTTTACACACATTCTATCTTAACTAACTTCAATTTTGTCATTTGTGGCAGTTTTTGAAGTGGATCACCCTAAAATTTTGCTGTTTGGGAAAGGGATAACACAGTAGGGAATCATGTGACACAACAATTTCAGAAAATTATCAATAATTTTGTTACAACTTGACCAACTTGAATTAGGTTGGAAGCAGAGAAGGTGTGAAAAAGGCCAGGAATTAGCTGGATGTGGTTTATATTTTTTACAATCGGCTATGACAAAAGTTTCCAGCTACCAGCTAATTCTTAACCCACTACCAGATGGCAAAATTTTAGACTTGTCCAAATTCAAATATGTTGCAGACGACAATTTCAATGGAAAAAAATGTAACATTTTTGGTCTTTTTTGGTAGAAAACATTGTGGAAAATGAAGAAATTGCTTGTCACAAGCAATTTCTTCATTTTCCACTATGTTTTCTGAAGCCTTTACCTTGTTGGGCATTAAAAAGCGTCACCATGTGGTAATGGGTTAAAGATCTACTACATCCATTTAACTACTGATGTATTTCTGTCTCCCCTCCTCAAATCATTTTCAATTTGGTCACATACTAAGAAAATTATTGATTTTTTTCTATAATAATTGCCATGTCATGAGATACCCTCACTGTGGTAATGGGGTAGGCAGCAAGCGACTAGATTTTCTTGCACCAAACTTCTAGGCTTTCCTGTTAAGAAGATCTAAGTCATCGAGACGGCACACACTGATATAAGTCTTTAACAAAGTTGATAAATATCTTTCTTGGTCTTACATGGCCTCTGGCTCCTGATATATGTCCCCTCCCATTTGTGAGTTAATGAGTCATTTTCATTTTGAAAAAAAAAAAATGAACTGGTTGAATAACTTGCATGAATTCAATAAATTAATTAACATGTCACTGCATGAAATTAAATTGAATTCTCAAAACCAAATGACAACTTTGATGTTTATCCTAAAAATGACTTATTTAGATGTTTACGTTTTTGATAAACATAGGTAGTTTCCATGCTTGTTAAGAGTGCTGACCTTTGAAGGAAAAAATTTGCCCTCAAATATGGAATGGTAAATGTTGTGAAGTTTTTCGTTACATCTTTTCAGTTGCCTTCCAACTACAATTTTGAGATCCCCAAAACTATATGGAAAGTAAAACAGATAAATGCTAAGAGAGGTATGTATATTTAACTCTTTCCCAAACGACAAAAAAATAGGGTGATCCACTTCATAAAGTGCCACAAATGACAAAATGGTTGTTATTAAAGATAGGATTTGTGTTAAATATGGCATAGAAAATATTGAGGCAAAAGGAGAAACTGCTGGTTATCAGCAGTTTCTTCTTTTGTTTCAATATTTTCACAAGTCCTTTCTATTAGGGACATCAAAACCAGGTCTTTGTTTGGGAAAGGGTTAACTCATTACCAGATGGCAAAATGTTTGACTGGTCCAAATTCAAAGATGTTGCAGATGATGATTTGAAATTTGCCACATTTTTCCATGGTGTTTTCCAAAACCATTATCCTGTGCGAGTCAAAAAGTCATTGTTTGTAATTTTGAATATTTATTGACTCAAAATTGGAATGTAAATTATACTTACAAAAGTTACTTTGTAAATTATCTCTCTATCCATGACTAAAATGTGATGTTCATATTGACAATTTGTACACATACAGACATGTTATATAAACATTTTATGAATTTGTTATTTCAAATCCAAACCCTGTGTTATGGATACTTATTGTAATTATCTGTATTAGACAATTGCAATGAGCACCCACAACATAAGGTTTGGTAAAAACATATAATAAAATATTGCATTTTAAAAGGCCAATACCCTCTCTAATCTGTAGCTCTGCATGTATTTTCAGTGGCCCTACAGTTTCCTGAAGGACTGCTATTGTTTGCTTGTACCATTGCTGATATAATTGAGGAGTAAGTATCAATATATACAGTCATTTTTCGTTAAGAGATAAGTGGAATTTCTGTATAACTGAAATGTCTTTCCTTTTCTTACTATGTTTCAATTATGAACAAACTTGATGAGAAACAAAACATACCAAATATCATTTCAATAGAAATTGAACAAAAATTGGATGAGTTGAACTGGAAGTATTTAAACAGTTCCCCTGACACAGCAAGTGAAGACTATGTTTCACTCCTTTTCAAATAAAGAAATTTGTTTGTTTTCGAGCTACAGAAAATAGTGGATGTCAAAGTTTCAATTCACAGATCTATATCATTTTTTGCATGCTTAAATTGTTAGTTTCTGTGCATTTCACTTCCTTTTACCTCTGAAGTACAATGTATTTGTGAAAATCTTTTCATACTTTACATAATATTTATTCATAACCTTTGTCATTTTGAATGAAAACAATTTGCCAGGCATTGTAGAATTATATCAGACTACATGTAGATATACACTGATCTTCTTCTAGGTTGCCGACTTGCTTGCAGGGAGCATATTTTGTCTAGTTGATAAACTGTTGGATTTTTAACCCATTTCCACATAATGATGCCTTTTGACGCTTCACAATGCAAAGGATTCGAAAAACATTGTGGAAAATGAAGAAATTGCTTGTGACAAGCAATTTCTTTATTTCTCACAATGTTTTCTAACCAAAAAAAGATGTAGAATTAATAAAGTTATCTAAATGAAAAAGTTGTCTGCAAATTTTTCCTATTTGGATAAGTTTAAAGTGACATTTCACATTTATTTTTTCATAAATTTTACTTATTTTTATCTGAAAGAGCATATTTTCTTCTGAAAATTCTGAAAATTTAAAGCCAACCAATTGAACCGTTTATGAGAAATATATATTTTTGTGCTAAAATTAAACAAATTGTTGTGGACAACAGTTCAGATTTATATGGACTTTGTCATTTCTGTCTCAATTTCAAAGGCCTATTTTTCGCTTAAAAGTAACAACTTCTAAAAACTGATAGCACTTCTACCCATTAGAAAAACCAATCTCTGCATCAAGACATACTTAAAAAAAGTGAAATTGGACTGTTATGTCCCTATAAAATTATGTTATTTAGTAATTGGTTATTAAAGGGGTCGCAGATTCGATCCCCTGCCTCTCCAGTCTTTTTGATGAGACTTTAAACGATGTTCCGTCACCATATGACCTTAGGTGTTGAGTGTGATGCTTAACTTCACTCTATCAATCAATCTAGGTTGCCCGCCTTAGAGATGGTATCAGGACCTGCATGATAAGGTTTAATGTTTCACATGGTGTTGCATTATAGATTTACAGATGCTGACACTTTAATAATGGGGGATGTCACATATGGGGCATGTTGTGTTGACGATTATTCTGCCCGGGCTCTAGGTGCCGATCTCATGGTGCATTATGGACACAGTTGTCTAGGTAATTAGTCTTCACTGAGTTCATATTCAGTTTTTATACACTTTTAAAGGTAGGCATATATTTTGTATTGTCTTCTTCATTCTTTTTCAAAATACTTTAGACAGAGATCCCGTCCTCATATGACCTTAGCTGTTCAGTGGGATGTTAAACTCAATTGAATTAATTATCTTCTCAGTATGTCTGTGCCTATCTTGTGAACACAAATCCTCTAATCATTGGAACTTTATGAAACTTTCACAGAATATTCCCAGTCACCTGATTTTTGGCATATTGTCTAGCTTTAGTGGCATACATATCTAAGTTTCTTCTATGATTTGGAAAGATAGTTTATCAATGGGACAATGTCTTTTCCAGTTAGAAAATCATTGTGACATTTCAAAAACAGGTGTGACAATTATGTGCAGGATGGCTTCAATCCTAAATGCAGCAAAAAGCAAATGGGCCATGGGCCCACTCATTGGCTGGAACAATGTGACTTTTTGGATTGTTGTCTATTTTTAAAATGATCCCCAAAACTATTTCAGTGCCTTTATCTTATTTTCAGTTCCTATAGACAGAACGGAGGGTATACAGATGCTGTACGTGTTTGTTGATATTAAAATAGACACGGTACATTTTATAGAGACATTACGACACAACTTCTCACCGCAGCAGAGTCTGGCACTTGTCAGTACTATACAGTTTGTTACTTCTCTTCAGGTAAATTTCATGCCCCCCCCCCCCCTCAAAGAAAATGGGTGTATCTTGGTTTGCAAGTGTTGGTCAGTCGGATGGTAGGTCCGTAGACTAAACCTTGCCTGGAGCATAACTTCAGAAGTGTGTAAGGTAGTATAATGAAACTTCATAGGTAGATAGATCTCAATGAGGAGAAATGCCATTTTGTTGGTGTTATTACAAAACCTCGTAACTACAGCTTGATTAAAGCTGTAATTACAAGGTTTCACAATAACACTGACAATTAGCAACTACTCCCTACAGCAGAGTCTGGGGCTTTTCAGTACTATACAGTTTGGTATGTCTCAAAGGTAAAGAAAATCTTCCTTTTAAACCATTACCAAATGGCCAAATTTTAGGCTGCCCTAAATTCAAAAATGTTGCAGACGACAATTTCAAGTGAATGGGATCTTATTGTTTTTGGTCTCTGCGTAAAAATCATTGAGGAAAAAGAAGAAATTGCTTGTCACAAAATTTTCATACAATCATTGATAATACAGGCCCTAGGTAGCCTGTGTCCAGTCTTCAATATACAATTTGGTTGATAAGATAACGCATAAAAAATCAACACCCGTAACTTTATACCGTTTTCAATCTTGTTGATATTGGGTGCGCTTGATTCGCACGTTCCAGAGCGTTCTGGAACGTCACACTACACCGCTTTGAATCAAGTTGGGTGCAGTGGAATGGAACGTTGCACCAGTTCAGCAGCAAATCAAGTATGGAACAATTTGTTGGAATAGCTACAAATGGAAGGAAATCGTCATCTGAAGATTGCATAATGCGGTTTTAATCATTTTCATATTAAACTAGTCCATGAGTTAGCAAATGAATGGTCAACGCCATCTTTTTATTTTTGCACCATCCTTGATTTGGTGGTACATTAATACACCAGAATTTTGCATCTACTCCCAAAAAGAGCAAATATTCCAGAACTGTGTCGTTTATTTGAGAATATTTGTGCTGGGGTTTCTTTGTTTGGATAATAGCTGTTGCTTTAAAACGGCAAGAAAAGAGAAAAATTTCAACATTTGCGGCACTTCCTAGTAAGTGGAAGCCATCTTTTTTCTTACATTCGGGATATTCACACCTACCTTCTCGTTGGGTCAAAAGGTGTATGCACCGAACATTGTTCTGGCTCACTTGATTCGAGAGAACACTGGAAAGTGTACACCGAACGGCGAATCAAGTACGCCCATTGACTCCTTGGTCCAAGTACAGTGTATTCCAATGATAAGCTGATTGATTTATTTATGGTTGTATCATCTATTTAAAGCCTATTTTTTAAAACGAGGCTCGCTAGTGTGAAAGAGCTTGCAGCATTCGCTATAATAGAATGGATGATACAAAATCTATTGAGAAAAAATGGAATTTCTGGGAAATTCTAGCATTTTCTCCTCTTTTTGCCAGAAAGTTTCCAAGGCACTAGATTCTACTTCTGATATGATTGTCAAAATCACATGTTATCAGGTAAAAGTTACACCTCAACATTAGGTAGTAAACCAGATATGGCTACTAAAGAAATTCGTTTAAACCTAGTCTGATAATTAGACCGATAAAAGTAAAGAGGGAAAATGATCAGACTGGAAACCAGTCTAGCCATAGGTCTTGTTTGGGTTTGGGTTAATCTTTAACCATTTAACCCAAAACAGCAAAAATTTGGATTTGTCCATTTTGGAAGCTGCTGCAGAAGACAAAATGGTTGTGACTTAAGCTAATTTTTTGCAATGATATAGCACAGAAAATACTGAGGCAAAAGGTGAAAATGTTGATTATCATCAAAACCCGGTCATGTTTTGGAAAGGGTTAAACACATATTTTCAATTACAGTCTGTGAGTGAGCACATAAAGGATGAGTTTAAGATTATACTACCTCAGTGTAAACCTTTATCACCGGGAGAAATATTGGGCTGTACATCACCAAAACTGGATGAGGCGGAGGCTATCATGTAGGTATCTTTGATGTTCACAATGTATAAAATTGATATTGTGCATACTTATTTCCTTTTGTCTCATTATTGGAAGAATTTGATTTTGTAAATGAGGAGTGCCATGCTATGGTACTATCAATAGGGGAAAAAGTGCTTCTTCTCCCAAACCAGTTTTCCAACTATCTTTGAGAATTGGTAGGGATATACCGGTACTAGTTTTACCCTTTTAACTCTTTCCCAAACAACAAAATTATTGTGTTGTTCAATTCAAAAGCTGCCACAAATGACAAAATGGATGTTATTAAAGATAGAATTTGTGTTAAATATGACATAGAAAATATTGAGACAAAAGGAGAAACTGCTGGTTATCCGCAGTTTCTTCTTTTGTTTCAATGTTTTCCCTAGCCTTTTCTATTAGGGACGTCGAAACCAGGTCTTGTTTGGGAAAGGGTTAATGTTTCTTTTGGAATACACTGTTTTAGAAGGTAGCATAAATGTACAGTCTGACCTTATTCTAAACTGCCTGCTTGTGAAAGGTGAATTATTTTCTCATTTCAGATATCTAGGAGATGGAAGGTTCCATTTAGAGTCTATAATGATACATAATCCAGATATACCAGCTTACAGGTAATGTTACTTACACTTTCATTGACTAAAGGACCTCTGTGGTTAAGGCGAGAGATCTCCCTAAAAGGCTCAGTGTGATGGGTCAATTTTCAAAACTAACAAATTGAGAAACATATATGGTTAGGAAGATAAATAAATGAAATGAATACTGATTGTTTGCCATTTAAAAAGTTCTATAGGTGCAGATAACTCTTGTTTTTTGTGCCCACCTAAATAGCTTCATTTTCTTATACTACTGGTTTTCATAGACGTAAAATGAAGTTTCTTTTTGTTTCATTTCCAATTTATTATCTAAAGAGACAAGGATGAATGGTGTTGATATCATATGGCAGCTTTGGTTTTGTCCGTATTGCGCATGCGCATCATTGAAACAACTTTAAAAGCACACTTTCCCACCAAAAACCGAGGAATACCTACCTTCCCTGGGCTGGCGAACATCGTTTCCCCCCTTGACTCAGCTTCCCATTGACATATGTTCTGTCATTTGACCATATGCTTCCTTGGTAAAAAGGATTTCCTGGGTCACAGGGTGGAAGACTAAAAATAGTGCTCATATACCAATTGCCATATTTTTGGTGGGAAGATTTCGCCTTTAAACTTGTTTCAATTATGCGCATGCGCATTAAGGACAAATCGAAAACTGGCATAGGACTTCAACACCAGTTGTCCTTACATTTACAGAAAAAATATTGCTAATAAAATCATAGAAAACTTAATTCTGGTTAAACAAATACCGGTGGGGTAAGAAAATGTAATTTTCGGGGTATGTACAGAAACCAAGAGTTATCTGTACATGTTGAATAGTTTTGATAGTACAAAATCAGTTTTCATATGATTTAGGTATACATCTAACAATACAGATTGAAATAAATCATCATATTGCATGTTTTGAAAATTGACTTTTCCATTAGAGCCCTTAAGGGAGATTTCTCGCCTTATCCATAGAGGTCCTTCCAATCAATAATTGGCACAATTCATGTAACCAAATGCACAAAAATAGAATGTAACTGCAAGGACAATATTGAGAGGAGTAAATGTGTTTTTAAGGGTACAAGAAATGCCATGTTTGGGTGTACCAGCTGCCACAATTTACATGTAATTAGAAAATTACATGTTAAATGTGATGTTAAGGTAGTCGTCCTCTAATAAGAATTTATGCAACACTGGAATAAGAATTTACGCAACACTGGAATTTTTCAGGGGATGTTGTAAACATTTGTGGTGGAAAATGAGTACTTTCTAATTAGGAAAGTTTTCATATAGATGGGACATGTAGCGTGACTCTTATAAGGGGTGAACTACCTTAGATACCTATTAAATGAATCAAGACTTCTCTAGATGAAAAATGATAGGGTCAACCAATGTCTCCTTTTCCCTTGCAGATACGACCCTTACAGTAAGATATTTTCTAGGGAGTATTATGAGCACGACAAGATGCACCAAATTAGAAAAGATGCCATTAGTAAAGCATCTTCCGCAAAGACATTTGGTATAATTCTTGGAACATTAGGAAGACAAGGAAACCCAAAAATATTAAAGGTATTTTGTCACTTTTTCACATAATTCTTGGTTTTTAGCTCCACTGGCCGAAGGCCAGCGGGCTATTGTCATGGCGTTGTGTCCGTCGTGCGTCCGTCCGTCCGTGCGTCCGTCCGTCCGTTAACTTTTTCTTTAAACATCTTCTCCTCATATACCAGTGGGCCAATTTGTCCAAACTTGGCAGGAATGTTCCTTGGGTGACCCTTTTCAAAACTTGTTCGCGAATTTTTGATTCGTCAAAAAATGTGGGCGTGGCAGGGCGGGGCTTATTAGACTTAGAGAAATCATAAGAAAATTCTTTAAAAATCAACCATTGGGCCAATTTGAACCAAACCTGGTAGGAATGTGCCTTGAGTCATTCTTTTCAAAATTTGTGCACAGATTTTTACATTTGTCAAAAAATGTGGCCGTGGCAGGGAGAAAGGGGCTTATCAGACTTAAAGAAATCATAAGAAAATTCTTTAAAAATCAACCATTGGGCAAATTTGAACCAAACCTGGCAGGAATGTGCCTTGAGTCATTCTTTTCAAAATTTGTTCACAAATTTTTACATTTGTCAAAAAATGTGGCCGTGGCAGGGAGAAAGGGGCTTATCAGACTTAAAGAAATCATAAGAAAATTCTTTAAAAATCAACCATTGGGCCAATTTGAGCCAAACCTGGCAGGAATGTGCCTTGAGTCATTCTTTTCAAAATTTGTTCACAAATTTTTATATTTGTCAAAAACTGTGGCCGTGGCGGCGAGAAAGGGGCTTATCAGACTTAAAGAAATCATAAGAAAATTCTTTAAAAATCAACCATAGGGCCAATTTGAACCAGACTTTGCAGGAATGTTCTTTGAGTCTCTCTTTTCAAAATTTATTCACAATTTTTTACATTTGTCAAAAAATGTGGCCGCGGCAGGGAGGAAGGGGCTTATCAGACTTAAAGAAATCATAAGAAAATTCTTAAAAAATCAACCAGTGTGCCCAATTGAACCAAACTTTGCAAGAATGTGCCTTTAGTTGTTCTTTTTAAAATTTGTTCACAAATTTTTATATTTGTAAAAAAAATGTGGCCGTGGCAGGGAGAAAGGGGCTTATCAGACTTAGAGAAATCATAAGAAAATTCTTTAAAAATCAACCATAAGGCCAATTTTAACCAGACTTTGCAAGAATGTTCTTTGAGTCTCTCTTCAAAATTTATTCACAAATAGCAAGATTTGGCTGCCGCTGTGTAAGGCTTACAAGAAATCATGGGATAATTCTTCCACTTTAACCAGTGGAGCGATTCAGGCCCTCCTGGGCCTCTTGTTTGTGTCCCCATAACAGTTGGTAGCACTTTGCATTTATATGTAATCACGGAGAACTTGGTTTGATCCTTTTCTCATATTTGTCTCATACCGATGGGCAGATCATCATTTATAAACTTTAGGGGGCAGCTAGAGACTAGTAAAGTTTGTTGTGGTATTACTTGTAAGAGAAATAACAAGAATGTAAGGCAGGATGCTCTAGCTGCTGCAATGTAACTTAACTACTGATGAAAGTGGTGTTGAACAGCTTTCAATCATTCATCCTATTACTGCTACACCACACTGGCCATGTTTATATCAGAAGGTACAGTCAATCTTGTTTTAAGCGACCACCCTGGGGGAATCCCAAAAGTGACCGCTTAATAAAACGGTCGCTGAATACAAAATCTAACTTTTCATGCAAGTTATTTTTTTCCACAAAATATTCTATTTAGAAGGGCTATGATCGATCAATTCATTATGAAGTTACAGTAAATCTGCAGTTGATATAGGGAAAAAAATCTTTGATTTAATCAATTTGTGAAAACACAAGTGGGGATTGATGACATACACAGTGTTTCAGCCAGGACGCGCCATTGCGGGATTCCCGCAGAAAAATAATAATTCCCGCGTGTTTCTCGTAGTTGCACGCCAGGATTGGCGCAAGAAATCTCTTCTGGCCCCCAAAATTCGATTTTTGCGTAGATGAACGCGCCAGGGTACGAAAGATATTGGGAAGAATACTCAAGGTGCAAAACATAATTGGACGATAATTATATTGACTGGTTATAGTGCGGTAGTAAAAATCGATATTCTTTCCGCAATTTTAATGCCTTTCACTAAACCAGTCTACGTCTGGTTCTCGGATTATCTGCATCTGTGGTAAATTATACTGAAAGAAACTTCCAACGCAAAACCAGCTTCAATGTTGTATATTTCATTTATGTTTGTATAACTCGTAACCAAAAGTGGCATATGCAAAGACTAATTCTTTATAATGCCACAGACAATAATGGAAGTACTGAAATGCACCGCATTACACAGCCCAAAGCACCAATACACACAAGGGGTCAATTTTGAGATCCCCAGGTATCAGCATCACTTTGAGTTTTTAGTCTGTTTTCTTGTGCCCCAGTAGTTACTCCACCTTTGCAAATCAGTCATGTGATCTGAAAGAGCAGAAAATGGGTCTAAGGCATTTCGTGGTGGGTGGGGGTGTATGGACTAATAGTGCAGTATTTTGTTTAATGCTTTGATCAGCTAATCAGAATTTCATTATGGTGTGTCTACCTGACGTGTTTAACGTTTGCCAAAGTCTGCCGACGGTAGATATTGCACAATACAACAAAACGGCTACAGTTATGAATGTCATTCCCGCCTGGCGCATTCCAATGGCGCCCACTCTTACTTCAGTGCTCAATCTTGGCATATTGTGAAGAGGAACTTTGAAGAAATGATTGTAACTTAACTCAGCTATCGTTTAACAAAATCGCTGCATACATAAAGGTTGAAATCGGTGTTCGAATAGCACGTGCAACACAAAATTGGGTATTTGTGCACAGCCGCACATGCGCAATGATGCATGACAGGACACTCAAGTTTTTAGTGAACAATTATAGTGCATGTGTAGGGATAACAATTGCAATAAATATTGTTGTCAAAAATTCAAGCAGAAAGATTTTGCACGCAAAAAAGCATCTTGCGTTAGAAGTTTCCTTCAGTATAGTTTAGTGAAGCCGGAAACCTGCTTTTTACAACGTGTTTAGAAAAAATAAATCGTCTTGTTTTATTTGCAAAACAGATTTCTTACTCTTCCCAATCAGGACCAAGATCAGAATTATAGCGATCATTCAACTTCTAGCCCAAGCAGAGTAGCAAAGACCACCATCGGAGATCATCATCATCAAGAGGTCTAAGAAGAATTTAGTAAGTCGCTGAATATTTGGTCGATCAAAAAGAATATACGCTTACTCATCCCAAAAAGCGTGGAAACGTGAATAACCATGACTGAATTTTGACAGGGGAACAGCTATAGGAGATCTAGATCTATGTCTTGTGATACATATAAGAACTGACCCCCCCCCCCCTGTTAAAGTGGTCTGGCCCCTATTTAGGAAGAGAGGGGGCCAATTGGCCCCCTTTGGAAAAATCCTGGCTGAAACACTGCATACAGTGTTATATTTCAGCAGTTCTGTCCGACTTCGGAGATTTTTGCTATGACAGAGTGATTTCCTTTTGTTTATATTTGAAGTGTTGGACTTGATTTTGTTTGTACATGTGAATTTAATTGAACAAAAAAGTATTTTTACTTTAGAGAGGTCAATAATACACACTAAGTCTACCTAAGTTAAAACTTCATGATGAGACACATGATTTCATGGAATTTGCAATGAAAACTTACTCGTAAATTCAGATTAGTGTGTGAAGAGGTTATGATGGGAACATTATTCGAAATGAATTAGGCCATTCCAAAATGCCCAACAAACAAACTGGTACACCAACAATTAGCCACATACGATTTCATTGGTTGAAGATTTTTTCTTTCGTGAAGCCCCATTGGTTAGCGTCGGGTCGTATTGTTTACAGTTTTGATTGAATTCACAGGTGATTAAATTGTCCATAATTGGGCAAATTTCACAGCTTTCAACTCGAGTACATGCGTTTGACACCTTTTACAAATTATCTGTAATGTGTAACGGTCGCTTAAAGTATCATCCTATTGTTTGAGGGACCCAAAAATGCCGGTCGCTGGTCGCATTGGGGGAAAAACGCTTAATGCAACAATTTAAAGAAGGAATTTCATCGGGAGGACCCGAGAGTGGTCGCTTCAAGCAAAAAGTCGCTTAATGCACGTGGTCGCTTGAGCAAGATTGACTGTACATTATAAAGCAGATAACATAGTGTCGTAATACAGTACATTATTATGTTAACCCATTAACAGACAGCAAAATTTGGACTGGTCAAAATTTAAAGATGTCGCAGACAACAATTTAATTTTTTTGCTCTTTTTTTGGTAGGAAACAATGTGGGGAATGAAGAAATTGCTTGTCACAAGCAATTTCTACATTTTCCAAAATGTTTTTCCAAGCCCTTTGCTTTAAGGGAGTCAAAAAGAGTCACTGTGTGGTAATGGGTTAATGTCTGAATTCTGAAATATTCCAGAGTAAAACTTGTCTGTTTTCAAAAATGACCCTTTCATCAGGCCTACAATTGATTTAACCCTTTACCAAACACTGCTTTACTTGATGCCTTAATTTCAGAACTTACAAGAACAGATAACTCAATGTGGTAGACAGTATGTGATTGTGTTGCTGTCTGAAATATTCCCAGATAAACTTAGTCTGTATTTGTCACTACTATATTGTACTATATTTATGTTTATTTCAGAACTTACAAGAACAGATAACTCAGTGTGGTAGACAGTTTGTGATTGTGTTATTGTCTGAAATATTCCCAGATAAACTCAGTCTGTTTTTGTCACTACTATATTGTACTATATTGATGTTTACCTCAGAACTTACAAGAACAGATAACTCAGTGTGGTAGACAGTTTGTAATTGTGTTATTGTCTGAAATATTCCCAGATAAACTCAGTCTGTTTTTGTCATTTCTAAATTATACTATATTGATCATGTTTATTTCAGAACTTACAAGAGCAGATAACTCAATGTGGTAGACAGTTTGTGATTGTGTTACTGTCCGAAATATTCCCAGATAAACTCAGTCTGTTTTTGTCACTACTATATTGTACTATATTGATGTTTACTTCAGAACTTACAAGAACAGATAACTCAATGTGGTAGACAGTTTGTGATCGTGTTATTGTCTGAAATATTCCCAGATAAACTCAGTCTGTTTTTGTCACTACTATATTGTACTATATTTATGTTTATTTCAGAACTTACAAGAACAGATAACTCAGTGTGGTAGACAGTTTGTAATTGTGTTATTGTCTGAAATATTCCCAGATAAACTCAGTCTGTTTTTGTCACTACTATATTGTGCTATATTGATGTTTACTTCAGAACTTACAAGAACAGATAACTCAGTGTGGTAGACAGTTTGTGATTGTGTTACTGTCCGAAATATTCCCAGATAAACTCAGTCTGTTTTTGTCACTACTATATTATACTATATTGATGTTTACTTCAGAACTTACAAGAACAGATAACTCAATGTGGTAGACAGTTTGTGATCGTGTTATTGTCTGAAATATTCCCAGATAAACTCAGTCTGTTTTTGTCACTACTATATTGTACTATATTGATGTTTACTTCAGAACTTACAAGAACAGATAACTCAATGTGGTAGACAGTTTGTGATCGTGTTATTGTCTGAAATATTCCCAGATAAACTCAGTCTGTTTTTGTCACTACTATATTGTACTATATTGATGTTTACTTCAGAACTTACAAGAGCAGATAACTCAGTGTGGTAGACAGTTTGTGATTGTGTTATTGTCTGAAATATTCCCAGATAAACTCGGTCTGTTTTTGTCACTACTATATTGTGCTATATTGATGTTTACTTCAGAACTGACAAGAACAGATAACTCAGTGTGGTAGACAGTTTGTGATTGTGTTATTGTCTGAAATATTCCCAGATAAACTCAGTCTGTTTTTGTCACTACTATATTATACTATATTGATGTTTACTTCAGAACTTACAAGAACAGATAACTCAGTGTGGTAGACAGTTTGTGATCGTGTTATTGTCTGAAATATTCCCAGATAAACTCAGTCTGTTTTTGTCACTACTATATTATACTATATTGATGTTTACTTCAGAACTTACAAGAACAGATAACTCAATGTGGTAGACAGTTTGTGATCGTGTTATTGTCTGAAATATTCCCAGATAAACTCAGTCTGTTTTTGTCACTACTATATTGTACTATATTGATGTTTATTTCAGAACTTACAAGAACAGATAACTCAATGTGGTAGACAGTTTGTGATTGTGTTATTGTCTGAAATATTCCCAGATAAACTCAGTCTGTTTTTGTCACTACTATATTGTACTATATTGATGTTTACTTCAGAACTTACAAGAACAGATAACTCAATGTGGTAGACAGTTTGTGATTGTGTTATTGTCTGAAATATTCCCAGATAAACTCAGTCTGTTTTTGTCACTACTATATTGTACTATATTGATGTTTACTTCAGAACTTACAAGAACAGATAACTCAATGTGGTAGACAGTTTGTGATCGTGTTATTGTCTGAAATATTCCCAGATAAACTCAGTCTGTTTTTGTCACTACTATATTATACTATATTGATGTTTACTTCAGAACTTACAAGAACAGATAACTCAGTGTGGTAGACAGTTTGTGATTGTGTTATTGTCTGAAATATTCCCAGATAAACTCAGTCTGTTTTTGTCACTACTATATTGTACTATATTGATGTTTACTTCAGAACTTACAAGAACAGATAACTCAATGTGGTAGACAGTTTGTGATCGTGTTATTGTCTGAAATATTCCCAGATAAACTCAGTCTGTTTTTGTCACTACTATATTATACTATATTGATGTTTACTTCAGAACTTACAAGAACAGATAACTCAGTGTGGTAGACAGTTTGTGATTGTGTTATTGTCTGAAATATTCCCAGATAAACTCAGTCTGTTTTTGTCACTACTATATTGTACTATATTGATGTTTACTTCAGAACTTACAAGAACAGATAACTCAATGTGGTAGACAGTTTGTGATCGTGTTATTGTCTGAAATATTCCCAGATAAACTCAGTCTGTTTTTGTCACTACTATATTGTACTATATTGATGTTTACTTCAGAACTTACAAGAACAGATAACTCAGTGTGGTAGACAGTTTGTGATTGTGTTATTGTCTGAAATATTCCCAGATAAACTCAGTCTGTTTTTGTCACTACTATATTGTACTATATTGATGTTTACTTCAGAACTTACAAGAACAGATAACTCAGTGTGGTAGACAGTTTGTGATTGTGTTATTGTCTGAAATATTCCCAGATAAACTCAGTCTGTTTTTGTCACTACTATATTGTACTATATTGATGTTTACTTCAGAACTTACAAGAACAGATAACTCAGTGTGGTAGACAGTTTGTGATTGTGTTATTGTCTGAAATATTCCCAGATAAACTCAGTCTGTTTTTGTCACTACTATATTGTACTATATTGATGTTTATTTCAGAACTTACAAGAACAGATAACTCAGTGTGGTAGACAGTTTGTAATTGTGTTATTGTCTGAAATATTCCCAGATAAACTTAGTCTGTTTTTGTCACTACTATATTGTACTATATTTATGTTTATTTCAGAACTTACAAGAACAGATAACTCAGTGTGGTAGACAGTTTGTGATTGTGTTGCTGTCTGAAATATTCCCAGATAAACTCAGTCTGTTTTTGTCACTACTATATTATACTATATTGATGTTTACTTCAGAACTTACAAGAGCAGATAACTCAGTGTGGTAGACAGTTTGTGATCGTGTTATTGTCTGAAATATTCCCAGATAAACTCAGTCTGTTTTTGTCACTACTATATTGTGCTATATTGATGTTTATTTCAGAACTTACAAGAACAGATAACTCAGTGTGGTAGACAGTTTGTGATCGTGTTATTGTCTGAAATATTCCCAGATAAACTCAGTCTGTTTTTGTCACTACTATATTGTACTATATTGATGTTTACTTCAGAACTTACAAGAACAGATAACTCAGTGTGGTAGACAGTTTGTGATTGTGTTACTGTCTGAAATATTCCCAGATAAACTCAGTCTGTTTTTGTCACTACTATATTATACTATATTTATGTTTATTTCAGAACTTACAAGAACAGATAACTCAATGTGGTAGACAGTTTGTGATCGTGTTATTGTCTGAAATATTCCCAGATAAACTCAGTCTGTTTTTGTCACTACTATATTGTACTATATTGATAATGTTTATTTCAGAACTTACAAGAACAGATAACTCAATGTGGTAGACAGTTTGTGATTGTGTTATTGTCTGAAATATTCCCAGATAAACTCAGTCTGTTTTTGTCACTACTATATTGTACTATATTTATGTTTATTTCAGAACTTACAAGAACAGATAACTCAGTGTGGTAGACAGTTTGTGATTGTGTTACTGTCTGAAATATTCCCAGATAAACTCAGTCTGTTTTTGTCACTACTATATTGTACTATATTGATAATGTTTATTTCAGAACTTACAAGAACAGATAACTCAATGTGGTAGACAATATGTGATTGTGTTATTGTCTGAAATTTTCCCAGATAAACTCAGTCTGTTTTCACATATTGATGCGTAAGTATACATCACCTAATTATATACCAATTAACCCATTATCAAACAACAAAATTTTGGGCCATTCCAAATTCAAAAATGTTGCAGACGACAATTTCAGGTTGATGAAGTTTTTAAAAATGTTTCCATTTTGGGTTTAGAAAACATTGTGGAAAAGGAAGAAATTGCTTGTCACAAGCAATTTCTTCATTTTCCACAATGTTTGCCTAAGCCTTTGTTGTATGGGGAGTCAAAAAGAGTTACTGTTCATTTGAATAATGGATGGACTCTCTAAACAGGCCTGGTTTTGATGTTTCCAACAGAGAAGCCTTTGAAAAGCATTGAGAAGAAAAAAGAAAATGCTGATGGCCAACACTTTCTCTTCATTTCAATCTAATTTCAATTCGTTTTTTTTTTTATTCTTTTCAGACCTCCAGTCTATTGTACATGGTATATACAGTGTTGCATCCAGGGCGCGCGATCGCGCGATTCCCGCTGATTTTAATTCACTCCCGCGATTTCAAATTTTCGTGGGTGGCAACTCCCGCAAAATAGGAAATAATCGCCCGCTCTTTAAAAGTCAGTGCGCAGCAAAATTGCATTTCACCAGAAAATTAAAACATGTTTTTAAAAAGATCAGTGAATTCGCTAGAAAATTCTCATACAAAAAGGGTTTTCTCTCTACTTGGGAAATTCCCTAATGACGCAGTTGAATTAGGGGAAGTAACCCTGTTGGAAATAAGACACTTGGCTATTTCCGTAAACTGCAACCTAATCGTAAATTGGCCGAGAGAAGTTCCGATTGAAGACGATCATCCCTCGGCCGATCTACGGAGAACGGAAATAGCCGAGAACTGCTGTGACTGTCAAATGACGTCATTCATTGGATTTCAAGCGTGTAAACACAGCGTGTTGAAAATTACGAATGCTGAATTCGTTTGAAATAGTAATTGAAACCATATTTATTGGGTTAGATAGATGCCACCTAAATGGATTACAAACTTTTCCAAGTCGGGTACTGACCCGGCGATTTAATAGTCAGGGATGAACCGGTACAGGAATATGCGCCTGGTCACGAAAAAAATAAAATAAAACATCACATATTAAGGAATCGTGGAAAAAGACAATAATGTGCTGAAAGGGTATGTTATGTAAGCTAAGTTAAAAATCGAGTAAGAGAACCCCATGTACGACCCCCTCATCAGCGTGTAGCTCTACCATACGGTGTTTACACATGATTTGATCTGAAAGTACAAGTCTATATGCTGCACGCTCAAAATTTTTACTCCCCCCCCCCTTTTTGAAAATTTGATGGGGGATCTCCCCCTCTCTGGGCACATCCTGGATGCAACACTGTATATATGACAGAGCTGTCAATTCTCATTTCAATAATGATTTCTTAAAGCTTGATCATTAAGTTTGAGCTGTCAATATCAAAGAAGGGACCCTATATGGTACATATTCATCAGGATTGTATTGACATTAACCCTTTTCCAAACAAGACCTGCGTTTGACGTCCCTAATAGAATAGGCTTTATAAAAGAAGGAAAAGAAGAAACTGCTGATATCCAACAGTTTCTCCTTTTGCCTCGATATTTTCAAAGCAATATTTTACAAAAATCCAATAGTTTTCAATTCTAATTATGTGGTCTGTAGCATCTTTCAAATTGAAGCACCCTGAAATTTTGTCCTTTTGGAAAGGGTTAAACAGTACCTGATTCAGTTTCATTGAATATTAAGGTTACAATTAACAACTTTGAACATGTTTTCTTTACCAGATGGGTACAGATTGCATGTCCAAGACTGTCCATAGACTGGGGTATGGCATTTGAGAAACCATTGCTTTCACCATATGAGGTAATCCCCTTTTTATTATACGCTTAAATTGTCATATTATAGTATGGCCATGGTCATCTGTTCATGTGTGTGTACATCTGTAAGCATTGTCTTGTGTACATGTAACTTCTAAAGTTTCAATTTAAAGAAGATTAATTTTGCCACATTGAATTTCAATGGTGTGTAGTTGTGCATGCTGCCTTCGAAATTCAGATAGCTCTTGTTAGTCTTGAATCATCTACCCATGAATTGAAAAAGTATCCAATTTCTTGTGTGTGTGTCACTTCCTATTGTGTTGATATGTTGCTCTTGGAAGCTCTATTCAGGGACATTTTTTACCATGTATTAACCTTGTCAAGCAACACTGGATCGGAGTAAAAGGTTAAGTTAGCGTAGAGTAAAGGGTTGATAAGGGTTAACGGACGACCTTGAGGAAGGTCAAATTGCATGGAACAGATAGATATTATTGAAAGGAAGTTGCATACCAAATTTGAGCTTTGTATGTCAAATACTTTTGGAGAAAAGGCAATGGTTAAGTTTTCGGAGTAGAAAGTTAAGTTTTCGTAGAGTAAAGGGTTGATAAGGGTTATGGGATGACCTTGAAGAAGGTCAAATTGCGTGAATCAGATAAATGTCATTGAAAGGAAGTTGCATACCAAATTTGAACTTTGTATGTCAAAGTACTTTTAGAGAAAAGGCCTAGGTTAAGTTTTCGGACAGACGGACAGACAGACGGACAGACACGAGTAAAACAAATTTAACAATATGCCCCCGATCTCTCAATACGGGGGCATAAAAATGCTGATAACGAGCATTTTCTCCTTTGCCTGAATATTTTCATATCTATAATAATCACAAATTGTTTTTTCAACATCCACAAACCTGTCTGCAGCAGCTTTTGATTAGGAATAGTGGTTTATAGTTTAGTCGTTTGGTAAAGGGTTACTAAGTTCATTTATGGAATGTCATACCCTTTTACAGAGGGCAAATTCCAGGCTCAACCAATTGTTTATGACATCGTTACTGATTCCACTAACAGAAAATAGTCATATTTTGACACCGGAAAAATTTAGAGTTTAGAAAACAATAATCATGTTTTGTTTATAGGAATTTAAAAGCTTATTTAATGGTTAAGCAATTATTCATTCCTGAGCTACAGATAAAGGGACAGTGAAGTCATTCTAAATTTGTTTATTTCAAACCCAAACCAAATGTTTTGGGTACTCAACTTACTCATTTGAATTGTCTCAATGAGACGATTCTAATGAGTACCACAACATAGGGTTTGGTGAATGATTAACGAAATAAAGCAAATTTGAAAACCCATCACCCTCTCTTATCTGTAACTCTGTTATTATTCACTCTATTACATTCTGTTGCAGATGTCAGTTGCCCTTGACTCAATAAAATGGCAGACAGTTTATCCGATGGATTTTTACGCCAATGATAGTCTGGGTGCCTGGACCAACAATAACGAGGCCCATAGACCAGTGAGACAGAGAAGAAGTAAACCTGTCAAGATTAAAACAGAAACAGGTGTGAAAACTGACACAGGTGTGAAAATGAATACAGGTGTGAAAACAGACCCAGGTGTGAAAATGGAAACTAGCAAACGGACTGATATACAGTCAGAAGACAAAGAAACTATAAAAAATGAGCTGCCTAATTGTGATAATGTTTTGCAAAGTATGGGCAATGGTGGTTCTGAAACTTGTTGTAAATCTACAAGTGGTGTGTCATGATTAAAGTTAAGTATGCCATATATCGGAGTTATTTATGCTTTTCTTTTCCTCAACCCTTTCTTAAACGATAAAATTTTATACAGTTCCGATTTGAAAGCTGTTTCAAACAACCATATTGATATTAACATATACCAAACCTTTCATGAAAGGCGCAATAACCCTTTCCCAAACATCCAGTTTGTCCTCTGCTGCAGATTTCGCATTGGACCACCCAAAAAATTTGCCATTCTGGAAAGAATTAATATAAGGACTGGGAGTTGAGAACAGTTCTCATATGAAGGCACCTTTCGTGTAAGATTCAAGGCTGAGTGTACAGCACATAATTACCATCGGTGTTATTGCAAAACCTCGTACCTCCAGCTGTTTAAAGCTGGAGATATGAGGTTTTGCCATAACATTGACGATATGTAAGGAGTGCAATGCTCCATGCTAGTGAGACATGGGCTTTGACAAAGCAAAAACTGAAATCTCTGCAACACTACAGGGCCATGGTTAGATAAATCTTCAGTCTAAAACCAAAATATGTCGCCACTGTAATATCTGTGGATTTACTAGAGCTTCTAGGCCTTGGAGACCTTAAAATCATATTGTGTGAAGGCCGACTCCAAAAACATCGTTAAAATAGCTGACAGAGAGAGATTAAAGTGAATGGAGACTGTCAGCTTCAAATATCTATGACAGGAAGAAATAGAGAGAAGTGAAGTCTGCCATGCTTGCAGCCAGTCAGACAACTGAACGGGATTCCACTTATACTAGAACAGTGAAGGGAAAAGAAGAAAGTGCTTGTTATCAGCATTTTATTCTATTGCCTCAAGTTTTTCCTAAAGAATTTTTACTAGGCACACCAAAACTAGGTCTTGCCCAGAAAGAGGCTGATAACTAATTCATTGCCTTAATATTAGACTGGTTTAAATATTTTTTTTGTGAAAATTGAGATTTTGGTACTGTTGGAAATTGTCTAGAACTGTTCTATTGGATGATGTTAAAAGATTGTTAAAATGAAGTCTGGTTTTAGAGATTTCTAGTAACAGAATGTTCAATCTGCTATCTGTTCTATGTAAAGGTCGAAATTTCAAACTCGATTTTCTCGAAATTGTAAAAATGCCTGTTAGAACATTCTAATATTTGAGTGACAAATTTGTGAACTTTTCTGAAGGCTGCTGCGTTAGTACAGTTGGTAGTGCATGGGACTCTTACTCATGAGGTTCCAGGTTTGATCCACAGACCACAGCAAACATCCTTTCTGACATTTAGACATGCAGCTGAAAAGTCTCCCAGGGCAGGTTTAAAAAAAATGTGACCAAAGTGTGACAATCAAATGTTAAGAATAACAGCTATTTTCACAGAATATCATCCAGATTTCTGAACTAGGGTGGCTAAAAACTATTCTAAATGGTTAAGCAGTGCCAAAAGTATATTCTAAATTCATGTTCACAAGTTTTTTGCTAAAATTGTGTGCGCAATCTTGCAAAATGACAACAAAAAGCGTTTCACTCCTGACAGCATATATATTGCACAATATGATAAATTGTAACCCACGGATCACTAAATAGTAGAGTGCAGAATGCCCACAAGGTTGGTGGCTTCCTAAAAACGTTTGAGTGGTAGATTTCTGGCTAAATAGACAAAAATGAGAACACATTTTGAAAAATAAAAGTGTTTCACTCCTGACATAAAATTTAAAGGGTTATTGTATAGAACAGGCTCCACATCCTAAACCAGTGAAGATAAGATGAAAAGGTAATTTTCAGATGATGATGCACATGCTGTTTTATGAATTACAAGTGCTTGTTGTAGTATCCTGTCATTGTATTTTATTTACCATAGCTTAGAAACTTGGTCAAAGTCTTAAGTGTCACACAAAATCGTTTCACTCCTGACATTTTTGACATGTTTTAATGACATATTTTTTTTATTTGTGAAGCGATTTTCTTTAAACTTGGTACCCAGTATAAAGGCACAATAACACATCTTTTTAGCTTTGATTGGGTTGAATATCTTTCTCTGCAAAAGCCGAGGCATGTAAAAAGTGAACAGTCACATTTTTTTTAAACTTGCCCCCCAAAGGATGGTGGTAGTACAGGTTGGAAAAACGACAGGAATCCAAGGTTTTTGGCTCCTGCCACCTTGATATGACCATAGTAGTTGAAAGTTGAGGGGTGTAATCCCATTCAATCAACCTCCCCTATCAAAAACCAAATGGTACCTCATTGGTACTACATGACTGGCATACATTATAACATCAAAACCTCATATTGTTAGTCACAGGCCAAAATGTCGTATCTGCAAAAGATGACTAAAATCAGGTTGATGAATATACCATTTGTGTACAATAATTGTAGACAAATGGTATATTCAAATAATTGTACACAAATGGTATATTCATCAACCTCTATTTAGTCATCTTTTGCAGCTTATCAATACAGCCCAGAAAACATTGAAGCAAAAGAAGAAAATGCTGCTTATCAGCATTTTCTTTCTTTGCCTCAATGTTTTCTAAATGTTTTCTAATACAATTCTTCTATCAGGGTTGTCAAAGCAGGTATTGTTTGGGAAAGGTTTAAAGATTGTAGTTCTTGTCGGAAACTTCCTCTCAATCCTAGCAAGCACATTCGAGTGGGGATCTGGAACAAATATAACAGGCACATGTTTACTGCTTCAAAGCCAATCAACTCTTTCAATTTGTACCATTTACATTGTGCATGTGATAAAAGAAAAAGTTAATTGGTTAAAATAGATAAACATGGGCTTTCATCACTTAGCCTGGTATAGTTGTATCTAGTGATATGTCGTGTGGCCATATTAAGATGTGGTTGGGTAGCATAATGGTTAGATTGCAGGAATGGTATTCCTGATGTAATAAGTTCAAATACTTGTCGCCTTGAAATGTTTTTCACCACCTTCTGCAAAAGGGGGTTGTAATGATTGATTGATTAGGGTTTTATGTCTCTTTCAACTGCTATGGTCACATCGCATTGCTGGAGCACCAAACCATAGATTCCTGTCATTTGTCATACCAGTACTATCACAACATCCTTACTGAGCCTCGAGCTGCTCGCCCATATAGCTTTACAATTATCAAACCAATGGTGGTGACAATTTTTTCAGAAACTATCTTTGCCGCAGTCGAGATCAAACCTGGGACCTAATGAGTGAGAGTCTGATGCATTTCTAACTACATTAGGGCCGTGGCCAGGGGATGCAATGACCCCAAAACAGGAATGGAACAAGAGTGCCATGGTCACAATATACGCCGCCACTTATAAAACTTGAGACAAAAAAATGACATTGACAAGGATTTATAAATATTCACACAAAAACCTGTAAAAAGTTGTGTTCACAAAAAGGGTTTTATAAATATCCAGTCAAAAACCTGGAAGGAATTGCGTTCATGAGGCTGAAATATCATTAAGCCCCAGAGACTAAGGTTGAAGGGGGCATAACTTTGGCAAAAATCAATGTACCATAAAATCCTTCCTTCATGCACATCTACCAATTAAGGTAATAACATCCACCAAGTTTCATTAGGATTCAGTCAGAATCTTAGAAGAAGTTGTGTTGTCAAGGCTGCAATTTCAATCAGCCCCAGAGACTAAGTTTTAAGGGGGCATAACTCTGGAAAAAATCAATGAACCATAAAATTCTTCCTACATGCACATCTACTAATTGAGGTGATAACATTGACCAATTGTCATTAATATCCAGCCATAAACTTAGGAGTTGCGCTGACAAGGCTGCAATTTCAATAAGCCCCAAAGACTAAGTTTTAAGGGGGCATAACTCTGGCAAAAATCAATGAACCAAAAAATCCTTCCTTCATGCACATCTACCAATTGAGGTGATAACATTGACCAAGTTTCATTAAGATCTAGCCAGAAACTTAGGAGGAGTTGCGTTGACAAGGCTGCAATTTCAATAAGCCCCAGAGACTAAGTTTTAAAGGGGCATAACTCAGGCAAAAATCAACGAACCATAAAATTCTTCCTTCATGCACATCTACCAATTGAGGTGATAACATTGATTAAGTTTCAAGAAGATCCAGCCAGAAACTTAGGAGGAGTTGCGTTGACAAGAAAAGTGGACGTACGTACGGACGGATGGACGGACGGACAGACGGAGAAGATGACGCCAATATACGTCCGCCTCCGGCGGCGTATAAAAACCTTTGGCAGTTACATAAAGGTCCTAAAAGTATTTTATAGGAAATGAAGACAATGATAGCAAAATACATGTACATGTACTACGATATCTTTATTTTCAATAATAAATATACATACTATATTACAATTCATGAATTATACACATGATGTGGCATCTATATGTCAAATTATCACAGTCAAAATTTAGGTCCTACCAGAACCATAGGGTGCTTGAATAAACTAAATCCTTTTCACATTAACCCTTTCCCAAACAAGACCTGAGATGCGTTATTTAGAGCAAGATTTCTTGAGATTTCTTAAGATATTTTAGGATAAAGCGTTATTTAGAGCAAGATTTTTAAGACGCTCAATGGGAGGCACCATTACCCTATACTTCATGCCGAACCCCTCGGTCAACTCTGTAGAAACAATATAAAAGAGACTTGACCGAGTTGTTCCGAACGCTCCATTATTTATAAACCGCAGTGTTCCGAATGCTCCATACTTTATACAAATGACGTCATGATGACGTCATTTGTATTAATATGGAGCATTCGGAACAGCTCAGTCAAAGTCTCGGTCTTAAAAATGCTTTATCCAAAACCATCTTAAGAAATCTTAAAAAATCTTGCTCTAAAGAACGCGGCTCTGGTTTTGATGTCTCCAGTAGGAGAAGTTTGGGAAACATTTAGGCAACCTACTGCAGGAAACATTATTTGTAAGGAAAAGATATGCTCAAATCATTGCTCTATAGTCACTGCTAGCACTCAAATAACAGATTTTAGCCAGTGGCTCTTCTATAGAAACTTTTTCATTAACATTTTATTTTTAAATGTACTGTTCAGTTCGATTGCATAGACTAGTTGCTGACTGATCTTTGTCTATGGTCCCTGCCAATCTGATTTAACCCTTTCCCAAACGGCGAAAATTTAGAATTTTCCAATGTAAAAGCTGTATCAGAGGACAAAATTAGTATAAATTCACATGGAAATTCTGTATATTTTGGCTCTGAAAATATTGAGACAAAAGGAGAAAATACTGATTATCAGCATTTTCTTCTTTTGCCTCAATGTTTTTCCAAGCCTTTTCTAATAGGGACGTAAAAGCCAGGTCTTGTTTGGGAAAGGGTTAAATCCCAAGTAAACTTTAAAGGGTTTAATCCCATTTCATCTACTCCCAATTCGTCTACTCCCAATTCGTCTACTATTTTGGACAAGATTCCCATTTCATCTACTTTTTTATCTTTTGTATATCAATATGATATATGATTTTTATTAAAATGTTTGCATTTTTGTTTCATTTGTGAATATATTGACTTTATTTCTTTTCTTAAACCAGAAATAATGTTGTTAATTGATGATTTGACATGAAAGTAGACGAATTGGGACTCGGTGCACTAAAAAGACAGTAGAAGAAATGGGAGTAGACCAATTGGGATGTTACCCTTTGAAATAACATCTGACAGGCACCCATTAAGGGTCATCTTCAATGACCTTTTCCTCTGGCAAAAAAATTGAGAATGTTCAAATAAAACCATAAACAACCCCATGATGCCCTGTCATTTTAGTGCAGAACCACATGTTTGCACATGCTTGTCATGGAAAACCATAATCATTATTATATAACAGTAGTTTTGTTTAGTTACATTAAAATAGATAGCATCGGAATTCCCGGGGTCATTGAAGATGACCTCCAACTGGTGACTGTCAGATGTTACTGCATGAAATGAAATGAAACATCTGCGCCGCGTTCTTCAGAGCGAGATCTTTTAAGATTTCTTAAGATGTTTCGGATAAAGCGTTTTTAAGACCGAGACTTTGACCAAGCTGTTCCAAATACTCCATATTTATACAGATGACGTCATCATGACGTCATTTGTATTAAGTATGGAGCATTCGAACACTGCGGTTTATAAAGTATGGAGCGTTCGGAACAACTCATTCAAGTCTCTTTTACATTGTTTCTACAGAATTGACCGAGGTGTTCCACACGAAGTATAGGATAATGGCGCCTCCCATTGAGCGTCTTAAAATCTTGCTCTAAAGGACGCTTTATCCAAAAATATCTTAAGATATCTCAAGAAATCTCGCTCTAAAGAACGCACCTCTGGTTTTAATCAGATTGTACTCCATGCACAATCATAAATAATCTAGGTTCAGCATGACAAGGATTTGGTTTATATAGCACTGCTACAGAGTACAGGGAGTGATGACTTTCCAAAATGCAACATTTCTTTTATTGTTGATCAAACGCTATGTTGAGGGTACTCACAACATAGGGTTTGGATTTGAAATTAACAAGGGCCGTCAGAGACGGACAATGCTCCCCGAAAAAGGCATTGTCACAATAAATGTATACCATGGAGAGCACTTTATTGTCAATGGCATCTGATTTGCTACCCAAATATGAAATTTCATCAAATTCTGACCATTAGACTAGGAGAAATTAGAGAAAAACTGTATTTTACCTTAAGTCCCCTTTTCCCATGATGAGGCCTCAAATCCAAAAACTGGGAAAAGCACATCGGCATTATGTCATAGGGAGTTCACATGGTAAGTTTCATTTGATTTGGCCCAAGTGTTATGGAGAAATCACTCCGGACGGAATGACGGTCAGGACGGACAGACGGATGGACAGACAAAGCGGCGACTATATACTCTCCCTTCGGGGAGCATAAAAATCTAAATAGTCTTCAGCCCCTTTTATCTGTTGCTGCATGATATAGCATTGAAAGCAATGACCAGTTTCTATCAAGCTGCGGATGTTTTTGCCGAGTCTTTTAACAGATCTTTTGAAGCATTCTCTCTGGCTTGTAACATTCTGTTTCTGGCTTTCTTGAAGGCATCTGAAAAGAAATGAATCATTCTCTATTGACCCTTTTTCCAAGCAGTTTGACTGTTTCAATATAAAAACTGATGCAGAGGACAAAGTGCATGTTCACCCGTGTTGATATATAAGACAGTATATGTCTATAATATTGCCCAGTAAATATTAAGGCAAAAGCAGAAAATGTTGGTTTTCATTGTTCTTCTGTCTCAATGTTTTCTGAAGCTTTTTCTGTTAGGTCCGTCAACATTTATAAATGTTTGGAGAAGTGTTAATATTTTTGTACTTAAGCATGATAGAAACATCTCATTAATAGACAAACATTCTTATCAAATAGAGCTCTGTTTACTTAATTTAAGTAATAGTTTAATGACTCCTTATCAGAGAAATGAAGAAAATTTTAATGTTCAGAAAGTCAATATTTCTTATCATCTTAAACTCTATCTAAAACAAACAGCTACACCATAGCTAAATTCAAAGATGTTAAATAAGTCCAAATGAATGATTCTGATGATAGAAATTCTCTTCTTACCACAAATGATGGTTTTAAAATGTTGTCGAAACTTGGAAAAGTGAAAATAAACAAGTTTATGTTCATTTTCTTGTAATAATGACTAATGCTTTTCTTATCATCTAGCAATAATTTTCTTACCTAATACATTTGAGATATTTTGCTGTACTGCGTTTATTCTGTAAAAGAGGAAATATAGCATTATTTTATGAATGAGATAGGAGTTATCAAAATGGGGGGGATCAGATTGCAGACCAGTCTGCTACAGTCAAGTGCTGGAAATTGACAAGGGGACAAAATGCTAATTAAATTCTTATCAGAATAATAGATTCAGTCTATAACCCTGTGTTGTTGTTCCACATATACTTGACTGTAAATTCTTCACCAAAACAATCTCACTCGAAAAGTACCCCTATTCTATCAGCTGAAATGATATTGGCTGTATGTCCATCAGATTTATTTTCTTCCGTTGATGAGTTAAAATTGCATTCCTTTAAACAATTTCATTTCATTCTGATTCAAATTTGTTAAAGTAGAATAATGTCAGGACAAAAGGAAAACTAGAAGATATAGTTTTTCAAGAAATTAACTGGGACTTCTGCATATTCAATGACCTAAAGTCGGCAATGTTTTCTTAAGACACTCAACTAACCGACTTTGATACATTGTTTTGAGTATACAAATGATTCGATTTTGACAAAAAGTGACCAAATTCCATGGGGATAAAGATAATAAAGTTTCAACCTTACCCTAAAGCTTCCAATAATGAGCTGAGGGACTGTTTACTGGCTTTCTTCTCTCTAAACGCTCTGTGAATAGAAAATTGTTATCTATTTATTGATAAATCTTTTTTTTAATTTCTAATTGAAATGCTTGTACTACATAGCTTTAACCCTTTCCCAAACAAGACCTGGTTTTTGACACCCTTATTAGAAAAGACTTGGGAAAACATTCAGGCAAAAGAAGAAACTGCTGATAACCAGCAGTTTCTCCTTTTGTCTCAATATTTTCAGTGCTATATTTTTCACAAATTCTATCTTTAATAATAACCATTTTGTCATTTGTGGCAGTTTTTGAAGTGGATCACTCTAAAATTTTGTCTTTTGGGAAAGGGTAAAAACATAATTCATACAAGTAAAGTTTCAACATTTTATACCAAAGTTAACAATTTTATAATCTTAATTATATAAACAATAGCTTCACAGCCCAGTATAATTTGGCAATTCAAGGGCAAGTAATTCAATAATGACAAAGAGTTAACTGAATTCAACAGATTGCACACAGAACCAGACACCATGGACATTCAATGTGGTAATTTCAATCTTTGTTTGATCAGAAGTATAGGAGTTGAGTACACAAGAAATCACTAACAGATGGACAGAGAAACAGACAGGCGACCAGGGAATAGCATAATTTAATCCTTCAGGCTTATGAAAACTGGCGAATAAGATGATTTCATTATTTACCCATTCCCAAACACTGACGCTTTTTGACGTCTCTAATAGAAAAGGCTTAGGAATACATAGAGGCAAAAGAAGAAAATGCTGATAATCAGCATTTTCTCCTTTTGCCTCAATATTTTCTCAGCTAAAATATATACATTTCCATCTTTTCTTATCAACTATTTTGTCATCTGCAACTCTTTTCCTAGACTGGGTTCCAGACTGATCATTTTTCCCTCCTTTACTTTCTCCGGTCCAAAGATCAGTCTGGGGTCAAGCAAAAGCGCCATCTGTTTTTTTCACAATTTTTGGGGATAATTTCACGAACGGTAACTCGTCCAGATAATTATCTAGTGCTATATTTAGTAACAGAAATCCCCATGGACTAGACTGGTACCCGTATTTCTTCATGGAAATCGGGTACCCGTCTTTTTCAAGATAATTCTAATTAGGCTAACAAATATTGCACAATTCAGCAATTATTGGATTTTATATCTTTTTGGTAAACTGTTATTGCTAAGGGTTAAACGGTTGGCTATAAATCCTACGGTGTCGGTCGCTTAACCCTTTTAAAAACGGCAAACATTTTGACCGCTTTATTTTGAATGCTGCCGAAAGGGATGTTGAACAGAAAAGGATTTGTGAACCAAGAAGCTGAGAAAAAACTGAGGCAAAAGGGGAAATTGCTGTTTATCAACATTTCTTCTTTCGCTTTAATGTTTCCACAAGCCTTTTCAATTAAACACGTTGAAACCAGGTCTTGTTTGAGAAAGGGTTTGCCCTTTCCCGAAAAAGACCATAATGGAAACGGGTGATCTAAAAAAAGAAGAAAAAAAGCAGAAACTTAATATTACCATCAGTTTTCTCCTTTCATCTCAATATTTTCTTTCTGTGTACAAATGCCATCTTTATCAACAACAGTTTCTGGTTTTGCAGCGTTTTCAAATTGGAGCAGTCGAAGGGCTGACTAATAACCAGAAAACAAAGTTTCAATCTTGTCTAAATTCTAGATGTTGCAGACGACATTTTCAAGTAAATCATTTAATGATATGTAACTTTTTTTTCTTTTTGGAGAAAAAATTGCGAGAAATTAAGAAGTTATGTGCCACAAGCAATTTCTTCATTGTCCACAATGTTTTCAAAAAGCTTTATCATGTCGGGTGTCAAAGGCGTCAATATGTGGGAATGGGTTAGTGTGACACACTTACAGTAGACAATAACACATATAACACCTCTTCTTATCAGTCTGTTATCTTATCCACCAATTTACACCTTAACAAACGACCGCAATTTAGACTCCCATTTTAGAAGATGCTTGCAGGCGACAAAATTTGTGATGATAAAGGTAGGATTTGTTTAAAATAATGCAAGAAAATACTCAAACAAAAGGAGGAAACTGTTAGTATCGAAATATCTTCGCAGCCTTTTCTATTGGGAAGATCATGTTCGGGAAATGATTAAATAGTTTAAATGGCCCATTGATGAGTTAGTTTTTACATAAAAAACACCCATTTCTCGAAATATTTATTAACTATTTGTCAAATTGCGTCATAATAATTTTTCATTTTTCTCTCGACCATTTTTTTTACATTTAGTATCAGACAATAGTAAGAAATGGAACATAACATTTTTCATTGTTTTTCATGTATAATAGAATTTCAAACAACATTAATTTCTCCTACTGTTGTAAGTTTGAAGGAATTTAATAGTTAAACGAATTTATGTTCGAATAAAAGAAAATAAATAAAAAGGAAAAGAAGAAGACAGAATAAAAATCGTTTGCAAGGGTTCCATCCAAGCTTTAGGGTAGTTCACTGTTGAGCTTTAAAACAATCATTTTGTGTCGATATAAACCAAACAAAAGTCGTGCTTGTTCCTTAAAAACTTTTTTTGTAATTGTTACAGAAAAAAATATATGCAGTTTGGGAATGGTTAATCTATCCGCATTGGATTTGCCATGGCTCACATAAAAAACATTGTCCCCCAATTGCATTCTTAAAAATCTATTCATCCGTGCAAAACCAAATTTTACCTGACAATGAATATGTGATTTTGACAACCAAAACTAAAGAAGCACATTGGAAACATTCTTGGAAAATAATGAGAAAATGCTAGAATTTGCAGAAATTTAATTATCTCTCAATATTTCAAACGTAATTCATTCCATTATAGTATCGAGCCTCGTTTTAAAACGACAGGATTTAAATAGGTTATACGTCTAAAAATAGATCAATCGGTTTATCGGCTTATCATTGGAAAATACCGTGCTTGTCCCCAGGCGTCAATATCAACACGATCAAAAACGGATGCCGCGATATCTAACGGGTATTGATTTTTTATGCGCTATCTTATTGACCAAATTGTATATTGACGACTGAACCCAGGCTACTCTTTTCCAATTGGACTGGAATAAAAGTTTGTTGTTTGGGAATAAGTTGTGACCCGTCAAGCTAAAAGGGACCTTATCCGAACTCCAAAAATCCAAATTTTGACCAACTTGTCAGACTCAGCACAGGTCAACCAGATCCCGTATGTGAAAAATGAACATATAGTAAGATAGGGAAAACAATACAGATTCAGACAATTACATAGGAGTGAAAAGTATCGGCCTAGTCTGGCTGCGCGGAATGCGCAGACTAACTAGGGCCGAAATTTTTCACATATCCGTTAAGGTCCCTTTTAGCGTGACGGATCACAGTTGAATTAAGGAGTTGCCTTACCTTGACTGCATGATAACATTGAGATTCACATTCACTTGTCCAGTAGATTCTGTTTTAAATCCAAACTTGCTGAGATGGCTGCCCTGTATACAGAAGAAAAAACTTGTGATTGTGAATTATTATTTGCCAACAGTTTCAAATCTCTTCTGCTAATGAACTTTAAAATTACTCAACCATAAGTAAAGAGAGACATTTTTTGGACCATGAGAAGATATTTAAAATTTGCATGCTACCTCTTTCCCAAACAAAGACCAAGTTTTGACATCTCTTATACCAAAGCTTTGGAAAACATTGACACAAAAGAAGAAATTGCAGATGATGAGCAATATCTGCTTTCGCTTCAATGTATTCTGGGCTATATTGTACACAAATCCCTTATATCAAAATCTGTTTTGTCATCTACAACATCATTCAAATTTGACGATATATTTCTCTGTTTTGGAATGGGTTTATGATAATTCCTACCTGGAATGTTGACGGTATTGACTGATAGGTCAGATCTTCAAGTTCTGGAGACCCTCCGATAAAAAATCTGCGTAATTGTGACACGATGTTTGTTCCCACTGGTCGCCAGCAATGTAACTTCTCTTCATACTTCCCTATAATATAATACATTTGGATATCATTGCTTTTCAACAAAAACCTCGAATAAATAAAGCTGCAGATATGAAGTTTTTGTTGAAAAGCATCAATACATAGCTCAGTCTAAAACAATGTGGGATAGCACCCTATAATCCTTCTGATGCTGTTTATGTCCAGGGTGAATACTGCAAAAAATCCTATAAGGTGATCAATCTCTCTGACACAAATTTTGACCAATGCCATTAGAAACGTTAACTTCAAACATTGGTGGATGACCTATACAAGAATTTATTGTTATCATAAGGTCACACTCACAACCAGGAATCATGCAAATTCATTATGCCTTTTTTTTTTACTTTAAACCAATGTGGAATGTGCGCACACAGGAAAATTAGCACTTTTTTTAATTCAAGAGCATATAATTCAAGAATGACAAGACTTATCTATATTTCGGAGGTGCCATTCAAAACTAAACTATATGTAGATTCAATGTGGAAAATTTTATCAGTCTTCTCATTGAAACCATAGGAAGACAGCTAGGGTCATAACATAATATGACCCTTCCGGCATATAAAAAGGTAACCATACCTGGCTGTCCTGGTACTGTAAGATATGTGTATCCTTCAGTTCTAAATCTGTTCCAGGAATCTAGTGACAGCACCTCTATCATTATTGTGGGGAAGTGTGGCAACTCTAGTTCTGGAAAACAAAGCAAAATGTCAAAAGCAGAAATAAACTAGACCTAAAGTTATACCATTCCTGATATCAATTCAACAATGGATAAAGAAGAATGATAAACAAGGAATTGAGTAGACAAAAATTTGCTTACAAATGGACAGACATCTAGAAAACATTAAAGCCATAAACTGGAAGAAGGACCCTTACAGCATTTGAAACTCATGTTTCCAGGTCATTATGTGACTATAAGAAGGCTGATCAGGACCCATTTAATTATCATATAGTTGCTTACGGTTATGAACTATCTTTACCCTTTCCCAAACAAAACCAGGGTTTTGACGCCCCCAAGAGAAAAGGTTTTGGAAAACATTTACACAAAAGAAGAAAGTGCTGGTAACCAGCACTTTCTCCTTTTGCCTAAATATTTTCTGGGCTATAACATACATATTTTCTCCATTTGATATGATGTATTTTGTCGTCTGCAACTCCTTTCAAAATGGACAGCCCTAAATTTTTGTCGTTTGGGAAAGGGTTAAGTAGACTGTGTGTGTATATGCATGTTGATCTAGCTAGATCCATGTTATTCTCAAAAGCCTACGGGGTCCTTTTTCCAGATGCACTGTACCAGCTTATTTATTTCATCATAAATAAATCCAGGTTCAATTAGGTTGCCTCTAACACTTTGTGTATAAGAAAGGGCTGAAAGCTAAAAAGAACTAAATGAAACTTTATTTACTGGTAATTTGAATACAGATAATAAAATCTTACCTTTTTCATCTTCATCCACATTATCATTCTTATAAAACAACTCAAAATGGAAGGGAAAACTGAAGTAGGCTACATCATCCTGTGAATAAAACATCATTAGACCCATTATTACTAAACGACAATATTTTAGACTTGTCAAAATTTAGAGATTTAACCCATTACCAAACAACAAAATTTTAGCCTAGTCCAAACTCATAGGTGTTGCAGACGAAAAGTTCCATTGAACAAAATTTAACATTTTTTGGTCTTTGTTGGTACAAAACATTGTGGGAAATGAAGAAATTGCTTGTCATAAGCAATTTCTTCATTTTCCACAATGTTTTCCAAAGCCTCTATTTTGTGGGGCGTCCAAAAGCGTCAATGTGTGGGAAAGGGTGGTCTTATTGTGTGGAAAACTTTTAAGCAAATAAAGACATTGCTTCATAAAATCAATTTCTTTATTTTCCATCATGTTTTCCTAAGCTTTTGTCCTATGGGGCATCAAAAGGTGTCGCTATTTGGTAAAGGGTTAAAGTTTGTATAGCCATGCCCGGATCCACAGGAGGTTCAGAGGGTCCTGACACCCCCCCCCCCCTGGAATTTGGCAAAAAAAAGGGGTTATCAAAAAGATTACTGGTTATGTCCCAAAAAAGATGCGTCATTTGTCCCTGTGTGTCACAACAAACCATTGTTATACTTAGTCTTTCATGGTATGACATGTATTTGCATGCACAGATCCAGAAGGGGAGTCAGGGGGTCCTGAACCACTGGAATTTGGCAAAAAAAGGGGTCAAAGATTGGATGCCCCCCCCCCCTTTGGGAAAAATACCTAGATCCGCGCTTGTATAGCCATTACAAAACAACATCTTGTTGACCATTTGAGATGCAAATAATGTACTAAGGACAAAATAAATTTTAGTGAATTTACAAAATGTGTATATAATAGCAAGGAAAGCATTGGGGCAAAAGGAGAAGATGCTGGTTTTTAGCATTTTTTCTTTTGTCTCAATGTCTTTCAAACCTTTGTCCTATCCAAAACTGTTATTTAAACTCAAAGAAAAATGCTTATTGTATTTCTATAATAAGATTAAGCACCTACCCTGCCAACCACTTTGGTAGAACAAGTCTGAGTAACCCAGGATAACTGTTGATGTCTTTCTGCAGTCCAGTCTGTAATATAATCATAGAGATTCATATGTCATATGACAATCTTACCATGACCATTTCAAGAACAAAAACTTTTTTTAAGTATGTCATCAAATGACGGGGTGTTCTGACAGCAAAATAGGTGTCACTTAAACAGTAAAAACTAGAAATCTAAGGTGATGAAAATATCCCCACCACTAAATTTTGTCCTGACAAGCATTTTTGTCTACAAAGGGCAACAACTCCAAAGTTATGATCAGTAAGGAAATGGTTCTTCTGCACTGCACCTCTCCTCAATGAGATCTATCCATCTATGAAATTTCATGATTCTACCTTTAATACTTTTTGAGTTTTGCTCAGGACAAGGTTGGTAAGGACAGACAGTCTGATGGACGGACAGACAGATAGGCTGATTCCAGTATACCCCCTAAAACTTTTATTTTGCAGGGGAAAACATTCCTCTTGCAGTGGTATAATTAGTGTAGAAAAAACTTAAAGTAAATTGTATAATTATTGATGATACAAGCGCTCCATGTGAAAAATATTTAACAATTAGAATATAAAACTTACATTTTGGGAGATCCACAAAGAAGTGTAAATATAGATCATCATAATCAAAGTCTTTCACTGATTCTGAAAATATAGACAGAAGTCAAAATAATTGACATCGATTAATCAAGCAGTGGACAATCACGGTGTATAATGACATGACTCAGAATTTCAGATAATCTTCAACTAGAACTGTCGCAAAGCGGACGAGTACCCACCACTAGGGCCTTGTCACTGAAAAAGTGCTATAGGTCAACCGGTTCTTGACTTAGAGCACGGAAACAGATTTTAAACAAAGTCTGATTGTGACCTTGACCTTTGACCTTCGTGACTCAAAAACAATAGAGCACCTCCTTGAGTCATGGGCAACAACTGTGTAAAGTATCATGATCCTTGGTCAACCGGTTCTCGAGTTAGAGCACAGAAATGGATTTTAAACAAAGTCTAATTGTGACATTGACCTTTGACCTTTGTGACCCAAAAACAATAGGGCACCTCCTTGGGTCATAGGCAACAACTATGTAAAATTTCATGATCCTAGGTCAACCGGTTCTTGACTTAGAGCACGGAAACGGATTTTAAACAAAGTCCGATTGTGACCTTGACCTTTGACCTTTGTGACGCAAAAACAATAGGACACCTCCTTGGGTCATGGGCAACAACTGTGTAAAGTTTCATGATCATAGGTCAAACGGTTCTTGAGTTAGAGCATGGAAACGAACAAGAGCCGTCAGAGACGAACAATGCTCCCCGAATAAGGCATTGTCACAATAAATGTATGCCATGCAGAGCTAACATAAAGCTAGCAAATGTTAAGCCCCCTTTTTGCATAACATAATTTTTATAACCAAATTTCACATGATTTATTGTCAAGGGCATCTGATTTACTACTCAAATATGAAATTTCATCAAATTCTGACCATTAGACTAGGAGAAATTAGAGAAAAACTATATTTTACCTTAAGTCCCCTTTTCCCATGACAAGGCCTCAAATCCAAAAACCGGGAGAAGTACATCGGCATTATGTCATAGGGAGTTCACATGGCAAGTTTCAATTGATTTGGCCCAAGGGTTATGGAGAAATCACTTCGGACGGACGGACGGAATGACGGATGGACAGGACAGACGGACGGACAAAGCGGCGACTATATGCTCTCCCTTCGTGGAGCATAAAAAGTCTACGGACGGACGGACGGATGAACAGATGGACAGACAGACAGACAGACATGGTGAAACCAAAATACCCCCCTCTACTTCGTAGGTGGGGGGTATAATAATTTTGTTAATACTGGACCAATTTTAATTTGGTTTGAAGCAGAGAAGGTGGGAAAATGCCATGAATAAGCTGGGCGTGTTAGATTTTTAAAAGATCAGCTGATAAAAAAAGTTTTTGAAGATCAACCAAAATTTTAGTTGATCTTTAATAACTTTTTGTTTGGGACAGGGTTAAGCTTGGCTCAATATTTTCTGTAAAACATTGATGTAGGCAAGTGTTTACTGCTGAAAAATGAATTAATTGTACCTTTCACAATATGCGAATGATAAAATAACAATCTGATTGGGTGAAAGTGATAAACACATACCAACGTTACTTTTGCCTGAGTTCACAGCAGTCTGTTTATATCTTTTCCAATAACATATCAATGATATGATAAGCCAAAACAACTATACTGTATAATGATTCTTATTTAATTTTGAATTCGTTATACCTATTTCTCCATACACTAACAGTCTCAGAACATCTGCAGGTGGCTATAAATAGAAAATAAACAAGATATGTTTACATAAATTTTGTGGAGATATAAAATCCTAAATTTAAAATCTTCCCTAAACAACAAAACCTTAACCAATGCATAATGCAAATGTCAAAGCACATTCAACCTTTCCCAAATAAGACCTGATTTTGACATTCATAGTAAATTGATTGATTGTGGTTCAACGCCTTTTTCAACTTTTACGGTCATATCACGGCAGCTGGAGCACCTAACTGCGGATTTCTGGTATTTCTCTCACCAGTACTACTACAATACATACCTCCAGCTGCTTTCTCACATAGATGATTCACATCCATTGGCAGAGACAAATGACTTTTGTCAAAAGTTAAAATGGATATTGGCCAAGCCAGATTTCGAACTCACAACCCTTGGACTAACCGATTGAGCTATAATAATCTGGGCTCAGCTACATCCCTAATAGACAAGGCTTGCAAAAACATAGAGGCAAGAGAAGAAAATGGTGATAAACAGTATTTTCTCCTTTTGCCTCAATATTTTCTGTGCTATATTGTACATAAATTCTTTGATCATAAACATTTATTTGTCGTCTACAACTCTTTTGAAATTGAACTACCCAGAAATATTGCTGTTTGAGTAAGGGTTACCGCTAACTTATGTATAAAATCTCCATATCATAGCATAGTAAACCTTGAAGGACAGGGACAAATGCTGCTTATTTCTAAACCTAAATCCAATGGTATTGTCATAAAGAGTCCCTGTATGGGAAAGATTTACAATTTGATTCGAAACTAAAGAACTCTCACCAATTCAAATTCATTTCCTACACAAGCTTGTAGAAAGTCTTTATGTCTTGAATACACTTCTCTGTACATTTTCATTTCACGATCTTGTTCTTGTCTGGAATAAAAATTCATTTGTGAAAATAAAGATCAGGAAGTTATGAGATTAATATGAGCCAGGATCTGGAAAAAAGTCCCTAAAGGCTTTTGAGCCAAACATGATTCCAGATCAGCCTGCATATACATGCAGTCTGATCAGGAACCATATTGATCTCCAAAGGCTTCATCATGGTCTGTAGCAGCCATATGAGAGTAACATGGATCCCAATCAGACTGCTTTTAGGCACAGACTGATCATAATACATGGCTGTCTCAAATGTTTTAAAGAACATCTTTCAGATCAAGGCTCGTTTCTATTGCACATATAGTTCATCAACATTAACAGTGAATATCAGCATATGTAATGACCCTATTTTGTTAATGTTTTCTTAAAACACTGAATTAATGGACTGTGCCAATGATAAAGTTGTCCCATGTTAATATTGATGCACTACAAATAATACTTAATACTTATACATGTTTTGCTTTTGCCAGCTCAACAAGATGTGTTTGAGAAAGTCTAATGCCCATCAAAATGGCTTTTAACCCTTTCCCAAACGGCAAAATTTTAGGGTGATCCACTTCAAAATCTGCCGAAAATGACAATATGGAAGTTATTGCAGATAGAATTTGTGCAACATATAGCAAAGGAAATATTGAGACAAAAGGAGAAACTGCTGGTTATCAGCAGTTTCTTCTTTTGTCTCAATGTTTTCCCAAGCCTTTTCTATTAGGGACATCAAAAACAGGTCTTGTTTGGGAAAGGGTTAATAAGTTTTCATGGTAAGTTTGGACTGACAAACAGACAGACAGAGAGACAGAAGGAGAGACAGACAACAAACAATATGCTCTCAATCTTTCGATAAAACATTTACCTGTTCATGGCTTTTGATGCATGTTCTATGGTATACTCAAATACCTCTGAAATGAAAGAAGACAGGAATCATTTTATATTGCATGTAAGATTTCTGAATGTTTTACATTTAATTTCATTTCATACTGTGCTCTAAACAAAAAAAAAGCTGATAATGGCTTTTCACTTCCATTTTTCTTAATTCTATTTCAAATTCCTTTTTTCTCATTGTCAATTTTACAACTAATTCATCATCCACATACTGTTGTTGTTTTTATTAAGTGTTTTTAAGTGGCCAGTCTATTCAAATTTTCCTGTTCTTTTCTCTTTGAATTATGACATTTCATTGTACCTTAACAAAGCAACAGTTAAGATGTGGTGAAGACAGATTATTCATTTCAAATCTGAACTAAATGTTGCAGATACTCATTTGAATCGTCTCAACAAGACGATTCAAATGAATATCCACAGTATAGGGTTTGACCAACATTTAGTGAAATATTTGATTTTGAAATATCACCCCCTCTTATCTATAGCTCTGATCTAAATCTTTTATTATTTCATTACCACAAATTAACATTTTTTGAAGCCCTACATGATAAAAACTTTGGAAAACATTGTTGAAATTGAAGAAATTGCTTGTAACAAGCAATTTCTTCATTTTCAATAATGTTTTTAACCCAAAAGACTGTAAAATGTCAAATTCAATTCACTTGATATTGTCCTCTGCAACATCTTTTAATTTGGACCAATGTAATATTTTGCAGTTTGGGAAAGGGTTATTCTGCCTATATGTACCTCTTCCAAATTCCTTCATAGTTTCCTTGACATAAGCCTTTCTGCCTCTGTTAAAGTCTGGGTTGATAGACAATACTCCATTAGAATCTATCTGAATACTACATAATACAACTTCTTCCTCATCTGTCGCCATTCTGAAAGGCAAAAAAATATGCAGAATAATTCCTAAGATTGATTTATCCTTCCATGAATAAACCATATCTTGTGCTGCTAATTAATATCGACTCCTCACAGTAATCCAACCCGGGACCTCTCTGTCCCTAAATGCGCACTCTACCATGTCACTATAAAAGCTAGCTTGTATGGCGAGAGTATAAGTGACCCTTAACCCTTTGACCAGGCCCCGGTTTCTCGAAACAAGAGGACCATGATGGTCCTATATCGCTCACCTGAACCAAAATGATATGAGCAACATTTTTGTTCAATTCAATTAATATTTATGACTTTTGGACTGAGAACGAACTTCTGGTCAATAATGTTGTGAAAATCCAACTCATACGAGATCTTATGGTGCCCAGCTGTGTCTTGATTGATAAATAATTGTAGATTCTAGAGTATAAGCAGCCGAAAACAGCAGTTTATTCAAATTCAAGGGCACATAACTCTCAACTTTCTGATTAGATCAGACTGATAATCAAACTCATTTGAGATCTTTTGGTCCCAAACATTGTGTCCAAGTTTTGTCTTGATTGATTAATAATTGTAGATTCTAGAATGTAAAAAAGTTCAAAAACATCCGAAAATGGCAAATTTATCAAATTCAAGGGCACATTACTCTTGTCTTTCTGGTCAAATCAGACTGAAAATCATACTCATCCCAGATTTTATGGTCTTCAAAATTGTGTCCGAAATTGGTCTTGATTGGTCAATAATCGTAGATTCTAGAGCGTACACAAGATCGAAAACAGTCAAATACGGCAATTTTGTCAAATTCAAGGGCACATAACTCTCGACTTTCTAATTAGATCAGACTGAAAATCAAACTCATCCGAGATCTTATGATTCCCAACATTGGGTTCAAGTGTTGTCTTGATTGATTAATAATTGTAGATTCTAGAGTGTAAACAAGGTCAAAAACAGCCGAAAATGGCAATTTTATCAAATTCAAGGGCATATAACTTTTGTCTTTCTAGTCAAATCAAACTGAAAATCAAACTCATTCGAGAAAATATGGCTTTCAACATTGTGTCCAAAATTTATCTTGATTGGTTAATAATTGTAGATTCTAGAGCGTAAACAAGGTCGAAAACAGTCGAAAACAGCCAAAAACGGCAATTTTGTCAAATTCAAGGGCACATAACTCTCAACTTTCTGTTCAGATCAGACTGAAAATCAAACTCATGCGAGATCTTATGATCCAAAACATTGTGTTCTAGTTTGGTCTTGATTGATTAATAATTGTAGATTCTAGAGTGTAAACAAGGTCATAAACAGCTGAAAGTGGCAATTTTGTCAAATTTAAGGGCACATAACTCTTTATTTTTTTACCAGATCAAACTGAAAATCGAACTCATCCAAGATCTTATGGTCCCAAACCTTGTGTCCAAATTTTGTCTTGATTGACTAATAATTGTAGATTCTAGAGTGTAAACAAGGTCGAAAACTGCCTTAAATGGCAATTTTGTCGAATTCAAGGGCACATAACTCTCCTATTTCTAATCAGATCAGACCGAAAATCAAACTCATCCGAGATCTTATGGTCTATAACATTATATTAAAGTTTTGTCTTGATTGACTAATAATTGTAGATTCTAGAGTGTAAACAAGGTCGAAAACTGTCTAAAATGGCAATTTTGTCAAATTCAAGGGCACATAACTCTCGTACTTCTGATCAGATCAGACCCAAAATCAAACTCATCTGAGATCTTATGGTCTCCAACATTATATTAAAGTTTTGTCTTGATTGATCAATATTTGTAGATACTAGAGTGTAAACAATGTCAAAACTAGCTATTTTTTAAGTTCAAGGGCAGATAACTCTGGACTTTCTAGTTCGATCTGACCCATAATCGAACTCATCCGAGATCTTATGGTCATACATGTTTTGACCAAGTTTGGTCATGATTGGCCTATATTTGTAGATGCTAGAGTGTAAACACGAAATTGTGGACGGACGGACAGACAGACGGACGGACAGACAGACAGACAGACAGACGGACGACGGACAAAAAGTGACCACAATAGCTCACCTTGAGCACTTTGTGCTCAGGTGAGCTAAAAACTTAAGTACGTTCTCATGCTCAAATCTGAGCACCGTGCTCAAATCGAACAATATGCACGTGAACTTCAATCGAATACCCTTCAACGTTGGAGAGTATTCCTTTGAAGTTGAGCATGTTCTCATGAGAATATACTTAAGTTTTTTCGAGGAACCGGGGCCTGGTTTTGACGTCTCTAATTGAATAGGCTTGGGAAAACATTGAGGCAAAAGAAGAAACTGCTGATAACCATCAGTTTCTCCTTTTGTCTCAATATTTTCTGTGCTATATTGTATGTAAATTTTATCTTTTTCAGCATAAAAGTTGTTGTCTGCAACTGCTTTCAATTTGGACCAACCCAAAATGTTGCTGTTTCGTAAAGGGTTAAAGTATACCCAGCTACATATGTCCACTACGACTGGTTTGAATTTTAATCAATCTATTGCATTAGTGTTTAGAATTAAAGCATTAGCCTACCTGTCTCTAGGACTAAGATCAGCCATAATGTGCATCACTTGTACAGGTGAAGACAACAAATGGTTCTTTACTATCAATTCTTCTGTTGGGTCAGGATCTATGACATTTAACTTGGGTACAAAGGTGTTGTCTCTGCAATAAATACAGAAAAATTATACAAAATGTACATGCATGTGGCCTGTAATATAAATCAGAAATATTGCCAATACCCCAGATTCTTTGCTTTCATGACACTTTAAAATGTAAGTTAAGAAACCCTTAAGGAGATGTTAGATTTTGCAACTTGTTACTTACTTTATTTTGCTACTGGGTATACAAAATGTAATTAGTTACTTATCAGCGAAAACGAATAAACATTACGAAATACGAAAACAGTAATTATAAGTGTCTTACTGCAATGGCAAGAATTGGTTTTGACTTTTGATATCACTATAACAGCAAACTTTGGAAATATTTATCATGGAATAAAGGAAAATACCAAATACAAATATTTCAGTGGTAAAACATACACATTTCTGCATTTAACAAATTATTTTGTTGTCTGCAATAGCTTTGTATTAATTTTAACCAGTCTATATTTCTGTTTTTTGGGGGAATAGACTTAGCCATTTCACAAACAAGACAGGCTTTTGACGTCCCTAGTAGATATTGTTTGGGAAAACATTAAGACAAAAGAAGAAACTGCTAATAACCAGTAGTTTCTCCTTTTGTCTTTAGATTTTCTGGGTTGTAACATAAACATTTTGGCTTTTCATGATCATTTATATTGTCATCTGTAGCAGCTTTCAAATTGGACTGCCTTAAAATTTTGCCGTTTGGGAAAGGAATAAAACTTGTACTGGAAAAATAACAACATCATAACATAATACTAAATATTCTTATTAAGTTCTACTCTACTCTACACATATAATGGTGCTACTTGTTTACAATATATAGTTTTTTATCTTGTGCAAATATTTCTTTGTCAGTGGCAGCATTTAGAGTCAGTAGTGTACATAAATTGAAGCTCTGTGATAAATGATTAGGCAATATTTAAATACAATTATCTATTAATCTCTTTTCGATGTTTTTGCTAACATGGATATATTTGTCAATATGCATCTAATTATTGTTTGACACAAATCTATGCATACATGCTTAGTTTGATATAGCTCAGAAAATATTGAAGCAAAAGATGAGAATGATAGGTCACCAGCATTTTCCTCTTTTGTCTACGAGGGTTGTCCTGAAAGTTCGTGGACAACCAATTTATTTTGCTTCACAATACTTTCTTCGTGAAAAAATATATATCCAATACAAGCTAAACATCCATCAAGTACTTTTCCGGTGAAGAGAAATAAATTTTATGTGCATTTATTTTACAATAGGACCTTTAACAACCCTACATAGGGGTACCCGGAGCACGTCAAAATTTGGACTTTTTGGTTACCAATAACTGTGTTTTAAGATTTAATTTAACGTAGGAGATAGACGGGAAACGTAATAATTAATGTTTAAAAACGTGACGTCACATTCCGACTCAATATTGTTTTGATTTTATCATTATCGCGTTAATGATTGACATTTGAGGATAATTTGAAGAAGTCTGATATGGGAGAAAATCTGTCAAAAAAGACGACGTCGGACGTTTGGGCGGAGCAGCGCGTTCTTATGAAATTTTGCGTGGAACAAGAAAAAGCGCGTGCAGAGACAATAGAATGGGCTAGGTCTTCTACGAAGACACCAAGTGTGTCGCGTTCTCTCGTTTGCAAATGGCAAAACGTTTCAGAGGAAACAGCAGCAGATTCGCAGTTGGGAAGACCAAGTGTTATAACTGATAGGAATTTTAATTTGGTGAATGACGTCGTGTATGGAGATACGGCAAAATACGATAAGAGATATCGGGGGAGGGGGGGGGGGGGGGGGGGGGGGGGGAATGTGAACTGTCAAAAGAAATGTTAACAAAATCCCCACTGAACATTTGAAAATGAAAAGAGCTTGTGAACGATGGGTGCCTAAACTTCCCTCTGAAGAAAATAAAGCAGCTCGAGCCTTTGCGGCAAAGTCAATTTTTTTGGCCGTTTGAACGTTTGAACGTCGTAACGTCATGCCGTGCTCCGGGGTGCCTCAACCTTCTTCACAAAAACCTATGTAATTCTGTTAACAATGGAAGGAATTCATTCAAATTTTGAAATATTGTGTTCAAGATATTTCTTAATGATATCATGTTTGTGTAATATATTCTTCTTTTCTCATTTCGATGTATTAGACTGTGTCCACGAACTTTCTAGACAACCCTCGTAAATGTTTTCCCAAACATATGCTATATAAGACGGCAAACCAAGGTCTTGCTTTGAAAAAAGGATATGAAAATACAGAGGGAAATGTAAGTATAGAGAACAAGATGTGTTTGTGAAACAAAAATGCCCAAAAAAGGCCAATGTTAAGTTTTCACATTAAGTTTCGGAGTGACTGACAGACATATAGACAGACAGCGGTAAAACAATATGCCCCCATTATTTCAATGCAGGTGCATAAAAAGGACCCTTTATTCTTGATTGTGTTTTGTTGAGCTGTAGTCAGCTATTCCTTTATATATTTACAAACTCTAGGGATTTCAACACAACCTATAGGAGATACATGGTCTTTACCCCTTCCCACATAGCAAAATTTTAGACTTGTCCAAATTCAAAGATGTTGCAGACGACAATTTCATGTACATGTATATTCAATATTACAGTTTTTGGTCTTTTTAGGTAGAAAACATTGTGGGAAATGAAGAAATTGCTTGTCACAAGCAATGTCTTCATTTTCCACAATGTTTTCCAAAGCCATTATCTTGTAGGGAGGCAAAAAGAATCATTGTGTGGTAATGGGTTAACCCTTTCCCAAACAAGAACCAGTTTGGACATCCCTGTCAGATAAAGCTGGGAAAACTTTAAAGCAGAATAAGAAAATGTTGATAATCAGCATTTTCTCCTTTTGCCTAATTTTTTTCTGTTCAATATTGTACAGAACATATCAAAACATTATTAACATCCATCTTGTCTTCTGCAGCAGCTTTGAACGTGAAAAAGACCATTTTTTCTGTTTGGGAAAGGTATAAACATTGCAGCTTGGCAGAACGCTTCAACTGATGTCATATGCATTCCGAAATATTGAGGCAAAAGTAGAATTAAAAAATTTCATGTGAACATATCGTAACTTTTCAACAAAATCCTTGTATCAGCAGCTTAAAAACAAGATGCAGATATGAAGTTTTCGTTGAAAAGCATTGATATATACATATTCAATATGATTATGTGCATTTTGAAGGTACATTGTTTTAGTTTTGAATGTTTCAAAACACAATGTCTCACAGAAAATCTGCCAAGCTATTTAAAGACAAGCATACAACTGTGAACAATCGAGAAAGGCATACCCAAGAATATATCACAACATACAGAAACTTGAAGAATATCAATAGTGAACAATTTAGAATAGAAACATGATATCTTAATTATATGGATATATGCTTATCACTGTGGATAATCACATGACTGAGAATTTTAAAAAAATCTTCAATATTTTTGTTGATACTTGAACAATTTGAATTCAGGTTGAAGCAGAGAAGGTGGGAAATGCCAGAAATAAGCTAAATGTGGTAGATTATTGAAAAATCAACTGATAAAAAGGTTATCGAAGATAAACCAAAATTTTGGTTTATCTTCAATAACTTTTTCATCAGTTGATTTGTCATAAATACACCACATCAATCTAATGTGTGACATCTGTCCACCTTCTCTGCTTCAAACCGAATTCAAATCGATACCGTATTAACAAAATTATTGAAGATTTTCTGAAATTGTTGTATCACGTGATTATCCACCATGTTTATTAAGCTTTATTATGATGAAGTAAACAAATTCAAATGGTGCCTTAATTATAATACTGTCAGCTTCAAATTCTTCCTCAAACTTTTCCAAACCTTTCAGTGATATTTCAGAAATCACAAAATATCAGTGAACCTTAGAATATCATGTTTCTATTTCATGTAAAACTGCTTTCTTCCTCTTACCTATTGCATTGTAGGTTATGGCCGTTGTTGGCTGAACAATTTTATTTTAGTTTGACAATGAATACCAATGAAATAAATCCCATTCATTACCAAACCTCTTTGAAGTCTATAAATGATTCATTACAATTCAAGCATTTTAATATATTTTTCCCTACAATATCAGTTAGAATTATTTTGGATAATTTAGAGGCCACAAAATTAGACACTCAATTGATGACACAATCTTAAAACAGGTTCATAAGTAGATGAAGGACTGCATAAGCTTGTTTTGAAGTCATTCCGAAAAAAAGTACAACTTGGTGAAGATGTAACCAGTCCAACCAAAATTACTGATATATTAAAGCATATCAGCATGTTAGGACATTGTAAGAGTGTATGCTTTTATATGCTTTGCTACAGGCTATACTTTTACAATAGGCTATCAATATGCATATTTTATATAGATCTATTAAAAGTATTTCAATAGTCTTTGTTTATGAGGAAGAAAGCTTATATAGGAAACTAAGGGAAAGCGTTAAGCATTTTGTGTTACCTGAATCCCATTAAACCATCATTGCTAAAATCATTTAATATGTTTTATTGTAAATGTTCAAATTTGTTAACATTTAATAATTTAAGTCCAGATTTGGAAAAAGGACCCCATAGCATTTGAGAATAACATGGATCCAGATCAGCCTGTGCATATGCACAGTCTGATCAGGATCCATGTTGTTCTCTAGTAGCTGTTTCATTATCTGTTGCAACTGTTTGCGACAAGCATGGTTCCTGATCAGTCTTCACTTCTGAAAAGGCTGATCTGAGAACATGGTAGACACAAACTTTATCCAGATCCGGACTCATTTGAATAATTATATTGAAATTGGAAATAATTGTATATTTTATAAGTTTACATACACACACTATTTATGAAGAATGACATTGCCATCCTTCCAAAAATTTCATAGTGTAGTACAAGGTTTTGAAGACAAGTGACAATTTGTACAGATTTGTAAGGATTTTGTTCCATAATCCTAATGTAAACAAGAGCAGTTGCTAAGTTGACTAATTTCCCTGATTGGCATGGGTCACAATTTCAAAATCAAATGAGCCAGGATCTGGAAAAACGTCCCTTAATGCTTTTGAGCCCAACATAGATCCAGATCAGCCTGTGCATACCCACAGTCTGATCAGGATCCACGTTGTTCTCTAATAGCTTCTTCGTGACCTGTAGTAACTTAAAGAGAGCAGCATGGATGCATATTGGACTGCATTTGACAATGGGTTGATCTTTAAACTCATTTTTTTAGAAATGCTATAAGGGACATTTTTCCAGATCCTGGCTCAAATTATCTCCCTTGGTTGACCTCTGAGAGGAAAGAAATTTCTTCATGTTCATGTCATGTTGATAATTCCTGTGAATTTTCATCAAAATCTTTCCAGTCGTTTTGGAGGAGTTAATTGTACTGCCAAAAAATGAGGACAGACAGATAGACAGTGATTCCTAAATACCCCTAAAACTTAGTTTGCAGGGGGTATAATTCAAACTTTCTTTGTAATTCAACATTTTATTGTTCTTTAAAACAAACTGAAGGATAACTCCATGCTTCATCTAAATTAAAAGACTAGCCTCGGCTTGAAAACAAGTGTATTAAAAATTTAACCCTTTCTTTAACACCAAAATTTTAGACCTGTCCAAATTCAGATCTTCCCAATGACAAAATAAATATAACTTGAGGCATTAAATGTATATTATAACATAGAAAACATTGAGTGAAAAAGAAAAAGTCATTTTCTCCCTTCTCTTATTGTTTTTCAAAATTTTCTATTGCAGGAATGTAACTAGACAGCCCTGGCGGTCTGGAAGCGCTCCACAGGCCTGACTGTTTGTCTTGTTGAATGCAATTTGAAAGGTTCAGGCTGCACAAACAAGCAAGCTGGAAATTTCAAGCAAGTAAGATCTTATGGTCAGTAAAATTCTGTGAGTTATTGTATTGATTAATGAATACTAATGGTTGTAAAAGTGAATTTTAATAATAAGGCCAAAAATGGCAATTTTGTCAATTTTAAGGGCACTAAACTCATGACGTAAAGTTCAAATCAAGCTGAAAATTATACCAAGGCAAGATGTTATAGTCACCAACGTTCTGTACAAGTTTTGTCTTGATAAGTCAATATTTGTAGTTGCAAGAGTGAAATCAAAGTCAAAATAGAGCCGAAAATGGCATTTTGTCAATTTCAAGGGCACATAACTCATGATGTAAAATTCATATCAAGCTGAAAATTACATGAATGTAAGATCTTATGGTCACCAACATTCTGTACAAGTTTTGTCTTGATAAGTCAATATTTGTAGTTGATTGCGTGAAAACAAAGTCAAAATAGGGCCGAAAATGGCAATTTTGTCAATTTCAAGGGTACATAACTCATGATGTAAAATTCAAATCCAGCTGAAAATTATACCAAGGCAAGATCTTATAGTCACCAACATTCTGTCCAAATTTTGTCTTGATTGGTCTATATTTGTAGTTGCTAGAGCGAAAACAAAGCCAAAATAAAGCCGAAAATGGCAATTTTGTCAATTTCAAGGGCATATAACTCATGATGTAAGATTCAGATCTAGCTGAAAATTACACCCAAGCAAGATCTTATAGTCACCATTATTCCATTCAAGTTTTGTGTTGATTGGTAAATATATGTAGTTGCTGAAGTGAAAACAAAGTCAAAATAGAGCCGAAAATGGCAATTTTGTCAATTTCAAGGGCACATAACTCATGATGTAAAATTCAGATCAGGCTAAAAATTATACCCAGGCAAGATCTTATAGTAACCATCATTCTGTCCAAGTTTTGTCTTGATTGGTCAATATTTGTAGTTGCTAGAGTGAAAACAAAGTCAAAACAGCCATTTTTGACATTCAAGGGCAGATAACTCCAGACTTTCTACTTCAATCAGAATTCTTTCAAGGAATCTGAGAGAGGGTCACCCAAGGGTCATTCCTGTGAAGTTTGGTTGAAATCCATCTGGTGGTTTTTGAGAAGAAGATTTTTAAAGGAAAAGTTTACGGACGGACGGACGGACGGACGCACGGACGCACGGACGCACGACGGACACAGCGCCATGACAATAGCCCGCTGGCCTGTCGGCCAGTGGAGCTAAAAACCCAGGAACTTTTTATGAAAGGGTTAAAACATAAGATGGAAAGGTTTAGCAAAATATGGTTGCAAGAATGATAATGATACTTTACCTTGCAATTTTCTGTTTTCCCATACCAATTTTCCTTTTTCTAACATGGGACATTTTATCAGCAAGGAAAGATGGCTGCTCATTTGGGGATGATGTCATAAAATCTAATGCCTGGATTAAAGATAGACAATTTGATGATGAAAAGCAAAACGTTTAAGCTGCCTTTAGTTCTACCACTATAAAAGCAACTCTGTAAAACAAGATGTTGCATGTATATTCCCTGTGAAAAGAAAATGACAAATTGATTTCAAAATAAATTTACTTTTACCCTTCACCAGACGACACTAATTTGGAGTTTCGAATTTGAAAAGTACAGCAGACGACAATTTCAAGTTGATGAAATCATAAAAATCCTGCCATTCTGGGTTGGAAAACATTATTCATTTTCCACATTGTTTACCCAAGGTTTTTTATTCGATGGGCGTCAAAAGGTGTCACTATGTAGGAATGGGTAAATTCATATTGCTAATATAGTAGATATCCGAGGAGATGCCTTCTTAAAAATACACATTTATGTGAAAATCCACTCATTATTGTAGAAAAATCATGTTTACAAGATGTGAATGGACATATTATTTGGTGGACGGACAAAGAAAATGGCATCAATATCGTCGGTGGAAAGTCAAAATCTCTTAACTACAGCTTATTCAAGCTGTAGTTACGAGGTTTTGATCCCCCACCAATGATATAAGTCCATCTTCAAGAAATCCCACCAACCCCAACCCCCACCCTGAAATAGGGAAATTACTGCAGCTAGAGTAGTTTAACTCATTCCCAAATTGCAATTTTGGGCAGTCCAATTTAAAAGTTGCTTTAGATGACAAAATAAACATTAATGAAAATTAAACTGGTATGCATAATATCCCAGAAAAATATTGAGGCAAAAGGAGAAAATGCTGGCGATCAGCATTTTCTTTTGTCTCAATGCTTCCAAATCTTTTTCTAATAGAAACATCAAAAGAAGGAATCATTCAGGAGAGGATTAACAGCCATAATCAGTTGATTAATCCTTTGCCAAACAAGACCTGGTTTTGACTCCCCTAAATTAAGGTATAAAGTGCCTAATCAAAAACACCACTTTCTAGCCATACGAAATGTATCAAATTACACACACTTGTAAATACACTTCACAGAAGTTGATTCACCGTGCCAGATTTCAAGATTATGCTTCAAGAAGAAAATAATTTACAAATATCATTTTACTCTATATTCATATGCAAGGGAGGTAATTTTGAATATTTTTGTCAAATATTTCCATAAATATGCATTAATTCAAAATTCTAAACCATACAAAATGCTTATGTTTGTATTTGGAATGGAAATGTAACACAGTTTAGGAATTACTGGCACTTTTCAAATTTTGCCGCTGGCTTTTTGGTGCTAATTAGGCCCTTCTTACCTTAATACAAAATGCTTGAGAAAATATAGCGACAAAAGAAGAAAATGCTGATCATCAGCATTTTCTTCTTTTGTCTCAATATTTTCTGTGCTTTATTGTATATAAATCTTATCTTTGAATACAGCCAATTTTTTGTCGGTAGCTCCTTTCAAACTGGAAGGGGTAAAATTTCGGCCATTTGGGAAAGGGTTATGAAAGGATTATAGATTTTACCTCGTCTTCTTGTGAAAATTTGTCATGGTCAACATATGTAAATATTCTGTTGTTGGGTTTCGATTTATTTCTGAAATAAAATAACAAGATTGCCATAGTTACAATACCGGTATACGCCCAAGGCTGCAATTTCAATAATCCCAAGAGACTAAGTTTTAAGGGGGCATAACTCAAAAATCAATGAACCATAAAATACTTACTTCATGCACATCTACCCATAAAGGTGATAACATTGACCAAGTTTCAATAAGATCCAGCCAGAAACTGGATGGATGGACGGAGAAGATGATGCCGTAGGCGTTTAAAAATGTATTTACAAAAGAGGTCAATACTTTTTTAATGACAAAGATCTGTATTCTTTTTAAAACCATTCCTGAATTTGATGTCACTTGAAAGAAACTTTTGGGAAGCATTATGCGAATAAGAAAATGCTAATTACAAACACTCCTTCCATTTCCCATCTTAATTGTTCACCCTTTCTTAATAAGATTTTAGGTTTTGGTTCACATCTTCAGTTAAGAGGGGGTAATAACATTCTAAATTTGTTATTTCAAATCCAAACCCTATGTTGTGGGTACTCATATAAATCATCACGATAAGACAATGCAAATTGGTTTAGGGTTAAGTGAATGGAAAATATAATACATTTTGTAAAGCCAACTTACCGGTCTCTGCATCTGCAGTTCGGCACTGTTTTTTTTTTTTTTTTTTTTTTTTTTCATCTGAAGCTCCTCTCAAAAGTTTAAGCCTCTCTTACAACCCGTCATGCGTCTTTATAAATCATGCATCTTCTGAGATTTTTAAAATGTACGATTTAAAAGGACATAAGCTGGGTAGTAAGAGAGGCTCAAAGAATTGTCCTGTCAATTCTTTGCAGTGTGCAGTCTGCGTTGTGGTTGCGTCCACCAAAATCATATGTTGCATGTGAGTGCATTGTACGACTATGCCTATGTTTTAGACGCAGACCGCATGCAGGAGCATGTGCCACCTGTTGTTAGAGAGGCTTTAGATGAATCCATAGATTGAATGCATGTTGATATGAAATTGACTACTTACAGTATATTTTTCACCTCACTGTGATATTTCATTTCCACTGGTGTTGTACAATTACTTTCATTGCTGTACATCTCTAACTCTCTCTGTAAACACACAATATATAACATTTGTTCATAATCTAACCCTTTCCCAAACAGCAAAATTCTAGACTGCTCCAAATTTAACAAGAGCTGTCCGAAGACAGCGTGCTCGACTTTCTAAGTTGCTTAGTATAAAGGGGGCATAACTCCAAATATAGTGGAGCCAGGGTCAAGGGCCCTGGTAGTAAGGTAGAGGGTGTGATGGTGAATAAGTATTCCAAGTTTGGGTTGAATCCCTTTGATAGTATGGAAGTTATTGATGTTTGAAAAAACTTTAACCTTTGTTGCAACGCCGACGCCAACGCCAAAGCCAACGCCCGGGTGACAGTATAAGCTCTCATTTTCTTCAAAAAGTCGAGCTAAAAATGTTGCAGACGACAATTTGAAATTAATGAATTTTTTTTTTGCCATTTTGTATAGGAAACTGTACACAGGAAATGAAGAAATTGCTTGTCACAAGCAATTTCCTCATTTTCCACAATGTTTTCCGAAGCAATTATCTTATAAGGAGTCAAAAAGAGTCATTGTGGTGTGGTAATGGTTTGATATAATGAATGTACTCAACTTGCGACCCGATGATCGTTAGTGTGAGCCCTGCTCAAGGAGTTCAGAGATGTGTCTTTGAGTAAATATTTCACTGTCTTTGACTCCTTACAAAAAGTAAATGTCTAAAATTGGAAATTATGGAAAGGGAAAACAAAGTCAACATCAAACCTTTTCCTAACAAGACCTGGTTTTGGTGTCCCTAATAGAAACGGCTTAGGAAAACATTGAGGCAAAGAAGAAAATGCTTGGATTCAGGATTTTTCCTTTTACTTCAATATTTTTGTGCTATACAGGGGTTTTCCTAGTCATTTTAGGAAAAGGAGACTGGCTTAATTGGAATTTTTTTAAAGTGCAAAATAGCTCATTTTGGGCTTAAAAAGTTAGTAAAACATGCATTTTTCAACAATGAATAAGGCATTTTAAATAGATTGGGAAAAATGGAAGAAAATCTGCTTTGGGAACACAGCCTTTTGCTTTGGGTATGCCAAACTTGTCTAATTTGGATTTCTAGGGCCGCAGATAAGTAGAAAGACCTCCCCCAGAGGCAGATCCAGGATTTCTGTGAAGGTTCGTTTTTAGAATGAGGGAGATTCCTTTTACAAGTATTGCATAATTTTGACTGATTTTCTGCATGAAAATGAAATAATCAGGCTACTAAGGGCATTCATTTGAAGCCCTTGAACCCCCCCCCCCCCTAGATCCACAACTGCCCCCTGTAGCCTGATTATCTCATTTTCATATATATAGGAATTAGTAAAAATTGTGTAATAATTGATTCAGTCGGCACAATCCCTTCAGCCAAATTCCCAGTCAAAAACGTTGTCAGTCATAAAAAGTGGACCTGTCACCTCAGGGGTCGATTTAACCGCTGGTCCGCCAGCCTGTGGCCAGTTGAATTTACCTCGGGCCAGTAGAACAAGCCAGAAGCTAGTCCGTTTGGCCAGTTGCAAATTTACTACATAGTCATAAAATTAGATCATAAATAGATTTAAATCCTATCAGAAAATGTCATTGTTAAGCTGAATATCTTCGCAAATAAATCATAGTGGTTAATTTTGCTTCGATTGTGTGCACACCGTTACTGAAAGACGTCTACAAGCTGGAATTTCACAAATCGCACACGGCCAATGTTTACAGCGGTACATAGAAATACCGAAAAGCACTGTTAAACACTGAAAAGCATTATTGATTACCAAAAAACATTATTAGAATATAGATTTTTCACATAGTTTGTAGGAACTCAAGAGAAAATATGTACCGAAACGCATATTAAATATGTTTTTTATCGATCTTCCGTAAAGTCCTACATGCACTAAATCCTCCCAAGTGCCCGTTTTGGTATTTACTTAGGCTTTTCAGTGTTTGGTTTAGGGTATTTCTACGGACCCTGTGTTACAGTCCATTTCCACCCATACGTTTTGAAAAACAAAATTTGATTGGTCGACGGACACTGAACAGTCCAATTACATATTGCGTTGTAATATTGACTTGATCAAAGCTAACAATGTGATGTACCTATGACGTAGTCACTGTTTGGAGGTTTTTATTTGACATTTGATTTTGTCAATATAGAGCGTTTCTTGACAAATTTTTCACATGCTAATTCTGTCATGCAATTTTTGACCATATTTCCATCTAAAAATTTGGACCAGTGACAAATTAGTTGGGCCAGTTACTTTCCATCTTAACTGGCCCTGCTGGCTAGTTACAAATGCATCCTTAAGTCGACCCCTGCACCTGCACTCATTCGGTGGAGGTGAAAGTTTCGGTTTTTTTCGTTAAAGCATTACCAACTTTCAGAATTAATATCTTGACAGTGCTCCTGAAATATTTTGAAAATCTACTTGTCCACGGACAAGTCTTGATCCAAAATTGACTTGTCCGTATCAAAAATCAACTTGTCCGTACAAAACCCATACACTTTTCCATAGCTTCATTTGTTTATTGCATATCTATTACGACTGTCTAACTATTGTCTTCAACAAATTTCGTACATTTAACTATCAGTAATTACATTGTATGAAAAAAATGTGAGAAAAAGAAAAAAACATTTTTTATTATCACAGGATTTTTCACTTGTACACGGACAACCTAGCTTTCAAAATCTGCTTATCCGTACAGGTAAACGCTACTTAACGGACAAGTCGGACAACTCGGGCAACTTATTTCAGAAGCACTGCTCGATGACTACACCTGATTATTAAAATGTGTTGGTAGTTAGAATAGAAAATTTAAATCACATTCTTTAAAGAAAGAGTTTTGTTTATGAATTTTAACGATGGATTTTTGAAATATTCTGCCTCAAAAATGGTATCATGTAACGATAAAGACTGAAGAAGTACCCTCGATGAAAAAATGAAAGTGATGCTATGACGTCATGCCAACTGATTCTATAGGAAAACAAACCCTATTTGTACGTTCAAACTTCCTCCATACAAATCTTGGATCTGTTGCAGAACCTGACACTGACCTGACTAAAGACTTTCTGTTGCCAACTGATGATCATCTCCTCCTTATCCTTGATGCCTTGTTTGGATAAATCCTTTGGTTCCCCATCTGGACTTTTTGCAACTTGGGGAACCAGGGCTGAGGATGTTATTCTGTCTATCTTCACACTGCAGAAAAATGATAAAAGTTTCAGTTTTTTTTCTGAAATACCCGATTAAACCTTTACCAAACGGCAAAATTTTAGGGTGATCCACTTCAAAAACTGTCACAAATGACAAAATGGATGTTATTAAAGACAGGATTTGAGTAAAATATGACAAAGAAAATATTGAGACAAAACGAGAAATTGCTGGTTATCAGCAGTTTATACCTTTATACCTTTATCTTCGGGCCATAAATTTGGATGTTAATCCATAATGGCCCCTCTAATCTTCTTTAGTCTCTGTACGTTGTTCTATGGTTGCGCTAACATGATGGCTTAAATTTATTTACATTCCAATCTTCACAGTTTAGCCGCGACTTAAACATGTTCACTGATGTCAATGAAACACTTTCTTCGGATAGATCATTCCATAAGTCTATTGATCTTTGTGTAAACGTGTTTCTTCTTTTGTTTCAATGTTTTCCCAAACCTTATCTACTAGGGACGTCAAAGCCAGGTCTTGTTTGGGAAAGGGTTAAATTAATAAGCATATCGACCAAATTTAACTTTACCGTTTTGACACGATAGACGTCGCGCTCAATGTTGGCGTACAATTGCGTAACCGACGTTATTTTGGAATGACGCTACACTACATTACAAAAAAGAGCGGAAAGCAACTTTTCTCGTGATTTCACTCCGGTTTTAATTCTGTTTCGGCGTGTCACATACTACATGTATATATTTTTAGCTTCAATGTATAGATATTGATGTCTTTGTACCAGATCTAGTCAGAGAAAAAGAAGCATTTAACTTATTTTCTCTTTCGATTACAAAAATCTCCGAAAGACGTATTATTGTATTAAGAACTTTCTAAAACCGTACTATTTTTATTTCAAAATGGCATTAATTTAAAACTGTCATTATATGAACAAAATAAAATTGATGTATACTCTAAATAGCAATCATAAAAAAATAAATGAATAACGAAGAATAAATGTCGCAACCTAAGAATCCGAAATTAAGATGCTTTCCAATATTTGCCTCTTTGTGTTCGCCATCCGCCATAACCTAGGTATCGAGTAAATATAATTATACATTAAAAGCACATGTGAATCTGATCGTATTAATTTAGAACTTGATATTTCATATAAAAATTCAAATTATCTTAATAAGCTTTCTCTCATATTCATGTAGTAACAGATTTTTAAACAACGTCGTTGACGAGCGTCGCAGATTATTCACGCTTTTTGTGCGTTCACACATTGGATTGTTATTTAGATTCTCTTTTTATTTTGTATTATTAACAAGACATGACATTTTTACATTTTGTTATGTTTTTAACCTTTCTATATATTACTACATTTGGGTTGGTATATCAACCGAAAATAACAAAAACAAACTCCACCAAACAATTTTCTCCACTTCCCTATCTGACGTTTTCACTCTTTTTCCATGTCGTTACGTCGTACCATATCCCTAGCTATATCCTTGTTTTACAATATTGAGCCTTGAAATTTTTCTAAGTATCTTATATGATGACCTTCTTTAGGTAAATCAAATACCAGATGTTTTGCTTGAGCATGTTTTGAAAAAATAATCGTTTTATGAAGATTTACAAGTATAATTTCACGGCGTGCTACGGGGTTGCGTTCCTTAACCCTTTTAATGAGAGAAAAAATATTGTTTTTATGAATTGAGACTTATGATATTTTATCAGAGAGTTAATAATATGATAAAATTGCATACGGGAAAAAATGCAATCGAATGAAAGGTAATAAAGTAATAATGAAATTCTACGAACTTTTTGTTCAGCCCTCGTACGTGATGTTGACGGTTGACGTAACGTTTTCGGACAGTGTGACATTTTCGCTAGATTTACAAAAGAACGTTTTTCTTCTCGACAAACAATCAAATTTCGCAAAATTGCACATTTACTTATTGAACCATGTTTGTACTCTTATTTTGATGTCTTTTTATATAATTAAATGTGCTAATACGAATTTTAACATGTCTTTATTTGTACACATTAAACTATTTAGTGTGTTTTTCGGCGCGTGTGACAGTGTCGCTAGAATTAAAAAGTTAAATTTTTCACAGATTTTAAAACGTGAAACTCCACAAAATAATATATCTTTCAAAACTACAAACAATGTACTTCGAAATCAACAAATAAAGTTTCTACAATAAAAGACATGTTTTTCTGTTTTGCCGTACTGATTAAATACATCCAAATAAAAAATCAGAATCTTACCTTTTCACCTATACTAATTAATTACACATTATTTAAGTCATTTGCGTCTTTTTTCTGTAAAACGTGTTTCGACTTATAGAAGAGATGACTTCACGTCATTCCTTAAACGATTTGGTGAGAAAAGCGTTGTTTTTTGTCATTTTCGGACACATTTTCACTCACGATTGTGTTAATTTTGTTACATCTTACCTTATCATTTAATGACGTTCGTAAATGTTTCGCATTAGATTAAAACTATTTAGAATCTTTAAAAATAGTTTTCGTTGGTAGCATTCACAAGAAAAATCATTGCCGAATCCGACGATATAAATATCGCAATATTTTATAAATCCTATGCATTCTGGTGGTAGTTTGAAAAGGAGCCGTATGGCGTTTTTTCGTTTGTACGCCAACATTGAGCGCGACGTCACTATCGATTAAAAACAAACAGTTGTTTTCTTACCCCACCCACTCATTTTGCATTATGTCAGAAAGGAATCTTGCATTTTGTTAGCTTAAAACAAAATAACAGGCCTTCGCAATCATTTCACGAGCAAGAGTTGGTCACATTTAGACAAACCGCCATAGTTTTACCTTATTATAAGGTTCTTTACCGGGTCTGCTGACCGATAATATGCCGTCCCAACGTCAGGTTCGTACAAGTCCGCCATGACGCTCCAATGTAAACAAACGAGATTCGCACTACGATAGTTTCGCACCTTTTTTCATTTTTTTATTTATCATTTATTCATTTATTTATTCATTTATTCATTTAATAATAATAATAATAATAATAATAATAATAATAATAATAATAATAATAATAATAATAATAATAATAATAATAATAATAATAATAATAATAATAATAATAATAATAATAATAATAATAATAATAATAATAATAATAATAAATTAATAATTAATAATAATTAATAATAATAATAATAAAAATAATAATAATAATAATAATAATAATAATAATAATAATAATAATAATAATAATAATAATAATAATAATAATAATAATAATAATAATAATAAATATCATCATCATCATCATCATCATCATCATCATCATCATCATCATCATCATCATCATCAGCATCATCATTATCATCATCATCTTCTTCTTCTTCTTCTTCTTCTTCCTCTTCTTCTTCTTCTTCATCAAGAATTATTCATACAGAAAATAAGCCTAGGCTACAGTAGGTGTACAGTCATAGGCGTAGCAACCCGTACGCAAAAAAAACCCGCAAAATTTGTGTACTCATCGCATTTTTATGTGGATTTTTTTTATTTTGTTTCCCTTGAAATACCCTAAAAACCTGAATCGCCATTAAAATAAATAGGCATAGGCCTACCAAATATCCACAAGGAGCCACGAATGACCATGCAAAGCCTACATTAAATTTTCAACAACAAAAATTCTGGGAGATGCCTGCAAGACCCACCCCAGCAGTATGGAGCCCGCCATCAAACCTCCCCTGATACATTAGGCATGCGTTTTGCGTACAATTTATTTTCGGCTAGCTACGCCAGTGACAGTATCCGCTCGGATCGATGTCTATGGATCAGTTTGGTATTTGTCGATTTAACATTTTCCCAAACCAAAAAAAAAAAAAAAAAAATGGATGGTTCAATATGAATGCTCCTATGAAGAGGCAAAACACTGTGTGGCGATTAAAGACAAGATTTAGGCCTATGAACGATTTAGCGCAGAAAATATTGATGCAAAAGGAGCAAACGCTGATTATCAACATTTTTCTTTTTGCCTCAACGTTTTCCAAGCTTCTTCTATCAAAGACTTCAAAACAAGGACTTGTTTGGGAAAAGATTAATAAAGAAGACATTGAAGTCTGAATGCAATTTTCAGCTTTGTCTGAAGATTACATGGAGAGTTATGTGCCCTTGAAATTGAAAAAAACTGTCATTTTCGATTGTATGTTTATAACCATAAAAAGGCCTATTAACCAATCAACAAAAAACCTGAACATAATCTTGCTTGGCATAGCCTAATTGCATACCAGTCATTTTCAACCTGATCGAAATCTTACATCCTGAGTTATGTGCCCTTGAATTTGACAAAAATTGCCATTTTCTACTTCATGTTCACTCTGTTTACATCCATATCAATTACCAAACAGGTCAAAACTAAAACAAAATGTTGGTGAATATAAGAAATCGCTTTACTTGTCTCTCAGCTTGATAGGAATCTTAGATCTGGAGTTATTTGCCAATCAATCATGGTATATAATCACGTCACTCAGAATTTCAGATAATCGTCAATAGCTTTGTTAATACTTTACAATTTTTAATTCGGTTTGAAGCAGAAAATGTTGAAAATGCCAGAAATAAGCTGTACGTATTGGAATTTTGAAAAAAAATCAACTGATAAAAAAGTTATTGAAGATCAACTAAAATTTTGTTAATCTTCAATAATTTTTTATCAGCTGATTTTCAAAAAATCATCACGTCCATCAGATTCTAGATAGCCTACTGCGTGACTCTGCTTCAAACCGAATTCAAATTGGTAAAGTATTAAAAAAACGAAGATTTTCTGAAATTGCTGCATCACGTGAATCTTATCCCCCGTGAATCCATATTTGACCAAATTGCTATAAATTATGAGTGTTAAGAGTCCCCACATATTCACCAATGAAAACAAATATTGCAGACCATGTAATCTTTCATGAGTGTACTTCTCAGTGTACTTTTCAGCATACTAGTTATTTCATTTTATTTCATTTTGTCAAAGAACAAGTTCCAATAATTTGAATTGGGACACAAAAATAGTATTGTTTGTCATTTGCACCCAGAATTTTTCAATCCCAAAAGTGTGTAATTTGAAACTCTTAATTTCCCAAATAACATGAATAAGACAATACATGAATCAATTACAAAAGTCAAAACTTGTGTTGTACATTACAAGAAATTCAGGCCTGTGGTGCGACTCAAGACCTTCAGGTCTTTCTAGTATCAAGTAAACCGTGATGTAATTTCGGACAAACAATATCATATGAGAATTATATATATCATATAATCATAGTATGCTGTTATTAAACATCGCAACAACAGCTTGATGGTAACCCATGTGACTTTTGGGAAGTGTTCACTCCGAAAAATCGTCTGCTTCAAGTATTTTTTGTTCTATTTCTAAGCTTATAGGCCTACTCTACGGTTTTTAACGCGATAAATTGTTTGAGAGAGCCATTTCCGACCCTGACTCACTCTGCACCGAATTCCATACTTTCTTCAAACACCCAAGCGAAATCATTAATTTGAATGTTTGAAGAAACCATGGGATTGGTACGGGGTGAAATAAAACCGGACACGGCCCTCTCATGTTGGCCTGTATATGTTACAGTCAATCTGTGAAATCAGCCATTTCATGAAATTTTTAGCCATTTTCAGCCATTTCATGAAATGGCTAGAGCAATGTTTTAGCCATTTCATGAAATGGCTAAAATTTTCAGCCATTTCATGAAATGGCTAAAACATTGCTCTAGCCATTTCATGCTATTTCATGAAATGGCTAGAGCAATGTTTCAGCCATTTCATGAAATGGCTAAAACATTGCTCTAGCCATTTCATGAAATGGCTGAAATAGGAAAATCAGAATAAAATAACAGAATTTGAAAGCTGTAACATATACACGTACGGTGCACTATTTATCGTCAAAATCCGTAGAGTATTATAGATCGTCCAAAAAGAGTGACATATAAACAATAGGCTATTTCATTTACAAAAGGATGTCAGGCTATTTATTTGAGATTTAAATCGAGTTATGAGATAAATTACCTGTTTAAGACAATGTATATATCATTGATACATAATTAATCGGGTTAATAACGGTATAATTTAAGAAAACAAAAAGTAAACATCTGCCACTCTTTTTGGACGATCTATAGCCGAGAAATAACACAAATCATACTTGAAGCAGACGATTCATTTACGTATGCCAATTTTCAAAAACTAGATTTTTGCTAGATTAATTTACTCATGACGCTTCAATTTTATTTAAATGTCCCTGAGAATTTGAAACGCGTGGAACTCGTGCAAGTTGCACTATTTGACACGTGGACCGGTCCTACATGTACGTCCGGGTATATCAATAGCGGGTACTGGGTAGGCGGGAATTGGAAATCATTCTACAGCAGACAATTTTCTAGCAGCAGAGAGCTGAATTGACCAAACGCCAATCGACAGATCGCTCCGCCCAACATAAAATTAAAGGCAAACAATGGGGATGTGATCGTTGATAGGGAGCGATTTTATCCAGTTACTCGATTGATTCTTTTATTTCCTCCTTGAAAAGAAGAGCATGACAATACAAACATACAAACAGACATGACAATACAAACAAATACAATAGCATTTACAGTGACCGACAAAAAATGAAAAGAACAAGCATTCTGAAGTATTGCAAAACAATACCAAGTTCCCTACCGGCTTTATATATGTGTTTAGAAAAAGAAGCCCAAAAAAATTCAAAGTCCAGCATCCGTATCTTCCTCAAAAATCACTGGACCGGAACGAAACTCAACCTTGTTATGTAACTTATCAATGCGGGTCTACATACCAAAAATCAGCTCAATAGCTGCAAGTACTAAGAAAAAAAGTCTGGAAAACTGTGATTTCCCAGAAATTTTCGAAGTCCAGCATCTGTATCTTCCCCAAAAATCACTGGACCGGAACGAAACTCAAACTCGTTCTGTATTTCACCAATATGTGTTCATATACCGAAAATCAGCTCAATACCTGCAAGCGTTTAGAAAAAAAGTCTGGAAAACTGTGATTTCCCAGTAATTTTCTAAGTCCAGCATCTGTATCTTCCCCAAAAATCACTGGACCGGAACGAAACTCAAACTTGTTCTGTATCTCATCAATATGTGTTCATATACCGAAAATCAGCTCAATACCTGCAAGCGTTTAGAAAAAAAGTCTGGAAAACTGTAATTTCCCAGAAATTTTCTAAGTCCAGCATCTGTATCTTCTCCAAAAATCACTGGACCGGAACGAAACTCAAACTTGTTCTGTATCTCATCAATGCGGGTCTACATACCAAAAATCAGCTCAATACCTGCAAGCGTTTAGAAAAAAAGTCTGGAAAACTGTAATTTCCCAGTAATTTTCTAAGTCCAGCATCCATATCTTACTCAAAAATCACTGGACCGAAACGAAACTCAAACTTGTTCTGTATCTCATCAATGCGGGTCTACATACCAAAAATTAGCTCAATAGCTACCCCCGTTTAGAAAAAAAGTCTGGAAAACTAATTCACCGGACTGACGGACAGACGGACGGACGGACTGACGGACGGACTGACGGACGGACAGACGGACAGACGGACGGACGGACTGACTGACGGACAGAGTGCAAACCTAAAGTCCCCTTCGGCTTCGCCGGTAGGGGACTAAAAAGAAGGGACAATCTATGCATGAATGAATGCAAAGCTATACTTCTAATATCAATTATTGGAGCATTGCTAATTAAATGACAGAAATGTCGTAACTGTGGCCTAAATAGACCCCAGTTACGACACCCCAGTCATTATGAACATTTTATACTGAAAAATTGTAGTTATGTACATTCATATACACATAACATTCTGTGATAACATACTGTAGAAATTCTTGTCATTCGAATAATGCTATTGATGCATATAGTCTAGGAGGTAGATGAGGTTTAATTGCGGTAAAAGCACCATACAACTTTTAGACGGATTCTTGTAGCAAATTGTCTCAGGAGTTCGGAAATGCGCGTCTGACGCGCATCCGCCTAGATATAAGGGGAGAAAATTGAGGTTAAAGTTGTCTGCCCTTGGATTTTTAAGCCAAAAATGGAAATTTTACTAATATTTCTTTTAAGGAATTGAGTTATTACAAATGGTTTTAAATTGGTATATATATGCACATATCATCTCCATACATATTTTAATGATGTTTAATGAATGTTTTTGATCCATAAAAATCCAAGATGGCCGCCAGTGTCTATTTTTAGAAACAAAAGGGTGTTTTTTTAAAAAAATAAGATTTTTCCTGGGATGCATAATACGCTGATATGAATTTTTATGCATGTGTTTCATAAATAAGAACTAGGAAATTGTCTCAGGAGTTCGGAAATGCACGTCTGATGCGCATCCGCCTAGGTTTAAGGGGAGAAAATTAAGGTCAAAGTTGTCTGCCCTTGGATTTTAAGCCAAAATGGAAATCTTACTAGGCATTACTTTTAAGACATCGATTCATTACAAATGGTTTTTAATTGGCAAATATATGCACAATTCATCTCCATACATATTTCAAAGATGTTTTATGAAAGTTTTTTATCCATAAAAATCCAAGATGGCCGCCAGAATGTCTATTTTTAGTAACAAAAGGGTCTTTTTTGAAATAAGGTTGTTTTTTTTCTGGGACGCATGTATGTTGATATGAATTCTATGCACGCATTTAATAAATATAAACCAATTGGAATTTGGCAAATTAGGAAAAATAAGTTTTGGATAGTATTTGAAACGAATTTTTAAGCTTAAATTGCATTTTCATGTCCCGAGAATTTTGCGAAAAGCGTTTCGATGCATTTCTTTTAGGGCATTGATTCGTTCCAAATGGTTTTTAATTGGCAAATATATGCACATATTATCTCCATACATATTTTAATGATGTTTAATGAATGTTTTTTTATCCATAAAAATCCAAGATGGCCGCCATAATGTCTATTTTTAGTAACAAAAAGATGTTGTTTTTTTAAATAAGATTTTTTTCTGGACGCATATATATTATGCTAATATGAATCTTTAAGAATGTACATGTATTTAATAAATATTAACTTATTGGAACATAGAAAAGTAGGGAAAATAAGTTTCGGATAGTATTCTAAACAAATTCTAAGCTCAAATTGTATTTTCATAATCCTGAGAACTTTGCGAAAAGCTTTTCGATCGGTAGATAAAAGGTATTTTCAAACAGATTTATTCTTTTCAATATGAATGTGTATTATACATTGAATATGCATTTCGCATAATCAATTATTGTAAACGGATATTTAGAACCACCCGGAAAAAATTCTAAAGCCAATATGGATACCAAGATGGCCACCATTTGGGTTATTTAGAATTACATGATGAATTCTGTGGTAGAAATGGGCTAACTCATAGGAAGTTTTCCTGATCATACAAAATGGCTTTTTGTCGATTTAAGTCTGCATGTTATTGCTTCATATCTGGCTGAATCACAATCATAAATTACATATTACAAATTTGGAAAGCAATGAATCTGGTGGAATTCTATTTTTGTTACACAGAAACTTAATATATACTCCGTAAATATTGACCTGAACCTGTTGAATATGTAATGAGTAACTGTGATGCGAAATAATCACTCTTCGATGTATATTGACACGAGGAGCACGTGCAGAATACAATGTCCCAAAGCTTATGGAAACTATCGACTCTGCTCGATAGTGAGGAGCGCTGGCGAGTATTGATTATTTCGCATCACAGTTACTCATTACATATTCAACAGGTTCAGGTCAATATTTACGGAGTATACCAGGTAAATGTATTACTTTTTCCAGAATGTGGCACTTGTAAAGTTTAAAATGTACGAGTTTCGTACACAGTATCCTATGATAATAGCCTTTATTATATTATATCTTTCTGTTTCCCAGGTACACAAAATAATTGATACAATGCTGCAAAATTTTAAGACAAAAAGGAGGTCAACATGTCAGGAAATTGTACTTTATACATTGGCCAAAACTTCTGGCCTGGGGGAGTGAAACCATTTGACGAAAATACCTGGTTAAAATCACAAACATGTGCGTCTGTTAGACTGTCCAGAGGTAGTTCCTCCAAATATGCCTCGATTATTCTCCCAGACTCGTTTGATGATACCACGGTATATCACATCAGTTGCTACAGCAACTTCACTGCTATAAGGGATTCTACAGGACAATCTAACACTGTAGATGAGTCGAAATCATACACAATGTGCTATGATGTGCCAGAGAAAGCTAGTCCTTCTAGTTTTGATTTCGATCAAAAGTCTTAAAGCAGCCCTATTATTTAACCCTTTCCTAAACAGTGGCGTAGGAAGATAAATAATATTGGGGGATATGTTAAAGTGAATGGAAAAATGGGTGTATTATGGGGGGCCATAGGGGGGGGGGGAGGCCCTTTTTCTAAATTCATGGGACAGCCTGGCCCCCTGTCCCCTCTCTCCTACGCCTATGGTAAATGACAAAATTGTAGGGTGGTTAGGCTCTAGCAATTTTAAACTCTAAGGGTACCCCTTTGACCATGTGTAAAGCACATTGGAAAATCTAATTAAATTTCCTGGGGGATCTGCTTGGCATTTGGCAAGGGCTTCCACTGTTACAGGTTCAGACAGATCCTTGAGGTCTTTCTCTAAATCCTTCACTAAACCTCTCAAGTAGTAAATAAGGGCAACACTTACTGATTTTTACTCCAAGACTGGTAACCTGTATTTGTTGAGCTTCATCATCCAAGAAGCTGATGTAAAGTTTGTGCAGAAATGCCAAGAATTCAGCCCCATTGCACTCTACTAGTGGTTCCTGAATGAGATTCTTTAGTAAATTAACAGTATGATCATCAGCTGAAGGTGATTTGTCCATTAGATACTGGTAGGCTTCCTCAACCAGACCCTTGTCATGATGCAGGTTTCCTTGCAGCTTTGGTGATACTTGACTTCTTTTGCTATCATGCCAATGTCACTGATTTTTGCTATTAGTTTTTATCATGTTTTATCACACCTAATTCATATAATTACAATGACATTTGCTGCACTATCAGTTTCACATTTCCCCGGATATTCCTTTTTGAACTGGCCTTTCAATTTTGCAGGACAGTCACAAAATACACAGGTTGCAGGGAATATACCAGATGTGCTCTATGGACCAGCCTTCCCTTGTTCATTAGAGCAAATTGTGTATGATTTCGACTCATCTACAGTATAAGGTTGTCCTGTAGAACCCCTTGTGGCAGTTAAGTTGCTGTAACAACTGACGTGATATCCCATGGTATCATCAAACAAATCTGGGAATTGAGACATGCTTAGAGGAACTATGTAAAGGCTGTCAACCAAGTCTTCTAACAAGAGCTGTCCGAAGACAGCGCGCTCAACTTTCTAAGTTGCTTAGTATAAAGGGGGCATAACTCCAAATATAGTGGAGCCAGGGTTATGGGCCCTGGTAGTAAGGTAGAGGGTGTGATGGTAAATAAGTATTCCAAGTTTGGGTTGAATCCCTTTGATAGTATGGAAGTTATTGATGTTTGAAAAAACTTTAACCTTGGTTGCAACGCCGACGCCAACGCCGACGCCCGGGTGACAGTATAAGCTCTCATTTTCTTCGAAAAGTCAAGCAAAAAAAGGGAGTTTCAAGCATTCACATGGGCTTTCAAGCTATTATTGGAAGTGGTGCAGCATTGAAAATGCTGATTCAAACAAGCGCAAAAGGTACAAGTGGGGGAGGACACCTGAGAGACATTATCTCTGAGCATAGGGGGATGAATGTCCTCTCCCAAGAAAATTTTGACAATCTAAATGTCCTTAGAATCAATTTGAATGCGCTCTGAGAGGCCCACCAGAACATTATACAGTATGCTAATGCTATAATGGAAGACAGAAATTCTCTTACCTAAAAAATAAAGATGCAAATAGCATCTTATCATTCATTGACAATAATTTTACCAAATATGTAGGAATATTTTCAAAATATAGGAGAATTGCATACAGGAGTATACGAGGTACTTGAAAATATAGAACTTGTGCCCAAAATTTAGGAGTTTTAGAGAAAAATAGGAATCGTTTGACAGACTTAAACTAGTTTTGGACTGTCTAAGTGACACACATGTTTATGCTTTTAATCAGGTATTTTCATCAAAGGATTTTACTTCCCCAGGTCGTGATTTTTGGACAAGATGTAAGGTTTTAATTCTTGACATGTTAACCTCCTGTTATGTCCTTCAAATTTTACAGCATTATTTCAGTTATCGTGTGTACCTGAGAAACAGAAAGAAATGATGTTATAAAGGTTATAGGATACACTGTACATTTTAAAACTTCATAAGGGCCACATCCTGGGAAATGTAAAATACCAAGGTTCTGTGTAACAATAACAGTATTCTATTAGACTCATTCTCGAATCTGTTGTTTCTAATTGTGATTCAGCCAGATAATGAAGCAATAACATGCAGACCTGCATCAACGAAATGATTTTGTATGATTAGGAAAACTTCCTGTGAGTAAGCCCATTTATACAAAAGAATTCATGAAATGGTGGCCATCTTGGCATTCATGTTGGCATTACATAATTTTTGATGGTTATAAGTATCCGTACTAAGTGATTATGTGAACTGCATATAAAATGTATAATACACATGTATATTGAAAAGAATAACTCTGCTTGTAAATGTGTTTAATCTATGGATCGAAAAACTTTTGGTAAAATCCTCAGGGTTATGTAGATGCAATTTAAGCTTAAAACTTTGTTTAGAACACTATCCGAAACTTATTTTCCTACTATCTAAAACTTATTTTCCTTACTTTTCTATGTTAAAATAAGTCAATATTTATCAAATACATTCATAAAAATTCATATTAGCATATATATGTGTCTCAGAAAAACATCTTATTTCAAAAAAGACCTTTTTGTTACTAAAAATAGATATTATGGCAGCCATCTTGGATTTTCATGGATCAAAAACTTTCATTAAACATCATTGAAATATGAATGGGGATGATATGTGCATATTTTCGCAATTAGATGCCAGTTGTAATGAATCAATACCTTAAAAGGGATGCATCGAAATGCTTTTCGCAAAATTCTTGGGACATGAAAATGCAATTTAAGCTTAAAAATCCGTTTCAATACTATCCAAAACTTATTTTTCCTAATTTGCTAAGTTTCAATTGGTTAATATTTATTAAATACGTACATAAAAATTCATATCAACATACATGTGTCCAAGAAAAAAAACTTATTACAAAAAAAGACCCTTTTGTTACTAAAAATAGACATTCTGGTGGCCATCTTGGATTTTCATGAATCAAAATCTTTATTAAACATCTTTAAAATATGTATGGAGATGAATTGAGCATATATTTCCCAATTAAAAACCATTTGTCATAAATCAATGCTTTAAAAGTAATGCCTAGTAAGATTTCCATTTTGGCTTAAAACCAAGGGCAGACAACTTTAACCTCAATTTTCTCCCCTTATACCCAGGCGGATGCGCGTCAGACGCGCATTTCCGAACTCCTGAGACAATTTCCTAGTTTTTATTTATTAACCACATGCATAAAAATTCATATCAGCGTATTATGCATCCCAGAAAAAATCTTATTTTTAAAAAAACACCTTTTTGTTACTAAAAATAGACATTTTGGCGGCCATCTTGGATTTTTATGGATCAAAAACATTCATTAAACATCATTAAAATATGTATGGAGATGATATGTGCATATATTTACTAATTTTAAACCATTTGTAATAACTCAATGCCTTAAAAGAAATGCCTAGTAAGATTTCCATTTTGGCTTAAAATCCAAGAGCAGACAACTTTAACCTCAATTTTCTCCCCTTATACCCAGGCGGATGCGCGTCAGACGCGCATTTCCGAACTCCTGAGACAATTTCCTAGTTTTTATTTATTAAACACATGCATAAAAATTCATATCAGCGTATTATGCATCCCAGAAAAAATCTTATTTAAAAAAAACACCTTTTTGTTACTAAAAATAGACATTTTGGCGGCCATCTTGGATTTTTATGGATCAAAAACATTCATTAAACATCATTAAAATATGTATGGAGATGATATGTGCATATATTTTCTAATTTTAAACCATTTGTAATAACTCAATGCCTTAAAAGAAATGCCTAGTAAGATTTCCATTTTTGGCTTAAAAATCTAAGGGCAGACAACTTTAACCTCAATTTTCTCCCCTTATATCTAGGCGGATGCGCGTCAGACGCGCATTTCCAAACTCCTGAGACAATTTGCTACAAGAATCAGTCTAAAAGTTGTATGGTGCTTTTACCGCAATTAAACCTCATCTACCTCCTAGACTAATAGTTATCATCATTCGTGATCATAGCATTTGATGAAATGCAGGATATATATAGGATATCGCTTGGTCTACCTGAGCAGTATTTTCAAAATATTGCGCAAGTCAACCAAGCACAGGGTGTACAACGTTCGAACTGCATTATGGGTAATTTTGGCTCCACTGTGGAGGAATGTAGTGAAAATTCTCTCGACTCAGGTAAGTGTTTATTAAATATTTCCGCCAATTCACGACCGATTTTGAAAAACTAACGTGGAGTGCCCCCGACTTAACGAAAGCAATCATCGGATATTAATTTCACGTCCCTGCACACAGTATTAAAAAAGTTATTGAAGAACGAAAATTGGAAAAGGCGTTTTCTGATGGCACCGCTGTGGAGTAATGTACAATGTTTTTGAAGAAATGGGTCTAAAATACCGATGTCCGAGTACGAAAGCATGCTGTGTGTTATCAGAACGAGCCTAACTGCGGTCCGCCTGACCATAACCCTCAGAAATCTGATTGAAACCGTGAAATTTAAGCGATTTGCAAGATTGCTCCGCTGTGGAGGGTGCCAAAAAAAGGCTCCGCTGTGGAGGCAAAACATGTTAAAAGACATGCATTGTTCTTTGCCACCGATAAGAAACGGATCGAACCATACAAATGCATCTTTGTATATCACCTTTGTATTATTAGTCCCCTACCAGTGTTCACACCGGAGGGGACTATAGGTTTGCCCTCCGTCTGTCCGTCTGTCCGTCCGTCCGTCCGTCCGTCCGTCTGTCCGTCCGTCCGTCTGTCCGCTCAAATCTGGATCCCGCGATAACTTAATAACTAAGCAAGCGTTTTTGATGAAAGTAGGTATATGACTAGATCGCAATGTGTAGATTATGCACATCATTTTATTTTTGTTTTTCGACTTAAATTGAGGTTGCTATGGTTACAGAAATAGTGAAAATATGGCCAAAAATGGGATCTTGCGATAAGATAATAACTAAGCAAGCTAGTTTGATGAGACTTGGTATATGACTATATGGCAATGTGTAGATTATGCACATCATTTTATTTTTGTTTTTAGACTAAAATTGTTGTTGCTATGGTTACGGAAATAGTGAAAATATGGCAAAAAATATTGGATCCTGCGATAAGTTAATAAGTGAGCAAGCTAATTTGATGAGACTTGGTATATGACTAGATGGCAATGTGTAGATTATGCACATCATTTTATCTTTGTTCTTTGAAGAAAAGTGCGGTTGCTATGGTAACGGAAATAGTGAAAATATGGCAAAAAATGGATCCTGCAACTTAATCTATTATTGATTACCATATTGAGTCGATGTGAAGCCGGTAGGGGACTTTATGTGTTGCATACAACACCAGATACTTGTTTTACTTAGATCATGCCTATGTACGTAGTAAGACCGTAAAATTATACATGGTGTCTCAAAAATGCAATCCATACTTCTAGTGCAACAACTCTAAGAATCCTATACCGATTTCCATGTTTTCATGTATGAATATGTTAGTAGGGGAGGCAGGGTCTATTTGTTACACGGGGCAAGTTGTTACACATACAGTTGCACGACATTGACCGCACGAACAATGTTATTACTTTGATGATATATAGTATCTTTTTTCTTTTATTTTACTTTTATATCAACTTCTCAAAAGTCAACCTTGGAGATTTAGATAAGAATGCAAGTTAAAATTGAAAATCTGAAAAAAAACGTATGAAAGAAAATTTTCTTTGAAATTTCCATTTGACTCCGTTCACCCGGGTAGCTCATCCTACATTATAAATGTGTTTTCACAGAAAAAAATAAATGTTTTGAATGGTTAGAGCTGGTACATCTATTGTAAAGTTTGTAATAACGGCTATTATTCACTTATAAACTTAGTAATATAACACATGTTAACTAAGTTTCCATTTGGGCTTGGACGCCCCCCTCCTGGAAAAAATCCTTGATCCGCCCTAGCTGCCCAAGTTCGTCAATATGACTGACTTCCGGGTGCGATATACCTGAAAATGTCTCGATCAACGAGATTGTAAAATAATATAAAATCTTTGTGAGCTACCTTAACCATTTCCTGAACAATCCATGGTTTTGTCTATCTTCAAAGGAGGAGACAAAAAAACATGCAGAAAATTACAGACCTATAAGCATCTGCATGAATGGAAAATATTGAACTCTTCAACTACTAGAATCAATTGAAAATTGGACAACTGCCATAGACAAAGGAGAGGAAGCTGACATTATCTTTTTTCGACTTCAAGAAAGCGTTTGATACCATCAACCATGAGAAGCTCATCCACAAATTGTACCAAATTGGAATACAAGGAAAAGTTTTAGACTGGTTCAAAAACTTTCTCAGTAACAGAAGTCAAAGAGTAGTGGTCAACGGTAAAAAGTCACTACCAGTAGATGTATTGAGTGGTGTTCCTCAAGGACGTGTCTTGGGCCCAACATTATTTCTAATATACATAAACGACCTACCAGACATGGCGGAAACCATAGTATAACTGTTTGCATACGACACGAAAACTTTTAACTCCATAAAAACAGAAGGCGGCCACCAGAGACTTCAAACAACTATCAATAACTTTTGTAAATGATCAGACGATTGGGACCTAGAGTTCAATTCAAATAAATGTAAGCACCTACACATCGGTAAAAAGGAGTTCGGTAGCTACGAGATGAAAGACAAAGCAAATAATATATCGGAAATTGTCACACTCAAAGAAGAAAAAGATCTAGGCGTGATCATCGACTCAAAGGTCAAATTTGAAAGTCACATAAATGCTAAAATCAAACTTGCGAACAGAAATTTTGGAATCATCCACAGAACATTCACATACCCAGACAAAAAAAAAAACCATAAACCTCTATAACGCTATTGTAAGACCCCACTTGGAATATGCATCAGTAGCTTAAATTGGTTTCCACATCTAAAAAAAGCACCAAAATCTATCGAAAATGTCCAGAGAAGAGCGACAAGGTTACTGAAAAACATTCAACACCTAACATACAGTGAACGACTAAGACATCTGGGGCTACCTACCCTTGAGTATAGACGACTTATAACTGACATGATACAAGTGTACAAAATCCTAAATAATTATGATAAAACATCATCGGAAAATTTCCTAAAACGCAATCTGTCAACAAGAACTAGAGGAAACTCAAAAAAAATTCTATACAAACAGTATTCATGAACAGAGATAAGAAACCAAAGTTTTACATGCAGAGTAGTTGACACGTGGAACTCAATAACGGACGAAGTGGTCAATTCCAAAAGTATAAATGCCTTCAGGAGTAATTTAAACAAACATTGGCGCAACCACCCCCAAAAGTTCAGTCCAACCTGTTTTATCAACGAAGAAAGAAGACAAAGAGATGGGCCACCACAAGCCTCGGGCTTTCTTTCGGCCTCGGTACAGTAAGTTACAGTAAGCTTGGTGTTCCTAGTAGGAATATATTGCGATAACATTGAGAGAAAAGAATAAATTGCTGATTATCATTTTCCCAAAATATTTTCTATGTTGTAATATACACATTTCATTCTTATGATATCATGTTTTTTTTTTTTTTGTTTGTTTTTTTTTTTTTTGTCTGCAACTCTTTTTAAATTGAGACAGTCTAAAATTGGGTCGTTCGGGAAAGTGTTAAAAGCCAACTCATTTTAAAGGGGAACCACTTAAATTGTACATTAAATATTACAGAGACGCACGAAAACCAACGGTAAATACCGAATGCATATCAAAATCTTGTTATTGCGGGCATATAAAGTTATTCTAGATTAGGAGTTATTTTAAAAACGTTTAGGAGTACTCTCCGAGTAAGGCATTAAAACAATAGGGCGTTAACTATGTCATGCCAAATGTACATTTTACGGTCTTACTACATACATAGGCATGATCTAAGTAAGATAATACAAAGGAGATATACAAAGATGCATTTGTATGGTTCGATCCGTTTCAGATCGGTGGCAAAGAACAATGCATATCTTTTAACGTGTTTTGCCTCCACAGCGGAGCCTTTTTTGGCACCCTCCACAGCGGAGCAATCTTGCAAATGGCTTAAATTTCACGGTTTCAATCAGATTTCTGAGGGTTATGGTCAGGCGGACCGCAGTTAGGCTCGTTCTGATAACACACAGCATGCTTTCGTACTCGGACATTGGTATTTTAGCCCCTTTTCTTCAAAAACATTGTACATTACTCCACAGCGGTGCCATCAGAAAACGCCTTTTCCAATTTTCGTTCTTCAATAACTTTTTTAATACTGTGTGCAGGGACGTGAAATTAATATCCGATGATTGCTTTCGTTAAGTCGGGGGCACTCCACGTTAGTTTTTCAAAATCGGTCGTGAATTGGCGAAAATATTTGATAAACACTTACCTGAGTCGAGAGAATTTTCACTACATTCCTCCACAGCGGAGCCGAAATTACCCATAATGCAGTTCGAACGTTGTACACCCTGAAGCATATCGATCAGCTGTTCCTGAGGTGTTTTCTGAAGTAGGCTTCTGTACTGACGTTGTCCCAAAACATGACAAATAGAGCGCCAGAGTTGCAATCTTATGGCGTTATTATAAGTACAGAAAATAAGCTTGTGCAATGTACATTTATCGACAACCTTTTGGCATTTATTACATATTTGAGGGACCTCATAAGAACAAAGCATGCAAAGTATATAATTTAAGCCGTAGTTACGAGATTTTATAACAACACCGACGGTTTATCAAAACATAACCGTAAACCTAGTCTATTGTTAGCACAAAATTCTTTGCCATTGGTATGTCGATTATTTTGATTGTCAGTCGATAAATCGATACAATAACACGTGCAAAGAAAAACAACTGGGGCATGACATTTTTCCGATCGTCCATTGGCTAATCGATGTTTTTGATTGACAGTCGGCGTTTGGTCAATTGTTGGTACATGCCGCAACATGCGTTATTTCTTGAGTGCAATGGTCTAAAGCTAGTAAGTTGGACTGTATTTTTGCTAATTGTTTTTATGCCCCCGTATCGAGAGATCGGTGGCATATTCACTGGTGGTGAACTCGGACAAAGCGAGGAACATTTTTCATGAACACAAGGTACAGATACTTCATGTTTAAATGCGCGTTTAAAAACCAGTTTTAGTAGTTTGAGCATGTACACAACGATTTGCACGTGTTTATCCGCCCAAAACAATATGGACGAATCGGAGAGACACTTAGAGGCTATTGTCAGTTTTGTTATTTTATTTCTCTGACTGATTCTGAAGTTGGTATTACAATTCTTGGAGTAGAAGTTTTTTTGCGATGTGAAAATCGTAGTTAACGTTTTTTGAAGGGGACTTGTACGGTTTATTTATGATACCATGAACATTTTCAATGGCTGTTCGAATTGCAATGACTTTTGTCCTAACAATAGAATGGGTTTTCAGTTAAATATGGATAAATCATAGGTGTTGTTATAAAATCCCGTAACTACAGCTTCAATAAAGTTGAGTTTGTGACGTTTTAGATTTACACCGACGAAGCACTAGTGTTTGTCCGAAAAAAACGTCACTAGGTCTAGGTGAAGACATACTAACATTGTTTTTTCGAATTCAAATCCTATATTGTGGGTACTCATTTGAATCGTCTCGACGAGACGATACAAATGAGTACCTACAACATAGGGTTTGATGATCACTGACAGCATTATATTGCAGTTTGAAAAGTCACCACCCCCTCTTATCTGCAGCCCTGTACAATGTTTGGCACCATAATTTAGATCTCGGATGAGTTAGATTTTCACAACCTTATTGACCATAAGTTCTTTTTCAGTCTTAAAGTAATAAATATTAATTGAATTGAACAAAAGTGTTGCTCATATCATTTAGGTTCAGGTGAGCGATATAGGACCATCATGGTCCTCTTGTACTGATTTTACAAGGAGTTTACAAGTTAAACAGCACCAGAAACAGTTATGCACATCCAATAGAATGTACAATAGCAGCAAAATACTTCATCAATACACAAACAATGCTGTCAATACAATTATTTTATTATGCTCCCCCTTCGGGGAGCATATAGTCGCCGCTTTGTCTGTCTGTCCGTCTGTCCGTCCGTCAGTCCGTCCATCCGGAGCCATTTCTCCTTAACCCCGTAGCCAAATCAAATGAAATTTACCATGTGAACTCCCTATGACATAATGCCGATGTACGTCTCCCGATTTTTGGTTTTGAGGCCTCGTCATGGGAAAAGGGGACTTAAGGTAAAATACAGCTTTTCTCTAATTTCTCCCAGTCTAATGGTCAGAATTTGATGAATATTTCATATTTGAGTAGCAAATCAGATGCCCTTGACAATAACCTATTTGAAATTTGTGTATAACAAATATGTCATGGAAAAAGGGGGCTTAACATCTGTTAGCTTTATGTTAGCTTTCCATAGCATACATTCATTGTGACAATGCCTTATTCGGGGAGCATTGTCGGTCTCTGATGGCCCTTGTTGTATTTCTAATGGTAATCAGCTTTTCCCCATTTCTATTTGTGGATTTTGTGTGTTAAAAGTTTGGTAATGCAGGAAGGCAAAAGACCCTGTTTTGACATACATAATTGAAATGGTTTGGGAAAACATTCTGACAAAAGTAGAAATTGCTGAATTGCTGAGTCAGCATTTTTTCCCTTTCCCTGAATATTTTGTATGCTGTAACACACATATTTCCTCTTTTGATAAACATGATTTCATCATTGTGTTGTCTACTCCTTTCCAATTGGAACTTTGGGAAAACATTGAGACAAAAGAAGAAAATGTTGATATTCAGCAATGTCTCCTGTTGCCTCAATGTTTTTGGTGCTTTGATATTCACCAACATTTACTTTCACCTTCTATTACACTGTCTGCAGCCGCTTTCAAATTGGGCCACCTAATTTTTCTATGGTTGGGGAAAGAGTTATGATACATTTCAAAAAGTTTATCTCAAGTTTTTGAAACCATAATTGAGAAGATAGCAGGCATTCTAGGCTAAGATACAACTGCATGTCTGTGCAGGCTGATCTTAGTCTATACTGACTGAAAGGCTTCGGTTATAACATAAATATGACACAGACAGCATGAAAAAGGTAAACATTTTGCAGCTGGATGCAATTTTAAGACAAAATAGATCTTGGTAAAGACACATTTTTGGACCAATCAAAATTCCTTTAACAATTAACCATTAGATTCATTGTCCAACAGATAAATTGACATAAGAGATAATTGTCAGAACATGTACTAGACTGTCTTGAGTGTTTGTGCCCATGTGAATATAATCAGAATGATTTGTTGCTTTGCAGCACAATTTGCTCTCTGTTATGGGGTCATGTAGGCAAAACTCTTTTTGCAGATGCTGAGGGGTGCCAAGCTGACCGCTCTGTTTTACAATGTCTTGTAACTGTGGGATTCTGGGATCATCTGAAAAATATGATGACATCACAATGAGCATAATGATATTCTGATGAAAACAAATTCATTGAATGTTTGGAATGTCATGTAACATGTCAGTCAGTAGGTCAGTCAGTCAGAAGGCCAATCAGTCAGTAGGTCTGTAAGTATTTAAGACAGCCAGTCAGTAGGTCAATCAGTCAGTCAGTAAGTAAGTCAGTAGGTAAGTCAGGTGGTAAGTCAGAAGGTAGGTCAGTAGGTCAATCAGTCAGTAGGTCAGCCAGTCAGTCAGTAGGTCAATCAGTTAGTAGGTCAGTCAGTAGGTCAGCCAGTCAGTCAGTAGGTCGGTCAGTAGGTCAATCAGTCAGTAGGTCAGCCAGTAGGTCAGTCAGTAGGTCAATTAGTAAGTTGGTAAGTCAGTCAGTAAGTCAGTAGATCAGTCACTTAGTCAGTAGGTCAGTCAGTGGGTCAGTAATTTGATCAGTAAGTAGGTTATTCAGTCAGTCAGTATGTCTGTCTGTAGGAGGTTAGTCAGTCAGAAGGTCAATAAGTCAGTCAGTCAGCATGTCCATCATTATGTCAGTCAATAGGTCAGTCAGTAAGTCGGTGGGTCAGTCAAAAGGCAGTCAGTAATTTAGTCAGTAATTCAGTGGGTCAGTCAATTGGTCAGTCAGCCAGTGGGTCAGTCAAAAGGCAGTCAGTAATTTAGTCAGTCAGTGGGTCAGTCAATTGGTCAGTCAGTAAGTTAGTCAGTCAGTCAGTAGGTCAATCAGTCAGTAGGTCAGTCAGTGGGTCAGTCATTCAGTCAGTAGGTCAGTCAGTAGGTCAATTAGTCAGTCAGTATGTTAGTCTGTCAGTAGGCCAATTAGTCAGTATGTTAGTCTGTCAGTAGGTCAGTCAGTAGGTCAATCAGTCAGTCAGAAGGTCAGTCAGTAGGTCAGTCAGTAGTATGTCAGTCAGTAGGTCAGTCAATTAGTTAGTCAGTCAGTAGGTCAGTTAGTAGGTCAGTTGGAAGGTAAGTCAGTCAGTAGGTCAGTCAGTATGTCAGTCAGTAGATCAGTCAGTCAGTAGGTCAGTCCGTAGGTCAGTCAGTTGATCAGTCTGTCAGTAGATCAGTCAGTCTATAGGTCAGTCAGTAGGTCAATCAGTCAGTAGGTTAATCAGTATAGCAGTCAGTTCGTGGGTTAGACAGTTAGTTGGTAAGTCAGTCAGTCAGTAGGTCACTGAGTCAGTAGGTCAGTCAGTAGGTCAATTAGTCAGTCCACATTTGGTTGGTAAGTCAGTCAGTAGGTCACTGAGTCAGTAGGTCAGTCAGTAGGTCAATCAGTCAGTAGGTCAGTCAGTTAGTTTGTAAGTCAGTCAGTAGGTCACTGAGTCAGTAGATCAGTCAGTAGGTCAATCAGTCAGTAGGTCAGTCAGTTAGTTTGTAAGTCAGTCAGTAGGTCACTGAGTCAGTAGGTCAGTCAGTAGGTCAATCAGTCAGTAGGTCAGTCAGTTAGTTTGTAAGTCAGACAGTCAGTATGCCACTCAGTCAGTAGGCCAGTCAGTAGGTCAATCAGTCAGTAGGTCAGTCAGTTAGTTTGTAAGTCAGTCAGTAGGTCACTGAGTCAGTAGGCCAGTCAGTAGGTCAATCAGTCAGTAGGTCAGTCAATTAGTTGGTAAGTCAGACAGTCAGTATGTCACTCAGTCATTTGGTCAATTAGTCTGTCAGCAGGTCAGTGAGTAGATCATTCACTTAGTAGGTCAGTTAGTAGGTCAGCCAGTAGGTTAGTCAGTTAGTCAGTAGGTCAGTCAGTATGTCAGTCTGTAGGTCAGTAAGTAAGTAGGCCAATCAGTAGGGTCAGTAAGCAGGTCAGTTGGTAGGTCAGCAAGTAGATCGTTAGGTCAGTCAGTCAGTAGATCTGTCAGTAGATCAGTCAGTAGGTCATTCGATTGGTCAGTCAGTAGGTTAGTCAGTCAGTAAGTTAGTCACTTTATCAGTCAGCTAGTAGGTCAGTCAGTCACTCAGTCAGTTAGGATGTCAGTCATTAGGTTAGTCAATCAGTCGGTCAGTGAGTAGGTCGGTCAGTCGGTAGATAAGTCATTAGATCATTCAGTAGATCGGCCAGTAGGTTAGTCAGTAAGTCAGTCAGTAGGTCAGTCAATTGGTCAGTCAGCAGGTCAGTCAGTAGGTCAGCTATTTAACTAATAGGTCAGTCAGTCAGTAAGTCATAACTTCGACACAAATTTTTTGATGGATTAAAATTGATAATCTAACACGCAGAGACAGAGACATCCGTCAAAGACAGAGCCAGCCATCAGAGACAGAACCAGTGATAAAAAGCGCACACACTATATTTTTGTCAATCATATTTAAGGATTTGTGACATGGGAAAGGGATGTTTAATCGAGAGTATCCCTCAAGTAGTACATGTTTCGGCTGCAGCAATTGGCTATTTGCCGTTGGAATGTATATAGATACATGATGTAAACAAGACAAAACACATAGGGCTACTCTCCAAAGCCGAGGTCTATTGATTAACCATCAAATATGACCTCTGCCGTTTCTGCTACACAAACAGCCTATTTGGTCGTCATAATATGATTATAGCACATCATTTGAATTATCGAATCAAAATCATTCAGTTTTATCTTGCATGATCATTACGTATACATTACGTCGCTTCTTTTTTTGGCTGAAGCCGATAACATTTGAATTATCGAATCAAAATCATTCAGTTTTATCTTATTTGATTACGTATACATTACGCCGCTTCTATTTTTGGCTGAAGCCGGTAATTTGAAGCGTCAGCCAATGAAAGTTTGTATCAGCTTTTTAAATTGTTTTGTTGTGTAAAGCCAGCGATTGGATACCGAAATCCCGCCAAGGCCCCGAGATTAGACGTGAAATGACCCCGCGGGAACAGAGCATCATTATATCATAATGGAATGGAGAGAGAATGTGCTCTGTTCTTAAGAGAGTACATAGGGTCGACTCATGACGACAATGGTCCTGTGAAATCCCTGCCTATTGAAGCACATAGAATTAGGGCAGGCAGATAAATGGTCTTAGGGGAGCACGACCCACCCACCCCCCTTTTTTTTGGGGGGGGGGGGGGGGGTAGGCCTATTCTTTTTTTTTAAGCAAAAAAGAAAATGATTGAACAACAAAGTTGAACACTCACCTGTTTTTGTCCTATTATCGTGATCCCAGAGACAGAGCCACAAATGGCCGGAAGCACCCCAGAGGATTTGAATAGCAGAGCCATTGGCTCTGTTTCTGTAGTTTCCGTACCTTGTATTGGCTTTAAGTGGTGCAAGAGTAAGAGCATAACAGACACAATGAGAATCTAATGATGTGCCAATACCACAAGGTTATAGGAATATTTAGCTTGGAACTATGTTGATTTACTGTATTTTTGTGATATTTTCAAAATTCATACCGTGCTTGTGTGAAAAAATTGTGTTTGGATTCATGATAGACCCCAAGACAAATCCTGGAATTCATTTAATTGGAAAAGTTTCTGATATGAATTTTGATTTAAATAGCTGTGTTAATGCATGTAAAGGTACAGACGCGTGTATTTTCATTAATTTCAATAGACGGGGTTTTGAATGCTCCCTTATTGGACAGAAAGTAAATTTAGTAAATGTTGACGTAAGTCTCACCAGGCTGCCCGGCTATGTATATGGAAATAAAACAGATTGGACCATTGTAAGTTCTGTCACCACGCAACTTATATCGACCATTTTCTTCCAAAACATCGTAACCGCAGGTTTTAACCCATTACCAAACAACAAAATTTGGACCTGTCCAAATTGAAAGATGTTGGAGACGATAATTTCAAGTGAATGAAAATTGACATTTTTTTGTCATACTGAGAAGAAAACATTCACTGACATTGTTGAAAATGAAGAAATTGCTTGTCACAAGCAATTTCTTCATTTTCCACAATGTTTTCCAAAGGAAATATCTTGTGAGAGTCAAAAGGAGTCCCCATGTGGTAATGGGTTAAACCTTTCCAAAATAAGTCTTTTTACATTGCCTAATAGAAAAGGCTCGGAAACACAACGAGACAAAGGAAGAAAAGGCTGACAACATTTGAAATGTTTAGCTATATAGATAATTATATTCTATTTTCACCGTTAAAAATATTATCATATTGAAAAGGATAAGCAAAAATAATCACATTGTCACTTTTCGCGGACTTAATAAATCTAGATCTATTTAAAGTTAAAATTCGCTAAATCTCGACATTATTTATTAGAATTTGGGATTTGTTCGTTATTCGAAAATAGAAGAAATATTCACACAAAAATGTTTAGATGCATTTCTTTCAAGTTTATCTTTAACATCCATTGATATGGACAGGACCAGATTATCACATTGACATAATATATTAACCCATTCTCACACAATGACTCTTTTTGACTTCTTACACGAATTTGTCTTATGAAAACATTGTGGAAAATGAATTGCTTGTGATAAGCAATTTCTTCATTTCCAACAATGTTTTCCACCCAGAAACACAAGAAATGTAAACTTTCATTTACTTCAAATTGCCGTCTGCAACACCTTTGAATTTGGACTAGCCTTAAAGTTGCCGTTTGATAATGGGTTCTGCAGAAACTCGACTTATCCGATGTCGAGATAACGAGTGTCAACTGTAAATGATGCATAACTTGTTCGTTGTTGATTTTTTTTTTCAGAGTCCTGGATCGGGGGATCAAGTGGCAGGTAAATTAAAGACAAACTAATTTTTAGCTCGACTTTTCGAAGAAAATGAGAGCTTATACTGTCACCCGGGCGTCGGCGTTGGCGTTGGCGTTGCAACCAAGGTTAAAGTTTTTTCAAACATCAATAACTTCCATACTATCAAAGGGATTCAACCCAAACTTGGTATACTTATTCACCATCACACCCTCTACCTTACTATCAGGGCCCATGACCCTGGGACCACTCTATTTGGAGTTATGCCCCCTTTATACTAAGCAACTTAGAAAGTCGAGCGCGCTGTCTTCGGACAGCTCTTGTTCTTAATTTGCAAAGGACCCTTGCTGTTCTCTTGTAGCTACTTTAGCCTTCTTATGGAAGTCCACCCCTAATGAGACTCACAATAAGTTTGAATTATTCTGGCGACGCTATAAACATTCAGGCTAAATCAGACAAACATAATATCTATCTACCAGTGTTCAAAAAACGATTTGAACAGATTTTTATTATACCCCCCACCTACGAAGTAGAGGGGGTATATTGGTTTCACCATGTCTGTCTGTCTGTCCGTCCGTCCGTCCATCCATCCGTCCGTCTGTAGACTTATCGTTTCCGTGTTCTAACTCAAGAACCGTTTGACCTAGGATCATGAAACTTTATACAGTTGTTGCCCATGACCCAAGGAGGTGCCCTATTGTTTTTGGGTCACAAAGGTCAAGGTCACAATCGGACTTTGTTTAAAATCCGTTTCCGTGCTCTAAGTCAAGAACCGGTTGACCTAGGATCATGAAACTTTACACAGATGTTGCCCATGACCCAAGGAGGTGCCCTATTGTTTTTGGGTCACGAAGGTCAAAGGTCAAGGTCACAATCGGACTTTGTTTAAAATATGTTTCCGTGCTCTAAGTCAAGAACCGGTTGACCTAGGATCATGAAACTTTACACAGTTGTTGCCCATGACCCAAGAAGGTGCCCTATTGTTTTTGGGTCACGAAGGTCAAAGGTCAAGGTCACAATCGGACTTTGTTTAAAATCCGTTTCCAAGCTCTAAGTCAAAAATCGGTTGACATAGGATCATGAAACTTTACACAGTTGTTGCCCATGTCCCAAGGAGGTGCCCTATTGTTTTTGGGTCACGAAGGTCAAAGGTCAAGGTCACAATCGGACTTTGTTTAAAATCCGTTTCCGTGCTTTAAGTCAAGAACCGGTTGACCTAGGATCATGAAACTTTACACAGTTGTTACCCATGACCCAAGGAGGTGCCTTATTATTTTTGGGTCACAAAGGTCAAAGGTCAAGGTCACAATCAGACTTTGTTTAAAATCCGTTTCCATGCTCTAAGTAAAGATTCGGTTGACCTAGGATCATGAATCTTTACACAGTTGTTGCCCATGACCCAAGGAGGTGCCCTATTGTTTTTGGGTCACAAAGGTCAAGGTCACAATCGGACTTTGTTTAAAATCTGTTTGCGTGCTCTAAGTCAAGAACCGGTTGACCTAGGATCATGAAACTACACAGTTGCTGCCCATGACCCAAGGAGATGCCCTATTGTTTTTGGGTCACGAATGTCAAAGGTCATGGTCACAATCAGACTTTGTTTAAAACCTGTTTCCGTGCTCTAAGTCAAGAACCGGTTGACCTACAGTACTTTTTCAGTGACAAGGCACTAGTGGGGGGTATTTGTCCGCTCTGCGACAGTTCTAGTTTTAATTTTTTTCATCGATTTGATGATTGGGCCAGAATCTGGGAAAAAGGGTCATTATAGCATTTTGGAATTTATTAGAGTTTCAAGATAAGCCCGTCGTTAAATGTAAACTAAAATGGGTTCAATCTATTAAGTTACAGCAGCTACTGTTCATAAACAAGCTAGAGGAAAGTATGGTTCTGGATCAGACTTTGCATATGCATGCACAGGCAGATCTGGATCCATTATGTACTGAAATGCCGTAAAGGACCTTTTTCCAGATCCCAGCTCAAATCTATTCTAACCCCGGTCATTATGAAAGGAACAATGGTAAATAAATGGATATCAGAATGTAGTTTATAGTGCTTTTGATATAAATCAAATATTTGTTCATTTAATACTGATTCATTTTGATAAAAAACAATATTGATTTGTTATTTTAAGCGAATTTAGGATCGAGAATATATTCAGGAAAATGAAGAATATCTATTTAAGCCTACGAGTAATAATGCAGGAAAATCCATTAACGCTTGCACTAAATATTAGCCCGGATTTGGAAAAGGGACCCATATGACATCATAGGCCATCACAAAAATAAACAGAGCCTAAATGTTACGTACAGGAATCCTCTTGCCAAGACCTTTCATTTAATTATCATGAACTCGTGACCTTGACCTTGGAAATTGACCTACATGTACTTTGATATCACGATCTTGATCCAATTTGGTGTGGCCATATCTCGCACAGGCAAGCTACAGACTAGGCAGACAGCACGGTAGGTAATCTCATGACTTTGTTGTGTTTTTATCATTCATTTTATTTTTTGAATTTCATTTCTAAATTCCATTCCCCATATTGAACGACCTACCAAAGTACACACCTAGTTTACTCGATCTCCGGTTAATTTGACAACAAGGGAAATCCCAAGTTAAAAAGAACATTTTGTGAAAAGTAATTTGAAAAAAAAGTAAAAGCATGTTTGTTGACAAATAATATTGGAAATATGCTATATATTAACAATGTCAGGTGATTATCATCCATGCCTTCCAATTAAAGTGACATTTCACATTTATTTTCATAAATTTTACTATTATTTTTATCTGAAAGAGCAAATTTTCTTATGAAAATACTGAAAATTTCAAGCCAAAATATCGAACCGTTTACGTATTTGTGCTAAAATCAAACAAATTGTTGTGGACAACAGTTCAGATTCATATGGAATTAAAAGACGGTTTTTTTTTTTTTTCGCTTATAAATAACAACTTCAAAAAACTGATAGCATTTCTACGCGTTAGAATATCCAATCTTTGCATCAAGACATACTTAAACAAGAGCCGTCACAGACGGATTATGCTCCCCGAACAAGTGTTTGTCACAAAGTAAAAACTATCATACATTAAGCCCCCTTTTTCCATGACAGCTTTTTTTGTACACACATTATTTATAGAATATGGTCTAGAACATCCTATTTATTACATGAGCACAAATTTTCATTAAATTCTGCCCATTAGATGAAGAGAAATAAGAGAAAAACTAATTTTTACACTAAGGCCCCTTTTTCCATGACGCAGCCTTAAATTTACAAACGGAGAAAAAGGTCCCTAGGTATTGACCCAGGGAGTTCACATGTGAAGTTTCATTGAATTTGGTCCAAGGGTTGCTGAGATATGGCTGTGGACGGACGGACGGACGGACAGACACACGGACACACGGACGGACGGACGGACGGACGGACAGACAGCGTGGCGACTATATGCTCCCCCGAATTTTTTTCGGGGAGCATAAAAATGAAATTAGAATGTTATTTCCCTTTAACTACATGTGCACTAAAGAGCATGGGAAAACATCGTGGAAAATAAAGAAATTGCTTGCGACAAGCTTCATTTTCCACAATGTTTTCTAACCCAATATGGAAAGATTTTTACAATTTCATCAACTTGAAATTGTCGTCTGCAACAACTTTCATTTTGGCACTGTCCAAATGTGTCGTCTGGTAATGGGCTAAAATTAAATTCTGTGTCTAATTCTGGCCATTTTGTTTGCTCTGAACGTTTAACCTATTTTTAACCCTTTCCCAAACAAGACCTGGTTTTGACGTCCCTAATCAAATGGCTCCACAAAACATTGAACCAAAAGAAGAAACTGCTGATAATCAGCAGTTTCTCCTTTTGTCTCAATATTTTCTATGCCATATTTTACACAAATTCTATCTTTAATAACATCCATTTTGTCATTTGTGGCACGTTTTGAAGTGGATCACCCTAAAATTTTGTCGTTTTGGAAAGGGTTAAACAAAACAATCTGTCAACAAATTTAAGCCAGATCAATTTGTCGACTTCAACTAGGAATCCCCGGACTTCCGATAAACTCTTTCAGAAAAGCAATCTTTCAAAACTTTTGCAATTAGTTCTAGGTTGACCCCCATATTTGGGTATACTGACTAGCCTTTTCTCAAGCAAGTCGTCGGTGTAAATGCATTTATAACCTCGAATGCCATTTTTTTTTTCGAATTTCAAAGTAAAGCCTTGTATGTTCAGTCAAGACAATTCTTGCATTAATGACGTAGTATTATGTGAACAGTATGTCCAGATTTAAAGTAAAATCTTCTAGTTTTAAAAGTTATCAAACATGTCTTTGTTCCCCTTTAAACCCTTCCAAAAAAAAAAGAGGCAGACCTACGAGGTTTTGCATTAACACCGTCGAAGTACTGAATTTTACTGTTTTCTTAGAAATAATTTCTATAAAACGACGAGAGAAAAAAACCCGACTTCTTGCATTTTCTTCTTTTCCCATCGTCAATTTCATTCCACGCCAAAGCACATACACAAAGTCATGACGCATGCATTAGTTATTATTTTGTTGATTGAACATGGACAAGCCTAAAACATTGTTGTTTGGAAAAAAATGAAACTTTTTGAAAGGAAATATGTACATTGCAGATCTATCTTCAGCATCGTTTTACCCTTTCCCAAACAAGACCTGGTTTTGACGTCCCTAATAGAAAAGGATTGGGAAAACATTGAAACAAAAGAAGAAACTGCTGATAACCAGCAGTTTCTCCTTTTGTCTCAATATTTTTTTAGCTATATCATACACTAATCTCATCTTTATCAACATTCATTTTGACGTCTGCAACATCTTTCATATTGGACCACCCTTAAATTTTCCCGTCTGGTAATGGGTTAAAATGCCGCATATCTAAGCTATAGTTACGACGTTTGCGAACGTAGTCATCGATATGGACTTACTAACCATCCTTTATAAAAAGCAGGAAAACGATGGATTGATTGGAAAATGTATCGTCGTTGTAAATGCAAAACCTCGTATCTCGTTTTTGGAAAATTTTAAAGGGGAGGGGAAAAAGTGTAATAACTTTTGCCAACCTGAAATGTTTTACTTGAAATTTGGACATATTGTTCACAAATGATTTGTCATTAATACTGATCAGTAAAAATATCTCAAAACCTGCGAGAATTGTCTAAACTGGGCAAAGAAGTTTGTACTTTGTAAGTCGCATAGATCGACAAACGAGGTTTTGCATTTACACCGACGGTATATAGCCTAATAAGGACATGACTTTTTCATGACCTCGGCAGGACACCAATATATCTATATCTATACAAAATCTTTGTTTATGCTAAATGTAAATAATAAATAGGGAACGATTTTATAGAGTAAACAGTGACGTAATTTCGGACAAACAATACTACGTTCCACAAGTGTTATTATGAAATCTCGTAACTACGGCTTGCTTCAAGCCGTAGTTAAGAGATTTTATAACAACACTGACGGTTTATAAAACGTAACAGTAAACCCAGTCTGTATTCAGCACAAAATTCTTTGCTATTACGAGTGTCGTAGTTTACTCTGTCCAAAACTATATCTAGTTCAGATTAAAGTTCAGATGTATAAGCAGCATTTTCTTTATTCTCCTTGATATTTTCTATAAAATTAGAAATAATGAACGAATGACCAAAACGACAGTCTTGACCGCAGCAGCATGAACTAGCATGGAATTTTGCTTCCGTGAAAAGGTTTCAAACATAAGAATAATAATGGTATAAAAGTTACATTTTACGGTGTAATTACCAAACCGTGCTGTCCTTGGCCGACTTCGGATCAAACGATAGCTGGAGCTATTGGGAACCATCAATGGGAACTAGTGTTGTTCCTCCCCGTTATCCGAGGAGTTCCGAATGACGTAATGGCTCGGACGGTCGGACCGCACTTTTTCCTGTGGTCAGACTATTACTGTGGAAATGACGTCAAATATCTGGCACTATTGCTGTTCGATTGGAGCATAGCTACAATATATCCTTTTGGAATACCTCTATTTAGAATTGTCCGAGGTGTTCTAAAAGCAACAGCTCGAGCTACAGTCCCAATCGAAGTCGGCCCTAATGTTGTGACAAAACTACAGCGATCTGGCATGAGTCGATCCCTTTGAACACTATCCCAAAATTTTCCTTTTTGTACAACCAGTACAACAAGACTGGCCACATTTTGCTGCTTTCCTTCAAAAACTTAATACCTACAGTTTCATATATCCTGTAGTTAATGCTTTCGATCCACCATTATCTACAAAACGCTTCGTACTTTTTTGGCGCCATCGGTTGCAACGGAAATTGACAAGGATATAGGCCTTTCTTGTTAATTTCCGTTGTCACGAATGCACACGAATGGCGACCGAAGATGCACACGGTAGTTTGTATCTAATGATGAATAGACTACCTTAAGAAGTTTCGGTGTTCTACAAAATAGGGAACGATTTTATCCAGTTAACCGTGACGTAATTTCGGACAAACAATAGTATATCTGTAGTTGTTGTTATAAAATCTCGTAACTACGGCTTGGCTCAACAACGACGGTTTATCAAAACATAACCGATAAACAAGTCTATTTTCAGCATAAAATTCTTTGCTATTCTTAATCTTCATCTAGCATGTGGTCCCCCGCCCGTGGTATATTCGGCAAACAGACGGGGCAACATATTTACATATAACAGCAAAATAAAGTTTGTATGTTCGAACAATACTTCAAAGACCAGCACATCTACTTGCCAAGCGGATGGAACTTGGAGCGGGACGGATTTGCTCTGTATTACAGGTAAAAGATAACCATTTTCAAAACAACACCATTTTAGACAGGTCCAAATTAAAAGATGTTTTAAAAATATGGCAAAACATAATTCATATCTGTAGGCCTACGAGTAATACTGCAAATGCCAGTACATATGTACTTGCTAAGCGGGTGGAACTTGGAGCGGGTCGGATTTTTTTTTAAAATCGGATCTCAATAAGCATAAATTTATGACATTTAAAATCTTGACAGGCATCGATATAACATCGCTTTTCGACAAAAATCTCGTAACTGCAGCTTAATTCAAGCTGCAGTTACGAGGTTTTTGTTGAAAGCAGCGATAAGATCATCTTCAGCGACACCAGCAATTCATATAATATCTTATTACATGATTATGACTTTCCATGACGCACAAGTGCTTCTGCACTAAAATCTGATGTCCCCAAAACCTCGTTTTCGGTTTTAATCGCTTTTGCAGTCTTCATTTTATTGGTTAGCAGAAATGAAATCACTTAGTTTTTTTTTATTTTAATCGCTTTTAAACATTGAAAACGTAGATTTTATTGGTTAAAGGAAATGTCATTTGAGATTACCCCTAATTGGTGGCTGTCAGATGTTACCGTAAAGTTAACATCGGATTCTAGATAATCAGATTGAAGTAAAAAATGAATAGGCTAAGAATAAACAAACAGCAGCATTTAGACGAGTTCAAATTGTCACAGAGAACATAATAAAAGCATGATGAAACTGATAGGCCTATATCACAGCATAGAAAAGTACATGTAGGCCCTATTCGACGGAAATGCTGATTCTCAGCATTTCATTCTTTTTCCCATTGGTTTCGAATACATTCACTGTTACAGACGTCAAACTAAAAAGTTAAATCATATTAATGTATTCATGTATTATTTATTATTCGAAAGTGTCTCGTAATTTAGAAACCAAGGAACGTAGACATATTCCATTAGTTTGTCTTTCATAATTCATTGGTCTTGGTTGATAAATCAATGTGATCGACATATAAACTACTATTACGCAAATTAGCCTTTTAACACATTGTCCTCGTTATACATTTTTAAAGTGACATTTCAGAATTTTTTCTCATAAATTTCACTTTTATTTTTATCTGAAAGAGCATGTTTTCTTATGAAAATTTTGAAAATTTCGAATCAAAATATTGCGCCTTTTACGAGAAATATGTATTTTGTGTTAAAATTAAACAAATTGTTGTCCACAATACCGGTAGTTCAGATGTATTATAGAATGTGTCGTTTCTGTCTCAACTTTAAAGGCGTGTTTATCGCTGATCATCAACAACTTCAAAAAAAAAACTGATAGCATTTATACCCATTAGAATAACCAATCTTGTCATCAAGACATACTTTAAATAATTGAAATGGGGATGAAATGTCCCTTTAAGATATTCTATCCATAGGCCTAATAATCTAAACACTTCATGCAACTTATGGCGTCATCCGTGGCAACGGAAATTGACGAGGTATCCCTATGGTGTATCCCTCGTCAATTCGGTTGCAATGTATGTCGCCCATAAATTGAATAGGGTATCTCTGCTTAATTTCCGTTGACATGGATTACGCCAGAAGATCCACGAAAAGTTTGGTATCTAAATTTAAGTGATGGGTTATAATTCTTAACAGATTGTGAAAGCGCGCCGGATCTGAACAACGCCATTAAAACAGGGTCATCAATGAGCATCGGCAGTAGCGTCACCTACTCATGTAACCCTCCATACAATAAGGTAGAAACGATAACTTGTCAACAGAACGGGACTTGGTCGGATTTGACCATACAGTGTATACCAGGTGAGAAATAATGGGGGTGGATGTTTCAAATGTTTTGGGTATGGTATATTTTTGGTTTTACGTCGTTTTTCAACTGTTATGATCATATCGCGGCGGCTAAAGCACTAAACCATGGATTCCTGTTGTTTCTCAAACCAGTACTACCACAACACCCTAACCGAGCCTACAGCTGCTCACATAGTTTAACGATATCAAACCATTGGTGGGTGACATTTTTGTCAGACAGGATATTTGCCCTGGTCGAGGAAAATGTTTGGCGGGAATAGTTCGGAATTAGAAAAAAAACTGCATCTTTGCAAGCAAAAGATTCGTGGTGGTATCAAAATGTCATAAATGCATCATTTCCTTATCCTACATGTATATCGAATCTGTTTGGGAAATTTTATGAAATCAGACAAAATTGCATCCTCGCAAGCCAAGGATCAACAGTGGTATCAAATGACATAAATGTCCCTTTTCAAGATCATGTTTTTTGGTCTTTTGGAGTAGAAAATATTTTGGGAAATGAAGAAATTGCGGTAATATATTAATCCGCATTCAACGCTGAAACAATCTATTGGCCTTAATGGTGTCATGACCAATTTGTCCTTTATGTTGATTTACTTTGTGATTTATTTTATTGAATTATTAAATATCCATCCTATGTATTATCGAAGTCATGCCACATGGGTAATAAGCGTTGAACTTTTTACCCTTTCCTAAACAAGATCTGCTTTGATGAAACTTTAGGTCGTCCACCCCCTAGTGAGATTATCGCGACGTCGGATTTTTTTGTCGTGCGTGCGACGTCGTTAACAAACGAATTTCGTTACGCATTGGACCTATTCGGGCGACGTCGTAAATACTCGGTGGCGAATGTTTACACTGTCGACCGAATATAATTCCAACGTCTCGTAAGTCACGTTAGGGATGAGCTACCTTAAATAAAAGACATGGGGAAATATAATGGCAAAAGAAGAAATTGCAGAAAATTCGCATTTTTCTCACTTTGTTTCAATTCTTAGTATATCATGCACAAATCTACCGTTATCAACATCCAGTTTAACGTATGTAGGAGCTTTTAAAATTGACCATCCTGAAGTTGTGCTGATTTGGAAGAGGTTAAGCGAAAAAAAAATCAAAGATAGATATTTTCATGTTTAAAATTTGAGATAGAATCTGGTAAATGCTGTGGGTCCTACATGCTTTTGAGATAAATATGAATTATTGCGCGACTCCATATACATGTATAGCCTACGTACTCTAATCATGATTCATGCAATTGTTGTTTTGTTACAACTTTTTTTTTAAATTCTGTATCATTTTCTGGCATTTGACGTTGTTCAAAACTTCAAAAGCTCTCCGATACAACTAACTTAAAAAGGTCCGGTCACACATCACTCTATGGCGCGCGAAAAGGGTCTAAAGTCAATATAGCGCTAGACCTATAATTAAAATAGGGGTAGACCGCTAAAAATAGCGGTCTACCCTTATATTTTTATCGGTCTACCGATAGAAATATCGGTCTACCCATAAAATAAGGGTAGATCGCTATTTCAATTAACGATCTAGGGATAAATTACCGGTAGACCGATAATTATTTTGACCCTTCTGCCCGAAATCTCATTAGCCAATCAAATGGCTCGTTACATCCTCAACACACCGAAATAAGCGATATCTGTATAGTACAAGCTCTGTGATTGGCTATCGAAAAAATAGGGGTCTACCGATAAAAATAGCGGTCTACCGGTAATTTTATCGCTAGACCGTTTATTGAAATAGCGGTGTACCCTTACTTTATGGGTAGACCGATAATTTTATCGGTAGGCCGATAAAAATTTAAGGGTAGACCGCTATTTTTATCGGTCTACCCCTATTTTAATTATAGGCCTAGCGCTATATTGACTTTAGACCCTTTTCGTGCGCCATATCACTCTGCGTCAGCATCACGGCCGAATACCTTTTTACGTTATTATTCCGGCAATATATTTTGGACGTGATCTGAGGTGCGTTCTTTACAACGAGATTTTTTAAGATTTCAGAACTAGATTCTGGCCAAGGTGTTCCAAATGCCCCATACTTCATACAAATGACGTCATTGTCATTTGTATGAAGTATGGAGCATTGCCATGGTACCATGGAGCATTCGGGACAACTCAGTCAATTCTCTCTATTGTACTGTTTCAAACTAATGGGTTCCGCACGAAGTGTAGGGTAATGGCGCCGCCCATTGTGCGTCTTAAAAATCTGGCTCTAAAGAACGCTTTATCATATTTTAACATCTTAAGAAATCCCAAGATATCTCAAGAAATCTCGCTTTAAAGAACGCGTCTGTGGAAGTCGTTTTGAAGCGGAATTCTATGTGACGTGGCCTTTAATGCTAGTCTGTGATCAGGTCCCGGTTTCTCGAAAAAACTTAAGTATATTCTCATGAGTTCATGCTCAACTTCAATTCAATACCAATCAACGTTGATTGGTATTCAATTGAAGTTCACGTGAATTTCGTGCGATTTGAGCACGGCGCTCAGATTTGAGCATGAGAACGTACTTAAGTTTTTTCGAGAAACCGGGGCCTGGTCTAAATGAAGTTCATGGGTTCTGTTTTTGTTTTCACAGACGAGTGCATCACTGACCCAAACAATCACGTGTATGGATCATCCTGCTACGTCTACGTATCAGCTTTGAAAGTGTGGAGTGATGCAAAGGTAACACATGGTACAAATATGATACAAAAATGTATGAATTGGACAATTGTATGAGTAGATCGTTTCTTTCCGGCAAAATAACGTCTCAGATTCATTTAGTCCTTCTAAATCCAGTTTTTACTATTACTCAAATCATTTAATATGGCACGGGCCGTTATGGAAGACATGCCCATATTTTGAAGATGGTCTAACATAAACTAAAGATACTAATCTTTATTCCCAGTACACAGGCTAATCAGAGTTTTCTCTGATGTAATTTGCTCTTTGATATGTTGATGTCGCTTATTTAGCGACATTAACATATCAAAGAACGAATTTCGTCAGAGAAAACTCGGATTATACACAGGCAAGCAATAGAAATATTTTAGGAAACTGCTCGGGGTGTTTTTTTTAAATAATGAAAAGCTAAAGTGATGCCATGTCAAAATGGAATCAGTAATAATGTTTTCGAAAATATGATCATAGACAGAAATTCAAAATGGCCCAGAGATGATGCTATGTTTTACGTAGTGGGTTGTTCCATTACTATGGTTTTTGCTGAAATTCGATGGTATATATTTTACAGGCCAACTGCGAGACACTTGGTGGTTATTTGGTGATCATATCTACTGAAACAGAAATGGAGTACTTGGCTGACACGTTTGTTGAAACTATACCTAATCACAACAGTAAGATTACTTCGTCGCTTTTCATCGAAAACCTCGTATCTGCAGCTTGTTTTAAGCTGCAGATACGAGGTTTTCGTCGAAAAGCAGTGGCTTACAGTTACACAAAGTGGCTCTTCAGACGTTCCTTTTGAACGTATTTATTTAACATCGAATGGGAAGCAAGTTTCGGTATTCAAGTACTTCTCTTCAAACCTTTTAATAATTCTCTTCGTGGATAGTGTGATTTTGGAAAAACATCTCCTAACAGATGACGTCAAAAATGACGTTTCGACATAAAATGTCATTATCCTATCTTCAAAATTATATATAAATTGCAAATGCATGAAGTAATTACTGAACATGCTTTTAATTCATTTGAAAGTGTATCACATATTATGAAACATCCTGTAAAAAATGCCAAAATGTCTAAACTGGACATACAAGATGTTACTTTGAAAATCGAAAAAATCGACATATAGTCTAGTCTAACTAAGACTGAAACAGGAGTCAACCTGGACAATATTAGAACAGAAATGAAATATACGCCGTTGTACTCAGGAAGTATTTTCTTGTGCCGAAAGCAGACTCTACATACAATACGACCACATCATAAATTATCAAAATGTATATTATTTTTAATGACTCTAGAATGATTTAAAATAACCTTAGTCTTTAATTGGTTATCAATTCCCGCCTTATTACAGTCTGGACTTTTATAGTGAATGAAATGTATAAGCTGGGTTCAACATGCAGAATCATGGAAACAAAGATATTTTACACCCCCGTATTGTAAGATCGGGGGCATATTGTTTTACAGTTATCCGTCCGTCTGTCCGTCCGCCTGTCAATCCGAAACTTAACGTGAAAACTTAAAACATTGACCTTTTTCATGGATATTAGTGTTTCAAAAACAAATCTTGTTCGTTGTTAAGTTTAAAATGATTTTTTCAACTTCTTAAACATTCAATTTGAAATTGAAACCATTCGATCCGGATAATCAATTATTTGCTTCCATGCTGTTTTTGGTCTAATACTGACGATATTTGAGACAGGATCTGGAAAAAACGTCCCTTATAGCATTTGGGAACAACATGGTTCCAGATCAGCCTGCGTATACACGCAGTCTGACCAGGAACCATGATGTTCTCCAATAGCTATAGACGCATGGTCAGAAGCAACCATTTGTAAGTACCATGGGTGCTGGCTAGACTGCATCTAGGCACAGCCTGACCATGAAATCTGGCTTTCTTAAATGCTATAAGGGACGTTTTTCCAGATCCTGGCTCATTTATTATTCATTCCATGCAGACGCAGACGACTCGCGTCGATTGTACATGGGTCTGACAGACGCCAACGTACAGGGAACGTTTGTGTGGAGTGACGGCACCAGTTTGACGTACGATTGGTGGTCTAGCGGCGAACCTAACGGCGGTTATGTCGAAGATTGCGTTATGTTTGCCCCGTGGAACGCCAGGTGGTATGATATGTCCTGTACACGACGACTGGGAAGTGTATGTGAATTCGACTTACAATGAACGTATGATGTCGGCCTACCCGAGGACTCCATTGGCTTGAATAGAAATGAGCCGGAATCTGGAAAAAACGTTCCTTATAGCATTTTTAAAAATTGAGTTTCAAGATTAGCCTGTTGTCAAATACAGTCCAATATGCACCCATGCTTCTCCCTTTCAGTTACTACATGTCACGGATAGAGAACAACATGGATCCTGATCAGACTGTGCACAGGCTGATCTAGATCTATGTTAGGCTCAAAAGCCTTAAGGAACGTTTTTCCAGATTCAGGCTCAAATATTTTAAACAATGCTAAACGTTGGATGAGATATGTCTGCAAATTCAAATATCAATGAATTTCTCTGCAAGAAAATGCGACTCTACAAAGTAGATATCAAGTTTATTGTATTGTTATTAAGGAAGTCCATCCCTAATTCACACAACGTCAGATTTATTCGGACTTTGTCGTAAATATTCGATGGTGGACCATTGTGTTTAGAAAAAAATGTTCAGCGTATTGATCACCAGTTTGTCAAGGTCTAGAAATTATATTATGTCCTGTATAGAAGCGATTCGTAACACACTGCCCGACGGCACTATTTTAGACTGATCCAAATTCAAAGAGCATGCTGCAGATGACAATGTCAAGTAGTGAGATTAACATTTTTTGTCTTTCTGGGTAGAAAATATTGCGGGAAATGAATGAATTGCTTGTCGCAGGCAATTTCTTCATACTCCACGATGTTTTCCCAAGCTCTTTGCTGTAGGGAAGTCAAAAAGAGTCACTGTGTGGTAATAGGTTAAGAAGAAGAAAAAAACACGCTCTAAATGTTTTGATGAAACTGTCCCCTGGTGTTGGCGCCCCTTAAAAGACTGCTTTATGATATGGCTATGTTATAAAAGGAATAATTATTATCTTTATCTTCATCTGTTTTGTTGTCTTCAACGGCGTCCAAATTTAAGAAATAATCATTTATCGGCCAGGAGAGGGTTAAAGAAATCTAAATCTTGTTGTTTTTTCGCCAGAGTAACATTGTTTCTTAGACTATAGTCCAGTCAGGATATTATGGCACATGTTTACAAAATTTACATATGTAAACAACTCAATCTGGATCTCTGCAATTTTGTTGGCGATATTTTGAATCTTGCAGGTTCATGAAAGATTCAAACGAACGCATGCAAATTATATTGAAAATTAATTCAAGTGTCCGTTGATTGGCAAGATTAAACTCTTGTGTTGAAAAAACACCTTCCTAATAACCAAATGTCAATCTTTTTTCTCGAAAATCATCCAAGTAACGACGTAAAGAAAAGCAGACAAAACTTGTTAAAATAACCGAGTTTGTCGGATCTTTTATAAAACACGTCAGTTTAATGATTTTCCTCCAATATACGGTGAAATCAACTGCCTAGCTTGGTAGCCTTTAAGTATGCAATTACCATTGTTTACACTGTTAAGATGTGTAAACAAGTGCCATAACATCATGACTTTACTATAGTTTGACCTTCTTCTTCATCGTCTGTTCTTTCGGACAAGTACATATCCCTAAACTGTATGATGCTTATAGAAAACGATTCTGGGGTCATGCTGAAAAAAATGAGAAAAGTTGGTAGTCGTTGAATTCATTTTACTAAATATCATAACATTTCATTATTTCATTCAAGCATTAATTTATTGTTACTTCATGAAATGGTTTAACTTATTTATCTATTCATTAATTTAATTGATTATTTATTTGTTTATTAATTAATTGATTTATAATAGGGCCTACATTCACTATTTGGATGAGAATGGTCACGGTTGTATTGGCTTGTTTTTAGGTAGGACCAGTTACCTTCGTAAAAAAGCAAAACATCGGTAAATCTTCTCGTGTAATTTTGAATCTTTTGTGCTAATTAATTCATTTATTTGTTTAAGCTGGAAATATTTGTTGATCGATATGTTAATGTTATGCTAATAAATATATACACGTGTCTGCATTGTAAATACTTATTAAATTCTTGCTGTTTTATTCAGTTTGTTTGATTTTCATTTTAATACCCTCTGATGGAAAATGCAAACCCCACTGTACAGGCCCGTAGGAAGCAATTTCATATTGGGTGGGCTAAAGCCCCAGTGTCCGGACATTGGGGGGGGACTAAGTTGGATTTTCCCTAAATTTTCAGAGTAAAATAAAGAAAATTTGGCATTTTGCCAGCTGTGGGGGGCTTAGCCCCCCCAGCCCCCTGTACATACGGGCCTGTTCCACACAGTGATAATGCCTTACATTATCCAATTCAATTCAGGGTAGATAACTGCGAATGAGATTGATAGACTATTCTGAAGATTTTTTAATCCAGATACCAGAAACGGAAATCCAATTTTGTGATTTCGATATCGTTCGTATCGTAGTGAAAAGCTGGTCCCATCTTAAGGTAGAATAATTCTAATGCATATTTACTATTGTCGTACATTTTCGACAAATGTCGACAGTTTCCGTATCTATTTTCAGCAACAAAATTGCTAAATATTACTTCCCTTTGTAAATAAAATTCCCTGAATATACCCCGAGTATCTTTTTCTGGTATGGTTCTCCGTTTAACATCAATTTTTCAGAGACATTTTTCGTGTAATTTTATATGTTTTTGATTGATATCATCAGTTTGTATGTGATTAGAAACTTTAATACTTTTGATACTTAATGAAACTCCCTATTTAGGAAACAAATTGTAGCATGTATAAGTCTCGTTTCTTTCGTTGATACAGGTTGGCTCAATATAGCGAGAAACCCTACAGTTGAAGACACATACATGTATTCGAATAAAATCTATGATGTGGTGATCAAACGCCTATAGTTTGAGAACGACGCGTGGATGAGATCATCATTGCTCAGACATTCGCACTCGATTTTCATGACTTCTTCGCCGGTGATCCTTATTTAAATATGCAAACTCGTTAACTGTAACGTGGTTTGATCCGTGATTTGATCCTTTTTTAGATTCTTTTTCTATTTAAGTCCTAAGATTCAATATGTAATCCAGAAAAAGTGGTATAAGGAAGCTGTAATAGACTATAAAAAAATATTAAGTACAATTTTGCCTTTAGAATTTGCATTACTTTTTACAAATAGCGATGTTCAATTTGTTACTAGGTAAAGGGTTAAAATTGTGAAAGTCATACGAAACCACAACAGATATGTCATCATTTGCCAAGTTCTGAAAGTCTAATACAACGTTTGGGTTCTAGTTATAAGCATATAATTAGATATGGGCTACGGTTCCCTTCAATTGGGGCATTGGCTTCTTTTGGGAAAGAAAAAGTGCGTTCGAAAGTATGAGGGCACTAAGAATTACTTTTATATATTTTCATATTTTGACAGATAAAATGTACATATGTGGATTTTATTATGTTCCTAGACATATAAGAATAATTTTGATATCGGTTTTAGAGAGTGCACGAACTTATTTCTGGCACTGTCAACATTTGTTTCAGAGGCATAAATTTCAAACTAGGAAATAAAGAGGCTTTATTTTTAAATAAGCACGCAGTAATTTAACAAAATATCTCTCATATGCGCACAAGGGTCATATCATTTCACATCAGACGATGGGTAAACATGTTTTTGATAATAAAAACCAAAATCTAGACACATTTAATGTGTTTATGTCCAAAATTCAGATACATTTTTGCTTTGAGTGGTGGCCGCCATATTGGAATTTTGTAAGTTGGGGTGGGATAAGGGAAAATCAATTTTCTAGTAAACCGCTGGACGAATTTCTGTCATATTGCACATATAGATGTCTAATATAATGTACTATCAGATAAAAGTGTTTGTCACCCCAATTTCTAAAGTTGCCATTAGGGATATTCTACCTTAAGAAGTGGTAGTACACAATAAAGTGAATAACAAATTCGTTAAATAATTTCACATTCTAAGCCACCCCGAATATGCTAGTGCTGTCGTCAGAGGTTGTCGAATACACAACAACAGTTTCTAGATAAAGAAACAGAACTGTGGAAAGGCGATTGCTCTTAAAATTCCTCATCATTAACCCTTTCCCAGACGACAAAACTTTAGGGTGTTCTACTTCAAAAACTGCCTCAAATTACAAAATAGATGATATTAACGATAGGATTTGTGTATGATATAGCACAGAAAATATTGAGGCAAAAAGAGAAACTGCTGGTTATCAGCAGTTTCTTCTTTTGTCTCCATTTTTTCTAAGCCATTTCTATTTGGGACGTCAAAACCAGTTACTTTTCGGGAAAGGGTTAACACTTGCTTACAACCAATCACTCAAAGTAGGCTACAATTGTGACGCATTTGCCCCCCCCCCCCCCCCCCCCACACACACACATACACAGTACACACCGGTTATTGCCAGAATCATAATTCCATTTGATAAACGATTGGAAAATATCGAGGGAATAGAAAGGAGTGTTGTTAGTCAGCATTTTCTTTCTTTTTTCTTCAATATTTTCCAAAGATTTCATACTTAGATGGTTCATAATACGTCATTGTTTGAGAGAGAGAAAAAAACCGATTTCACGTATGGTAACATTTGCATTTGGGTTGGTTCAAATTGTAATCGTGTGCAGACAACAATACAAGGCCTATAGATGTGAGTGAAAAGTTGAGACTATGCCTAGGCCTATATGGAAGAAAACACTTCAACTCGAAAAGTAGAAAATCGATGCAACCTCTTTCTCTTCAAGCTTTATTCAAAGCTTTCTATGTAAAGAGCTATTTAAGGTACTCCATCCCTTCTGAGATTCACGCGACATGGGAATGTTTTGTGCGACGTGGTTTACATTTTGTTACGTATCCGATCCTACTCGAGCGACGTCGGAAACATTTGGTGGCGAAACGTTCCACCACCGAATGTTTCCGACATCGCCCGAGTAATTCCGACGTCGCGTTAATCTTCATAAGGTGCGGACTATCTTTTGGGATGTGGACGTAATAGTAGTTCAACACCCAGAAGGATCTGCTGTCGTAAAGTCAACGAGGTTGGGCCCCAAAACAAGTTGGACTCTGTCGCTAAAAGCCCTGTCACACTACAAGGCGATTGCATCGCCATTGCACGGCGCTCTAGCATTTTCAGAGCACCGTTGGAAGGCCGGAAAACAATCATTTTCGGGAAAATAGAGATACACGGCGATGGTATGGCTCTCCAATGGCGTTCCTTCGACGATTATTCGGCGATGTATTGCGTTCCCACGGCGATTGACTGCTATTCCTAAGCGCTTCTATCCCGCTCATGGAGACATCACGGCGCGAGTATGCACTGCGTACATCACAGTATGAACGTCGTATGAGCGAAGTAGAGACAGGGGATGCGCATAGAACGTCGTGTAGTCGCCAGGGGTAAAACTTATTTTGTACTTTTCCAAACAAAGCTCAGTTTTGACATCCCGGTGTGAAAAAATGTGAAACATAGAGGAAAATGGAGAAACACACTGATACCCAGCATTTTCTCATTTTGTCTCAATATTTTTTGTGTTACACTGAACGCATTTTTCTATGCCTATATTTGTTTACAACGCATAAGAAATGTCGTCTTCGGCAGCTTTTAAATTGGATCGGTCTAATTTTTGAATTGTTGCCCCCCCCCCCCCCCCCCCACACACACACACACCCAAGGAGGCCCTTTATTTTACACTGAAAATTCAGTAAATCCAATTTTGCCCCCAATATTCAGACACTTGGCCTTCAGCCCACCCAATCTGAAATTGCTTCCTACGGGCCTGGATATTGCCAGCATCTTGTCACGGAACACTCATGTCGATCGGGTAACATCTACCGCAAATCGAACTCTTGGTCTCTTAACCCATTACCAGACAACAAAATTTTAGATTTGTCCAAAATATGAATAGACGACGATTTCAAATGAACGAAATTCAATCTATTTTTTTGTGTCTTTGTGGGAAATGAAGAAATTGCTTTTCACATGCAATTTCTTCATTTTCCACAATGTTCTATACACTAGGCCTACTGCACACCCTCACAGATATTTTAAGCAGTTGTGGGGCTGTGCCTCTTTAACCAATTACAAAACGACAAAAGTTTAGACCTGTCCAAATTCGAAGATGTTGCAGAAGACAGTTTCAAGTGAAGTGTAGGGGAGACCGGGGCTAGTTCGGCCCCCTAATTTCGATTGCTCATATTTTGAATTATATTAAAGTTATTTTGGCGTGATTTATATATTTAAGTTCGACGAGCGAAATCCTTTCAAACTGCGTTTGTCCATTTTATATTTTTCTTTTCAATAAAGAGAATTTCAAATTTTAGAGTTTTGATCGTGGTGGCCGAACTTGCACCATACATGGGGCAAGTTCGGTCGACCCTTGGGGCAAGGTATGCACAGACCTATAAATCCTTATATTTGATTTTTAGACTGTTTTAATTTAAAGGAATCTGTATACGACTTCCAAATGAAGGTATACATTGAAAAAGCATTGTTATAACAGTCAAATCATCGTGAGTAAGGGGACATTTGGGATAACAAGTAGAGGCTGGGGCAAGTTCGGTCTGTGATTTTGAATTTGTCATTTTTTTACATTTCTGTTAGAGCTAGGTCTGTGCAATTGATATATTCAGAGTCGTCAAGAAATGGCAATTCTAACAGCGATTATTCTTTTTATTCATGGGCAAGTTTGGTGGTGGCCGAACTTGCCCCAACCCCAAAAGCCGAACTAGCCCCAGACAGACCTGGTGTCAACATCACGTCATATCTTCTTTTAGATAACATGATCGCTTCATCTTTAGTTTTAATATGAAAAAGGACTTAGTTGTCTTCAGAAATATACAAAAAAGAAATCTGAATCCTGGCGCATATTACTATAAATAAAAACTTACATAAATGTGGAAAAATTACTGAAAGTGTCTAAAATCAGAATCGTGTTCTAAATTACATGTTTTTGTATTCAATTCGACCAAAAACCTTCCGCGTCATGAGTGACATTACAACCCGGGTCAGAGCTCTCTATCTCTGTCGAAAGGCTCAAAAGAGCAACTAGCCGAACTTGCCCCGGGGCCGAACTATCCCCGGTCTCCCTATTTTCCATTTAATTGGTCTTTTCGGGTAGAAAACGCGTGGGAAGGAAATGTTACAAGCTATTTCTTCATCTTGCACAATGTTTTCCAAAGCAATTATCTTGTAGGGAGTCAAAAAGTATCGATGGACGTGGGAATGGGTTAGCACGTTGCACTCTCACTCAGTTTTGATGAGATGTCGCGCACGGTATTGGGGAACTTTTCAAAAAACGCTAGCCTCTGCGATTCATAACTGAATTTTGCAAGAACCGTTTGCCTTCCTAAAACTTTGTTATATGTCAAAATAACCGTAAAACCATGATCTTTTTCAATGACATACTCTTTTCAGGTTGTTAGTTTGTATAAATTTGCTAGAAAGGATTTTTGTTCGTAAATTCGGCGAAAAAACGAGTGTAACATGTAACATAAATTTGCAACGGCGACGGATATTTATAAACAATTTTGCAATTAAGTAACGTCAAGCACATTGAAAAATATGTTATATGACAGTTGAAATGCTGTAGAATATTTTGCCGGGCGGATATCAAATTTCGATGTCGATTACGCAAATAAGTCCAGTTTGTTCACCAAAAATCGCAGTGTAACAAAAAATGACAATTTTGTTTGATATTTTGTGAATTTATGACTGAAATGCAACAAAACTTGATATAAGAAATATTATTTTTCTCTATTTCTATAATATATACATGAAAATTAGTTAGCATAATAAACGATGCATCAATGATATAAAATGCGTGTGGACAGAAATTGTTTCATGTCGTTGAAAACTCTACTTTTTTACCCTTTAGATTTTAAAAAATACCGGTTGCATTATTCATACAGCGATTTAATTTCTATGTGGAAATATTATTTTTTTTCTTGTTTGTCATATCAAAATTTCAACGCAAAATAATGAAACGTAAAAAAGATGTTCAAATTTGTTCGCGTGGACAGAAATCTTATAAACGTAAACCTTTTTCAATTGGCGTAGCTTTAAAACTATCTGTTTCGGTCATTTTAAGACTAAAATTAAACGAATCAAAGTGGAGTTCAAGCTTAAGAAGTGCGAAAGACAGAAAAAGTGGAGATTTTATTAAAACATAGTCTTGTCTTTTTAAATCACATTAGTTTGTACAGAGAGTAAGCACTAAAAGCACAACACAACCATCTACGTAAAAACTTCAACGTTCCGCTATTATTAGAATAATGACGTTCGCTAGTTTGACGTTACATTCAGTTCCCCAATAGCGTGCGCCACGTCTAAAGGCTTGGAACTCAACGAATATGCCTATGATATTGTGAAGGTATTTGGTGGCAATTCACTATTCCAATTTGAAAGCTAATACAGACGACAAAATATGTCAAAAAAGAAAAGATTGATGTACAAATAATCACAGAAAATACTAGAGCAAAAGAAGAAAATTTTGATGTTTATTGGCAAAATTCTTCTTTTCTTTTTCAAGATTTGCGCGTGGCTCCTCTGGAGCATCAGTGCTGTTTTGTTTTAACGAATTCCCAACCTTTTGAAATTAGATCTAGGTACGTTAAAATAAAATTTTGGTTTGTTGGTCGAATCAAATAATAGAGCAATTAACTTGGTGCGGAGGATGGACAGACTGTACATAGCCCCCCCACTATTATCCATTAAAAGTGGTAGATTTTGTGTATGGGTGTTTCTTACGAGTCCGGAAAGACGAAAGATAAAAAGAAAAGGAAGCTGCAAAATGAAATAAAAAGCCATAACAATATCTGTATGCATTATTTCGTGCGTGATCTGTGTCGAAAATATTTTCATTTAAGACACAAAGGTAGGTTTTAGATCACTGTCATTCAAATTTTCATAGTGCGCCTTGAGAAATTTGTTGATCGAAGCGTCAACAAAACCGGAAGCTGTTTTACTGTGGGTGGGGTAAGATTTTGCAGACGACGCAAACAAATGAACTACAGGGCCATTTTGCTCTATTTGAATTGGGATGTAAAAAAAGGACCCTATGAAATATGAGACCAACATGGGTCCACATCACCCATGTCCCTATTAGCTTATTACTTGTTGCAAATCTTGGCAGTGACGGATTAGCGATAAAAACAGAAAATTGATTTTGTAAAAATCGATCAGATTATCTGGTTTGGTTGCTATCGTTGAGGTCTACGAAGACTTTTTCAGTTCATTTCATTGAAATTTATTGAGAAATAACGAAGTTATTGAAGTTTAAAGTTTGCAGATTACCTCCCCTATTCTGTCACTTGATTTCATGTTTCAAGTTAAATTACACAAATGCGCTAATAGATACTCAAATGCGCTCATATCCACAATAAAGCAGGCTATTAGAACTCCTAATTCCACTTGTCAAAACACAGTGCAAGTTAAAAATGAGCAGTACTTTCAACATTTTGTCATGAAGATGAACAAGGGTGGTTGCCTCCCTTGATTCCATCCGTTGATATCGCTAGACGGATCCAGATGGGGTTCAAGGGAGGGAGTGTGGGGATGGTGGGGGGTGGATTGGGTTGGAAGGGTTAAAACTTACACCCCTCTATTGGCTGATTTTGTTCATTTTCATATAGAAATTCAGTCAAAATTTTGTAATGTAAGGAAGACGACACCCCTCCCCCCATTTGTATGTTTAAACCCCCTCCACAGTAATTCTCGATCTGCCGTACCTTGGTAAGCAGAATGGATCTTTATCAGGCTACACTTAAGCACAGTAAGTCTATTCACATTGGTCCGATATGCTGTATAGACATCTCACATGTTTTTTTTTTCTACTAAGAAATTGGGGCCCATTATCAGCTCGTTCCCCTCCGGGATTTTTTTCGTAGATTGTAATTTCTTCATGAAAATGGAATGAACTGGTCAAGGAGGCAGATTTGTTGGAGCTCCCCCCCCCCCCCCCCCTCCCACACACACACACACTACACACACACCCTCCACCCCTCTTTCCCCCCTGAATCGCCTCTGGATCCGTCAAAATTATTGTCATAGGGTGGGACTGATGAAAAACTATCAGACTTCCGTAAGTTATATTAATGTCTTCAGAGAAGTGCGGCTGGAATCTAAATTTGTTAATTCTATTCAAAACCTATGCTGTGGGTACTCATTTGAATCGTCTCAATGAGATGAGTCCAATGAGTACCCGCAAATAAGGGTTCGGTGATCACTATAAGAAATATTGCATTTTGAAAAGCCATCATTCCCTCTTACCTGTAGATCTCTCTGACTGTTGGATAGTCATTTGCCATGACTTATAAGAACTTATTCATGGCTCATTTTCCTCTTTCTGTTATAATCGTTTTTCAAATATATGTATTTTGTTCTTGTTCAAGTTATGATTGTGTTATTAGTAATTTTGATATTCAAAAATTGAATTTGTAAGTGTAGGGTTAAAACCAATTAGAAAAATGGATTAGTTCATGGTATTTTTTTTTCAGATTACTAAGTCAGCAAAATGTTTAATTTTATGAAAAAAGATAAGGAGGCAAAGAAGGAGAAAGAGGATAAAAAGAGAGAAAAGAAAGAGAAGAAAGAAAAAGAGAAGAAGGATAAACATAGAGACCAAACAACTCAGGAAGAGTTGAATAGACTAGAAGAGGCAAAGAAAGGGGTGTTCAGGAGAAAGAGTGACAGAAAAAAGCGGGATGAAGCGAGTAATTTTGATGATGATGACGATGGTGGATTTCTACCTAGAGATAGTGACAGCAGCAATAGTCTTGCCAGTGCTGGTAGAATGAGTCCAGGGCGTGAACATGCTAGTATTGTTGAACCTAAAAAAACTGCACCACCCACATTGCCAAAACCAAAAAGTATTCTTAAATCCAAAACTGATGTGAAGGCTAATGCGCAAGATTTAGATGACAGCATGCTCCTGAAATCCAACACAGCATATAATGAGGAGATCTCTGGTGTTCCAGTAGGGCAGGAAAAAGACAAGAAACAGAGATCATCCAGGAATATCCAATCTTCATCTAAAAATCGACCTCCTGAATTCCAGCCGCCCCCACCTCCTGAGTCTCCTCCTCCAGAAAAGTCGTATAAAGCTTCCTTAAAACTGCCAGACATCATCCCTGCTAAACCTCCCAGAGTCAGAGAACTTGTCATTAACCGCTCTAAAGCTGGAGATTTCGGTTTTACTCTTAGAAAAGGAATTATTAACAAGAAAGGCAATAGTGGTGAAGATATTAAACAGAATGTTATTTTCGCTGAGCCAGGTGCGAATCAGAACAGCACACAAACTGGTCTGATTCCTGGAGACAGACTTATTGAAGTGAACGGTATTAATGTTGAAAATACGGCAAGAGATGAAGTGATAGATCTGATCAGGAAAACTGGAGATACCGTAGTGTTAAAAGTGCAGCCAATACCAGAGTTGGTTGAGCTGTCTGTCCGTCCAAGTGTCGATGGTTCACTAGTTGATGTGGAGAAAGAAGTTATAGAGGGAGGAACGTTGAAGAGAAGCGGCAGTAAGAGATATAAACCTCCGGTAAGTGTTGTCTTTTGTCAAGTAACCATTTTCCAACAACAAAATTTGTTCCTTTGCCCTTTCTCAAACGACAAAATTTTAGGGTAGTCCATTTTGAAAAGTTTGGTCCAGAAAATGGATTTTATTAAAAGTTTGAATTTGTGAGTAATTTAGCGTAGAAAATATTGAGGCAAAAGAAGAAAATGCTGATTATCAGCATTTTCTTATTTTGCCTCAATGTTTTCCCAAACAAATTCTATTGGGACATCAAAACCAAGTCTTGTTTGGGAAATTAGTACTTGATGCTATAAAAACTGGAGATACAGTTGTGTTAAAAGTGCAGCCAATACCAGAGTTGGTTGAGCTGTCTCAGTCCGTCCGAGTGTCGATGGTTCACTAGTGGATGTGGAGAAAGAAGTTATTGAGGGGGGAACGTTGAAGAGAAGCGGCAGTAAGAGATACAAACCACCAGTAAGTGTTGTTTATGTCTAAACAGTCTAATAACCATCAATCTGTCAGAATTAAGATTTGTATAGATTCCAATTGGATACAACAGGTCTACAACAAAATAGATGATGTGTAATAGAGAAATGAATGTATGCATGTAAAAGGGTTAAAGCATAGAAAGATTGAAAAGGAAATTATGTTGAATCTTTTTTTTTCTTTTCTTGTCTTCTAAAGCTTTGTACAGTATAGCTGTCAAAACTAGGACTTCTGTTGAGAAATATAAAAGATTACTGAGGAAAATATGTTGAATCTATTTTTCTTCTCTCTTTGTCTTCTAAAGCTTTATACAGCAAAGATGTCAAAACAAGGCATTGATTTGTGAAATATAAAGATTACTTTTACTAACATCATACAATAGTACCAATTTATATTTGATTGAATTGATTGATTTTGATATCATATCATTTCACAAAATGAATTTTCTTTTAATGTGATTGCGTATGTAAGTTTACAATGGCTCTATGATATAATATTTACTCAATCTCTTATTGAGTATTTCTTCCTGTTTGAAATATACTGATTTACACATCCATTTAAAATAACCTTTCTACATTATGAAATTTGGCTAACTGGAAGCTTGAATATTTGAATAAGTTTAGCCCTTTCCCATTCATGTAAGCTTTGGAGAAATATTGAGAAAAAAAGAAAACAATACTTATGACCAGCATTATTTCCTTTCCCCTCCCTCAGTTTTTAGCACACAACTTTTCTGCTTTTAGTAGAAACATCGATTTTGTGGTCTCTGAGTCTGTTCATTTAAGAGTGATCTATCCAGAGCTACAGATAAAAAGGGGTGATCAGTTTCAAAATTCAATATTTCACTAAGTGTGTATCAATCACAGTGGCGGATCCAGGATTTCTGTGAGGGGGGTTCGTTTTTACAAAAAGGGGGGTTCGTTTTTTAAGTATTACACAATTTTGACTGAATTTCTGCATGAAAATGAAATAAGCGGGCTACAGAGGGGGGTTCGTTTGAACCCCCCGAACCCCCTCTGGATCCGCCACTGAATCAAACCCTATATTGTGGTAACTCGATGGAATCATCTCGGCAAGATGATTCCAATGAGTAACCAAAACATAGGGTTTGGATTTGAAATGAAAAAATTAAAATGGTTTCACCCCCATCTTATCTGTTGCTTTGACTAGCCTAAAATTATATCATCTTGGAAAGGGAGAAGTATTTTCTTCCTATATGAAGATGGTCACTTCCTCTTGATCATTGTACTAACTCTTAATCATTACATTAAAGAAAAGATTATCTTTCTATTGAACATGATCAACACTTTCTAATCAGGAATGGGGTTTCCTATTTGAAATTGATGATGAAAATAAAGTTTCATTTCAACTTCTCTCCAAAATGCATTTCCTTATTTTGCCTAAATATTTTCTGCTCTACTTGTACAAAAACATGTTTGTGAACAGCAACTTTGTCATAGATCTGTAGTAGCCTTCAAAGTGGACAACCATTTAAATTTTGTTGTTTGGGAAAGGGCAAAGAAAGTCTAAACTTTCTGTTCTCAATGAAAACTGTTAATTTTTAAAGCCTAGTGGAATCATGATTGTACAACTTTAATACCTTACAGCTGGGCTTAATAGGATTTAAAATTCAATTGAATAAATACCTTCTAGACGGCAAATTTTAGACTGGGTTTATAATATAACGTTAAAGAAGGACAAAAATAATTGTACTTTTCTACTTTGAACTTAGAAAAATTAGGTATTAATGATATGGTGTAAATAGCATTGGCAAATGAAAAAAATACATGTATTCCAGGGGTCTCGTTTGCCAAAATCTGGGGCCGTTAATGGGCCCCATTCCCAATGGCAAAAAGTATCTTTTTTTCCCAATGCTCTGGTGAAAATTCCCAATGAGGACCCGGAATGGCCCATGTTAAGACCTCATCGTCATTTACAAACATTTTGAAGACAGCTTTAGAGAAGATTCATAAACAAGAGTATGTACAAATGCATTTTACATGACTACATTCTAATTTGCAGCTGAAACTGAGTGACAGTATGAATACAAACTTTTTCCCAATTTAGGTAAAAACGTCGCTATTTTTCCCAATTTCACTGGCCCCTGGCCCCAAACAAAAATTGGTAGCAAGACCCCTGTATTCAGCATTATCTGCTCATTGTTAAATGTTTGTTCTAATTCATTCTTGATTAGTTTCTAAATTTTATGCATGGGGATGTGCATCACAAGAGTTAAACATCGAACTTGATACATGTATCCTTTTGAATTTTGATCCAAACTCTTTTACAAACAACACAAATTCAGTCTATTTTAAAGTGAAAGCTGATGAACAGCGATTTGGATGGCCTTAGTTCAGATGGGAATTTGTGTACTATATAGTAGCACAGAAAATCTTGAAGGAAACAAAGAATATATCAATGTATCAAACTTTCTGTATCAGAGACTTAAGTTTTGAACAACAATACTGTCTTGGAGGAAGGCTTAAAATTTTGATTCATTAGAACAGTCCTGTAAAAGTAAAAGTATCCATAAATTCCCAGGGTTTTGGTTAACACTTTCCCAAACTAGTCCTGGCCCTGGTTTCTCGAAAAAAAAAAACCCAAAAAAACTTAAGTACATTCATATGAGAACTTGCTCAACTTCAAAGGAATACTCTCCAACGTTGAAGGGTATTCGATTGAAGTTCATGTGGATTTCATGCGATTTGAGCATGGTGCTCAGATTTGAGCATAAGAATGTACTTAGTTTTTTCTAGAAACCGGGGCTGGTCTTCATGTCCTTAAGAAAAGAATTGGGAATTCATCAAGATAAAAGAAAATGCTAATTATCTCCTTATAACTCTATACTTTTTTTGGCATGCATCATACACAATTTCTGTTTTAAGCAACATCCAATTTGTGGTCTGCAGCTGCTTTCAAATTCAAGTTGGAACAGTCTAAATTTTGGCTGTTTGGGACAGGGTTATCTTAAGTAAGACACTGTTATTAAAGTGACATAAAACTCGTAATCTATTGCCTGAAGTCACTTAACGATTACTTATTTGAAATAAAAGTAATGTTAACTAACACATACTTTTAAAAGATGCGAATCAATAGTGAAAATTGTCAAATCTCTCCTTAACACCAGTTTAGGAAGAAAAAAATATGGCCAGAAGACATGAAGCTGGCAGCTAGAAAAATCGTAACCCTTTCCCAAACGTCAAAATTTTAGGGTGATCCAATTTCAAAGCTGCTGCAGACGACTAAATGAATGTAAAAAGGGTTAAATTTGGAATAATATAGCACAAAAAACATTTGAGACCAAAGGAGAAACTGCTGGTCATCAGCAGTTTCTTCTTTTGTTTCAATGTTTTCCTAAACCTTTTCTATTAAGGATGTCAAAACCAGGTCTTGTTTGGAAACAGTTAATCAGGCTAGTGAATGTTATAAGGTGACTAGTCTGATTTGATTACCCACAACATAGGGTTAGGTGAACATTTAATGGAAAATAGTATTATTTTTTTGAAGAGTCATCACCAGTCCACTCTTATCTGTAACTCTGTGAACAGACTTCTATACTTAGACTAGTTGCTCGATGTCCAGAGCTTGGAGCTTTGTAAAGTCTTATCTTTCTACATGATAGACCTATAAATTGAGTTTGATAAGCCAGATCTGGATTTTCTGGTTACTCCAGAAATAGCAATGAATTTTGTGCTAAAGATAGACTTTACGTTTACTGTTATGTATTGATAAACCATCAGTGCTATTTTAAAATCTTGTGACTAAAGCTCGATTCAAGTTGTAGTTACGAGATTTTATTACAACACATTCGAAATACTATTGTTTGTCAGAAATTACGTCACCGTTATTTGGATAAAATCGTTCCCTATTCATCTAAATATTAACCCATGTCAGGTTCTGCTTGATCAACCCTTTCCCAAAAGACAAAAATGTACTTGTCCATTTAGATCTAGATAAGTTACTGTTGTAGATGACAAAATGGATGATTATGCAGAGAGGATTTTTGCATAATAAAGTTTAGAAAGTATTGAGGCAAAAGGTGAAAATACTGACTATCAGCATTTTCTTATTTTGTCTGAATGTTTTCCTAACCCTATTTTATCTGACACATAACAAACCAACCATTTCTTTCGCAAACAACAATTTTCAGGTTGGTCTGAATTCAAAGCTGCTGCTTATTAAAAATTGGGTTTTGATAAGTATGGAATTTTTGTACATTAAAACATAGAAAAATATTGAAGGAAAAGGAGAAAATGCTAATATAATCTGTATTTTCTACTTTTCCTTTCATGTTCTCTGACCTTGGTCTCTTCATGAACATCAAAGTACAGGCTTGTTCGGGAAAGGGCCAAACTGTCTTTGATTTTGAAGTTTTGAATAGGCTTGCAAATACTGGTAATTCAAGTTGAAGTAGAGATCTATTGATGAATAAGAATCTACATTGTTTTCTTGCTACTGAGATTCCTTCATCAAAGCTGGAGCTGTAAAGCATTTTGATTATCTTTTTCTGTCAGACCTCATTAGAATTTTACAAAATGTTTATGAGTTTAATCAGTTTATACTTTTATAGATTAATCCAGAAGTAATAGATCTTACTTTTATAACAGGAATTTAGGATAGCAAAAACCTAATTGTGTTTTAGAGCCAAGTGAGAAAATATGCAGCAGCATAGAATTAATCCTGTGTCCTATTTTCCAAATTGTGAAATTGAAGACTTTTCCCACTGTTAAATGTAGCTTTGCCTGCTAGGGGTGCAATGGTCCCAAAATTCTTGGCTACAATTTTACAAGTTGAAAACAGGGGACCATGCAATACAGATCATACATATCTATAGACAATTTTCTGATAAGGTAATAAGCCCATTTTGTTTTAATAATCTTGAATGTACTTAAAACAATATTAACATGTTTTCATTAAAAAGAAGACAACAATTAAAGTCTTTAGAGCTAAGTGTGCAGTTTGGGACTAGGCTTCTTTGTGAAGGAAGTTATTCTGAATTTTAGGGGGGCTAGGCCATTATGATCATATCAAATTCTGCATGGTAATGCCTTTAGGGAGTTTTATAAAAAAAATTGAATTTATGAACTTTATTATAGCAAACAAAATATCAATTGATATTTTGAAAATAAAGATTATCAGCCTTTTGTTTTTGTTCAATGATTTCCGAAGTTTTGTTTTAGAGACATCAAAACCTACCAGTGTCTTGGAAGGGCTTGATTCCATACAGGTCTGTTTTTAGTGGAAAATTTTTGGCAGCAAACTACCTGGGCACCAAGTTCATTGCTTTCTTTGTATATTGTCACTTTTTAACAAAAACCTCGTAACTGCAGCTTATTTCAAGCTGCAGTTACGAGGTTTTTGGTTGAAAAGCAATGATTATACTCTACAGGTTGTAGTTCAAAGAACATCATAATTACAGAATTATTTGTCATGCTATAATTTTGTTTCATGTACTTGGTACTTAATTCTTACTCAAACAACATTTTAGAGTAACCCCAATTGAATGCTGTTGCAGAGCAGATTCATGACAAAAATATGATATAAATGGAAATAGAAAAAATATCAACTTTAAGCATTATCTTTTTCCCCAGAGCCGGAGCTCTTTTTTTCCGCATCCTGATGCAATTATATTTTTTAGCAAAGAAACGATGTCCATGATTCAAAGGTTGTTGGTTGATATTGTAAAATATTAACCATATTTTGTGTAAGTCATATAATGGAGATATAAAATCTTAATAAATTTTATGTCACTACCAGTATTAAATATCATCCCTGGTTTAAAATAACACATCCTTATAAGTTGGAAGATACAAATTCTGTTCTTTGTCTGCAGTCTACAAACTGAACCATATTCTGCTAGTTTTCCTCTGTCGCATAACATGATTCAGTTTCAAAATAGCTGTTAACAGTCATTGACTCTGGCAGCCACAGCACTGCCTTTCACTTACTCACATGTACCCATTTATATACCTGAGTGAAGAGAAGCTGGGTGAGGTGAATTTTTGATTCAGGAAAATTTTCATGGTATATGCTGGATTCAAACCAATGACCCGAAGCCTGGGTTCTACCGCTAGACCACAGTACCCCAAGACTGGTGGCAAACATTAGTACTGTTTTGTGAGGAATCTGAAGAATTTAACCTTTGTCCTGCAGTTCAAACTTAAATTTGTTTCAAACAATTTGCCAATTTAAGAGCCATTTCAATTAGTTTGTCTTATTTTTTTGTCACTATAACTGAGAAAAAGCAGACAGTAAAGGCTCAGATCAGACTGCACAGCTGTGAAGGCTGATCTTAGTCTATACTGCCCGCCAAAGCTGCGATCAAAACAGGATTATGACAGGAACAGAATGAGAAGGCTTAACCCTTTCCCAAACAGCAAATTTTCAAAAGTTCCAATTCGAAAGCTGCTGCTGACGACAAATGAACCTTGTTTAAGATACAATTTGTGTATAATATAGCATAGAAAATATTGAGACAAAAGGAGAAACTGCTGGTTACAGCAGTTTCTTCTTTTGTCTCAATGTTTTCCCAAGCCTTTTCTACAAGGGACGTCAAAACCAGGTCTTGTTTTGGAAAGGGTTAAAACTGAAGCAGGGTGTTTCCAAGTAAATAATTAATGTCAATTTATTACTGCAGTTTTTCATAACCTGCCATGTGTTGATAAGAATCTATTTAATTCCAGGACTATAAATCTTTTTAATAACTAATGCAAGGTTTCCACTGCCGATCAAAACAACTTGATTTAATTGATGGCTGGAATTCCCGCATAGATCACGGCCAAATGACTTTGTAGATCTCTAGTTGATCAACTCAACTTCTGATGTCCTTAAATTATGATCAGATGGTCAGGTGTAGCAGACCTCAAGTTTATTGGGATGTGGTTTGAATTAAATCAAATCAAATACAAGTCAAAGTGACCGAGTGCTGCGGTTGGGTTCAGAGATATTAGCCGGATCAGACTTTATGTCCAGACATGATTGATTCTCGATCAGGTCAATCTACTGCCCGATCAAACACTGTTGCTCTCTTATCAATTTTCTACTTGGTTTCGCACAAATGTTTTTGACAGTCAAAGAAATTGAGAAGGAAGCCCGAGTGATTCACATCAAACTACATGACAATGATTGAGCTAGATCTCTACTTGATCGGGCTAGATAAAGTTAATCTTATAGACATTTGGATGCTAGCTTTCCACAAGGTTTCCCTATTAAATATAAAGTATGCTGGGTTTGGGAAAAGGTTTAGAAAATAAAGAAAATGTAGGTGTCCTAGTGTTCAAGGATAATTAAATGTTGTCAGCATGCAAAAGGAAATCAATTTATAGATCATAAAACTTCAAAGTTGTGATGGGAAGAGTCCACTTTTCCCGTTGGTCAAGTGGATATTTGGGGAGAACTTTCCCTTGATGTAAAGCGTTTCTAGTTCATCTGTTTATAATGATAAATCTGTTATAACAGAAAAAAATGTTGAAAAAGGACAAATTGTTGATAATTAGTTGTACCTTCTCTTCTGTCACTGTATTCCAAAACTTATTTTCTTACTGTTATCAAACCCATGCATTGTTTGGGACTAAGACTTCAAGCTCTTTCCTAAACAACAAAATACTAAATTCCAAAGTATTGCAGATGATCTTATCATTGTTAATCAGTGCTCGGGAGAAGTTATAAATAGCATGTTAAACATTGAGAGGAAAGGAGAAAAGGCTCTCTTTTATGGACACAAAAACTAGAACTTGTTTTGAAAAGCTTAACCCTTTCTCACACATTGACGTTTATTGATGTCCCACAAAATAAAGGCTTCGGAAAACATTATGGAAAATGAAGAAATTGCTTGTTACAAGTAATTTCTTCATTTCTTAAAATGTTTTCTACCAAGAAAGACCAAAAAATGCTTATTTTTGTTCAATGGAAATTGTTGTCTGTTGACTAGGCGAAAATTTTGTTGTTTAGTAATGGGTTAAATGATAGAGAAAGTTTCTATGGTCAATATTACAAGTGTTTATTATAGCTCCAACTTTCACCTGAATGAAGTATGCAAAACTAATTACCATTCCAAAGTGATTATTCCTGTAGTAGAGACTTACCTTGAACCCTTTGGACAAACAGGAATATCAATTAAAAAACGCATTACATAAATCAGGCCCTGGTTTCTCGAAAAAAAACTTGAGTACTCATGAGTACATGCTCAACTTCAATAGAATACTCTTCAATGTTGAAGGATATTCAATTGAAGTGCACATCGATTTCGTGTGATTTGAGTATGGTGGTCAGATTTGAGCCTGAGAACGTACTTCAAATTTGAATCAGTCTAGAATTTTGTCATCTGGTAATGGATTAAGATGTAAATGACAAGTAAAAAAGTATAAAGACAAGTAAAGGATAGATTAGCTGTAAGCATTAACCAGTACACTAATAACTATTGAACCCATTATCTTTTTGACAAGATAATTTAGACCCTGCCCTGATAGTAGTAACACCCTGTTGCCTTCGTTTTATGCCACTGCAAGATATATTTTTAACCTATTAACTAACGGCAAAATTTTAGGGCGGTCCAAATTGAAAGATCCTGCAGACGACAATTTGAAATGAATGGAAATTTTAATATTTAGATGTTTTTGGATGGAAAACATTGTGGGAAATTGAGAAATTGCTTGTCACAAGCAATTACTTCATTTTCCACGATGTTTTCCATTGCCATTATTTTGTGAGGAGTCAAAAAGAGTCATTGTGTGGTAATGGGTAAACCCATTCCCAGGCAACAACGCTTTTTGAGGCTCCACAAGATAAAGGCTTAAATGGAAAATTTTATGGAAAATGAAGAAATTGCTTGTTACAAGCAATTTCTTTGTTTTCCCCCTTGTTTTCTACCCCAAAATACCAAAAAGTTTAAGATTTTATTTAGTTGACTTTGTCATCTGCAACATCTTTGAATTTGGACTTGATAATGGGGCCTATATAGTTTTCTTGCAGGGGTTTGCTGATGAGGGTAAATGTCTTCTCTGCAACAAGGCTGTGGCCATAGCGAAGTTGGTAGTGCATCAGACTCTTACTCATTAAGTCCAGAGTTTGATCCCTAGACGCGACAAAAATCCTTTCTGACAAAATTATCTCCCGCAAATTGTTTGATAATCATTAACCTATGTTGGCGAGCAGCTGGAGACTTGGTAAAGATGTTGTTGTAGTACTGTACTGGTATGAGAAATGACGAGAATCTATGTTTAGAAGCTTTAGCCGCCTTGATATTACCATAGCAGTTGAAAGAGACGTTAAACCCCAATCAATCAATCTTTTTTGCAACAGTTCATGTTTCAGAAGTGAATGACTAAAAGCAAGTATTATTTTTCAATGAAACCAATGTTTCATCGCTTTTCAACGAAAACCCCGTAACCGCAGCTTGTTTCAAGCTGCAGTTGCAAAGTTTTCGATGAAAACTAGTGATTTCTGTCACTAGCTTCATAATTATTGTAAGGTGTAAAAATGTATTGTAAACTGGAATAGTAAATCAGTGATAAGGTTGTTGACTTACTACTTCATAATGACATTGTTTGAATATTTCTCTTTTATTGACAAATTGTTTGATCTCCTGCCATTTATCTTCTCCTTTGCTTGGTCCACCAACTTCAAAACAATAACGCTTTCATGAACAAGAATGGATTTTGATGTCTGTAATAGAAAAGTCTTGGGAAAACATTGAGGCAAAAGAAAAAAAATTGCTGATAATCAGCATTTTCTTCATGTGCCTCAGTATTTTCCTTCTGTTTTGAAGTCTGCAGCAGCTTTTGAATAAGACCAACCTAATTTTTTTGCTATTTAGGAACGTGTTGATGATTATAATAGTTACTGTTTGAAATATTTACTGTTGTTCAGAGCCATTGAGGTCGCAGCCATAGCACATTTTGTACTATGTCAGACTCTCAGTTACGGGGTCCAGGGTTCAATCCTTGGTTACAGCGATTATCCTGTCTGACAATATGGTGGAAAATCATAAATTTGAGTGGGTTGTCATGAGCAGCTGCAGGCTATGAATTGATGTTGTGGTGGTACTTGTGAGCGAAACAACAGGAGTCCATGGTTAAGTGTTTCAGCTGCCATATAGTATGACTGATTTACTGTGTGAAATGGCATTTATAACTGTTTACCAACTAAAATAAGTCTACTGATGCACCTTCTCTGTTATTTACATTCACTGTGCCTGTTTGATTTATTTAAAGAAAAACACCAAAAACTCATTTCTTATGACTTTTTTGCTTATGTCTGTCTGTCTGTGTGTCTGTCTGTCCGTCTGTCTGTCTATCTGTCTGTCCGAAAACTTAACATTTGCCTTTTCGCCAAAAGTATTCTACATACAAAGCTCAAATTTGGTATGTAACTCCCTTTCAATGATAGCTATCTGTTCCATGCAATATGACCTTCCTCATTTGACAACCCTTATCAACCCTTTCGGGGGCATTCATGTTTCACAAACACATCTTGTTTGAGAAAGATTTTTTTCAAGACAATTACCATTGGTGGGCGGATAAACTTTTGTGGGAGAGCAGCGGGGCCCTTGGAAAGTATGTTGTGGTAGTATTTAATTTAAGAGAAACTACAGGAATCCATGGTTAGGTGCTTCAGCAGCAATGAGATTGAGACACTGGTAAAAGAAGTGTTGAACTCCATTGAAAGAAAGCATAATTATTTGAAATAGCTGAAAATTCTTCCATCATATAAATTGGGAATACAGGGTTGACTTTGACAGATTTTAGTCCTAATTGATGATTTGACTGACAGTAAAAAGGCTTTATCAAGTCTGAAGATCAGCTTGTTTAATGTTTAAGTTTTTATTGCCATAAATCCGTATTCTAATATGTTAGCTCGCAAAACTATTTTAAGTGTGTTTAACATTATATGCATTTACGCGTTATTTAGGCATAACTTTGTTGAAAACATTATCATTATGCTCTTCAATATAAGGGAGGTAATTCATGAATGTAAGTAAAACCCATAACAGATTTATCTCCCTTGCCTATTTCAAGAAGCTTGAAAAGGGAATTTTTATGCCCCCGTATCGAGAGATCGGGGGCAAATTGTTTTACTCGTGTCCGTCCATCTGTCCGTCTGTCTGTCTGTCCGTCTGTCTGTCCGTCCGTCTGTCCGAAAACTTAACCTTTGCCTTTTCTCCAAAAGTATTTGACATACAAAGCCCAAATTTGGTATGCAACTTCCTTTCAATGATATCTAGCTGTTCCATGCAGTTTGACCTTCCTCAAGGTCATCTGTTAACCCTTATCAACCCTTTACTCTATGAAAACTTAACCTTTTACTCCGAAAACTTAACCTTCGCTTTTTCTCCGAAAGTATTTGGCATACAAAGCTCAAATTTGGTATGCAACTTCCTTTCAATGATATCTATCTGTTCCATGCCATTTGGCCTTCCTCAAGGTCATCCCTTAACCCTTAGTAACCCTTTACTCCACGAAAATTTAACATTTTAGAAAAATGGCCATTTCGGGGGCATTTGTGTTTCACAAACACATCTTGTTATGTTTTGCAATCAAGACCAGCCCCCCTGTTAACAAACATATTAAGTACAGGTCTGGCTAAGGACCATGCAATAGGCGGTACATCCATAGTAACAGAATTGGTTTATTTGCACCTCAGTGCAACCCTTTTGTGACCAAAAGTCGAAAGCTGAAATATTTCCTGAATCCGTTGATTGTTACCATGGTAACCAAGGATTTTCATTTTCAGCTCCATTCCATGCTTTCCAAAGGCGAAAATACTGATTTTTCAGTACTTTGATATACCAAGAAATACAAGTGGTGCTTATGAATCATTTATTTAATAGTTTAGTTATGTAGATTCATCCTAGATAGACAAAATGCAACAATAAACAACAAAATTTTCAAACTCTTAAACACACACCATGCTAGTGAAGGTGGGTGGGGTAACTGGTATACAGTTTTTAGGCAAAATTCTGAAAAATGGCTATTTTCAAAGTAAATTATCTCTCAAGACCAGAAAGATTTCATGAAATGGTGTATTAAGATATATAAACTGACCTCTATGCTTAAACATGCAAGAAAGAAACCTTTGTGTTTTTTTCTTATTTTCAAAATAAATACATTAAGGTAGTGCATCCGTTCTCAGAATCTAAAAAAATACGAAATTATGCACTTTTCAACCAAGTTTTTCTCACAAGACCTACATAAACTATGAAAGTGATGTCTCTGATCAAATAAACTGATGTCTAAACTTAAACATAAAAGAAAGAAACCTGTGTGTTTTTTTCTCATTTTCAATATATATGCTTTAAGGTAGTACAACCGTTCTCAAAATCTAAAAAAATGCGAAATTATGCACTTTTCAACCAAGTTTTTCTCACAAGATCAACATAAACTATGAAAGTGATGTCTTTGATCAAATAAACTGATGTCTAAACTTAAACATGAAAGAAAGAAACCTGTGTTTTTTTTCTCATTTTCAATATATATGCATTAAGGTAGTACAACCGTTCTCAAAATCTAAAAAAATGCGAAATTATGCACTTTTCAACCAAGTTTTTCTCCCAAGACCAACATAAACTATGAAAGTGATGTCTTTGATCAAATAAACAGATGTCTAAACTTAAACATAAAAGAAAAAAACCTGTGTGTTTTTTTTTCTTATTTTCAATATATATGCATTAAGGTAACGCATCCGTTCTCAAAATCTAAAAAAATGCGAAATTATGCACATTTCAATCAAATTTTTCTCCCAAGTCCTACATAAACTAAGAAAGTGATGTCTTTGATCAAACAAACTGATGTCTAAACTAAAACATGAAAGAAAGAAACTTGTGTGTTTTTTTTCTTATTTTCAATATATATGCATTAAGGTAGTACAACCATTCTAAAAATCTAATAAAATGCGAAATTATGCACTTTTCAACAAAGTTTTTCTCACAAGACCTACATAAACTATGAAAGTGATGTCTTTGATCAAATAAACTGATGTCTAAACTTAAACATGAAAGAAAGAAACCTGTGTGCTTTTTCCCTAATTTCAATATACATGCATTAAGGTAGTACATCCGTTCTCAAAATCTAAAAAAAATGCGAAATTATGCACTTTTCAACCAAGTTTGTCTCCCAAGACCAACATATACTAAGAAAATGATGTCTTTCCACAAATAAAGTGATGTCATCTATTTAGCATAAAAGAAAGAAACATCCATTTTCCCCTTTTTTTTCCATATAAATGCATTAAGGTGGTACAGCCGGTCTCAAAATCTAAAACAATGTGAAATTATGCATTTTACAAATTAATTTTTCTCCCAAGACCTACAATAAATTTATGTCATTACTTAAACATGAAAGAAAGAAACCTGTTCGTGTGTGTTTTATTTTTATTTTTTACTTTTTTATCTATAAATGCATTAAGGTAGTTCAACCATTCTCAGAATCAATTAAAATAAAGAATTTTTAGAAATTATACACAGTTTTTGTCCCAGGACAAGCATAACCCTTTTCCAAACAAGACCGGGTTTTGACGTCTCTGAGAGAAAAGCATTGATACAAAAGAAGAAAATGCTGATGATCAGCATTTTCTCTCTTTGTCTAAATATTTTCTAAGCTCTAAAATACACATTTTCTACCTTTTATAATAAACTATTTTGTGGTCTGCAACTCATTTCAAATTAGACTGGTCCTAAATTTTGTCGTTCTGGAAAGGGATAAACATAAAAGTGATGTCATAGCACAATTATACCGATATCTATTCTTAAACATGAAAGAAACATGTAGTTTTTTTTCTCCATCTTTTCTTTATAAATGAATTAAGGTAGTGCAACTATTCTCAGAATTTAAATAATTGTACAATTATGCATTTTTCATCTAAATTGTTCTCACAAGACCAACATTAAATAAGGAAGTGATGTCTTTTAGCAAGTAAACTAGTGTCTATGCTTAAAAATGAAAGACAGAAACCAGTGCTGTTATTGTTTTCTTATTTTGATTAAAAATACATTAAGGTAGTGCAGCCATTTTTAACATCTAAATATTTTAGCTACATTTCAACCATTTTTTCTCAATACCAAATTAATGTATGAATTTAATGTATAGAGAGATGAAAATGATACCTATGCTTTAACTTAAAACAAAAATCAATGTCATATTTCTTCTTTTGAGTACATGTTTATTAAGGTAGTCCACCCATAATGAGATTCATGCAACAACGGAATATTTCATGCTAAGTCTTAAACATTTGTAATGCACTTGATCTCTACGGAAACATTACAAATTAGAAAAAATAATAGATCTATACCTTCTACAGCTTAATTTTCACAGTGTTGCCCCAAATGTTCTAAGTCTGATGAATCTCATTTGAGGTGGACTATCTTAACCCATTACCACATGATGACAAATTTTATTACCCTTTGACTTAAAGGCTAAAAGTTTCATCTTGAAAATGAACAAACAATCCATTTCTTTATTTTCCACAATGTTTTTTATCCACAATTAAAATTGTAAAATTTCATTCACTTGAAATTGTCTTTTGCAACATATTTGACTTTGGACAACTTTAAAATTCTGCCATCTGGTAATGTGTTAATACACTTAAAGACACTTCCAACGCAACACTTACATTTTTCATCATAACTAAATAAATAATGCAGTATATTTAATGAAATTTTCAGTAAATATCAATCAATTACATTTACATGTTTTCTGTAAGTTTCAAGAAAATCGACTGATCCGAACATAAAAAATATTTAGGTTTTTCACTAAGACTCAAATATGAAAAGTAACAAAACCCCAGGCAATTGCAGAATTCAATAGCCTCGAAGCAGCGTCACCAAATCACGCTCAAAACTCATATCACTGCTTCATAAGATTTGATAACATGCTTTCATGTGCGATGCAATACTAGAATTCAGTCGCACCTATTTTGTTTAATGTTTTGTACGTGTCAGCATTGCAATCATTGAAATTGTTACCAGACATTAGTTTTTTGCCCTTTTGCCCCAAGAAATTTTCAACAACTGCAACATGAACTTAATAGGGACGAGTTGAGAATGATCCAGCAAAGATTCACCATCAATTATGCTTTATCAATGAGAAGGGTGTGTCTTCGTGTCATTTAAGTTCATGACGGACACACAGAATGTTAGCTTAAAGTCATAAACTTTACTGCTGTTACATTAATAACAGGCCCGTAGGAACAGTCGGGGCTAGGGGTGGGGTTGGGGGGTGTTCTTAGCCTCCGTAACGTTGCTCAAAATACCAAATTTTCCTTATTTTACACTGAAAATGTAGGAAAAATCTAATTTAGCCCCCAAATATCCAGACACAGGGGCCTCAGCCACCCTTATATGAAATTGCTTCATACGGGCCTGAATAACATGAATTTACTTTATCAGCTCGCACAGCCTTTTTGCGACTTTTTGTTTTCAAGTCATATTATATGCACTGCAAATTTGATCATTTCTACTCAATGTTTCTTTATGAAAATTACAGATATTATGCAATTGTGAATGAATTAAATTTGTTGAAAATTTGATAAAGAATGGTTGGTTAAATATCAAGTTATTACCAAAAAGGTAAGTGTTGCGTTAGAAGTGTCTTTAAGTGTATAGTGAATATATTGCATATAAGAGGACATCAATCCATGATACTTCACATTTCTAGGCCTTGTATGATGTATCCAACAATGACAAATATTAAATTTATCAATTAACATTCATATAAAAGTCTTGCATTAACCCTTTTCCAAACAAACCATCATTTTGATGTATCTTGTAGAGAAGGCTTTGGAAACAAGAGGGCCATTGGCCCTGAAGCGCTCACCTGATATAATAGCAATTTTCAGGTTGATTGGACAAAAAATGTGATCTCTAGGGTGCACACAAGGTTTAATTAAGATTTGATCTCGTGACCTAGAATTGATCAAGACAATCATTCTGAGTAAATTTCAGCTTGATTGGGCAAAAAATGTGGCCTCTAGAGTGCACACAAGCCAAAGGTTGACGCACGACGGACGAAGCACGACGGACACCGGACGACGGACACCGGACGACGGACACAGCGGTATCACAATACCTCACCATGAGCACTATCATGCTCAGGTGAGCTAAAAAGCAGTAATACCAGATAACCACTGCCGAGACAAAATGATTATGCATATATCTGTTACAGCCAATCTGTGAAATCAGCCATTTCATGAAATGGCTGAAATTTTTAGCCATTTCATGAAATGACTGATTCACTCAGCCATTTCACGAAATGGCTAAAATTTTCAGCCATTTCATGAAATGGCTGAAAAATTGCTCCAGCCATTTCATGAAATGGCTGAAATAGGGAAATGTGAATAAAATAACAGGAGTTAAAAGTTATTTCCAGACTAGTGAATCTATAAAGGTTTTGCAAACTATATTTTCTATGTAAGCAATAATGAGCTTTACTACTGTTCAATTAACATGTTACCTTCAAAAATTAATCTTTATTACTGAAAATGAAATACAATGTAGCCTTTAAGTAAAAATCTTTTTTACACAGATTGGTTAAAATTATATCAGTCATATTCAATTATATTTGAAAACTTAAGTAAAATATCAAATTATTGTTTCACAGTTTGACTGAAATAAAGTCAAACCATTATTTCACAGATTCAAATTACCATCAGGCCTATTTTGATAACAAAAATCCTTTACATTTGAAAATTGGAACAAATATGAAGCAAAATCTTTCAGTCACAAATTGGCTAAAATTAGACCAGCCAACCAACGTAAAAACTAAAATGTTCAAATTATCATTATTTTAGCGGTGAATTGAAGCAAAACCATTATTACACAGAATGGCCAAAATCAAACCGCTTATTCTATGTAGCACCTTAACCCTTTCCAGAACAGCAACATTTTAGAGCAGTCATATTCAAAAGTTGCTTCACATTACAAATGGTTGTTGATAAAGATGGGAATTGTGTGCAATATAGCATTGACAATATTGAGACGAAAGGAGAAAATGCTGTTCATCAGCATTTTCTTCTTTTCCTTAGATGCTACCCAGATCTTTTCCATTATAAATGGGCTTCAGAATGAGGTCTTATTTAGGAAAGGGTTGATGACGAAATTATCATTATACTGATAAAAAAGTCAATTATATTTGCAAATTAAAGCACAATATGAAATACAAGAGCTGTCCGAAGACAGCGCGCTCGACTTTCTAAGTGCTTAGTATAAAGGGGGCATAACTCCAAATATAGTGGAGCCAGGGTCATGGGCCCTGGTAGTAAGGTAGGGGGTGTAATGGTGAATAAGTATTCCAAGTTTGGGTTGAATCCCTTTGATAGTATGGAAGTTATTGATGTTTAAAAAAACTTTAACCTTTGTTGCAACACCGACGTCAACGCCAACGCCCGGGTGACAGTATAAGCTCTCATTTTCTTCGAAAAGTCGAGCTAAAAATCATTATTTCACAGATTGGCTGAAAGAGACCCAGTCATTCTGTGTAAAACTTAATGTTCAAATGATCAGTATTTTGATAAGATTTAATTATCAAGTGTCGAATTGAATACATGGGGCTCAAGATTATTATTATGCATATTTTGATAAAGAAAAATCAATAATGGTTGCAAAATGAAGCAAGGAAAAAAAAAGAGGCAAAATCATTATTTCACACATTGGCTGAAATAAAACTGGCCATTCTGTGTAAGTACTTTAATGTCCAAATTATCATTATTTCGATAAAAAAACAATTTTAGTGGCAAATTGAAGCAAGATCATTATTTCATAGATGGACTGAAATTAAAATCAGCTCTTAATATTAATTCTATGTAAAACTTTAGTGTTCAAATTATCTTCACTTTCATGAAAAATCATTGCAGTTGCAAACTTTGAAGCAAAAATGAAACAAACTCATTATTACACAGATTGGCTGAAATGAAACTAGTCATTCTGTGTAAAACATTAATGTTCAAATAAGATCTATCGAACAAAACAATTGTAGCAGCAAAAAGAAGCAAATATGAATCAACACTATCATTACACAGATTGGCTGAAATTGCATCAGCCAATCTGCGTAACATAAACATGAAAAAATCAGCCATTTCATGAAATGGCTGAAAATTTTAGCCATTTCATGAAATGGCTGAGTGAATCAGTCATTTCATGAAATGGCTAAAAATTTCAGCCATTTCATGAAATGGCTGATTTCACAGATTGGCTGTAACATATCAACTTCAATGGGGTGAAAGCGTTTTGCTTAAAACTATAAATATAAATAAGCCAAAATATGGAATAAAAGGGCCCATAAATGATAAGGCTTTTGATACTAACAATAACATGGATGTAGATGTCAGAGCGTGTGACGTCAAAATTGGAGAAATGACCTCCAGCTTTGAAGACTAGGGGTCGCAATGACCAGACCCCCAAATTCTTATGCACAGGGAAACACCCTGACTTTCATTAATAAGTGGTTTGGGGCACTTTTGGCTGAAAACTTAAAGACACAGACCTATGCATGACTGTCAGATTGTTGGTTACCAGTATTTTCTTCTTTCGCCTAAAGGTTTTCCTTAGCCTTTTCTATCAGGGACGTCAAAACCTGGTCTTGTTTGCGAAAGGGTTAAACCAGCCCATACACTCAGTAAAACGGTAAAACCAATCCAGAATGGTCAAACCGGCCCCATAAATATAATCATTACTGATAATCATGATAATTGTCATAGAAAATTTGGGGCCAATTTTGGGGGCGGTTTCACCGTTAGAAAATCTATCATGAGGCCAGTTTTATCGTTTTGGGGCGGGTTTAACAAGGTACATGTTTTACCGTTTTGGGGCAGGTTTAACTATGGGCTGGTTTAATAAGGGGCAGGTTTGACAGTTTCTATTGTGAAAAAAAAAAGAAAAAAAGTTTTTATGGGTAATAATCAGTTGTCTCCAAATTTCAATGACCAAAGACTTTTAGCAAAATTATTTAGATGCATGTGGAATGATATTCAGATTGTAAACACTTTTGAAAATAACAAAGCTATCAAAACCATAGGACCTATTGAATGCATGGGAGGAAAGGATATTTCTGTTTTTCTACTTTCACTTTGAAATACCATCATACATTATACACATTTGACTGAATTACACAGTCACGAGTTACCAAACATACTATGATGTATTTCAAGTAGTGTGAAACTAAAATAGTTTGTGTTAGAAAGATATCCACAGTACATACTTTCCTGGTCTAGCCTGAGGCTGATGCACAGGTAAACAACGAGCAATGTTGGTTTTCTCATAAAAGTAGTCAACCTCATTGATACAGAACAGAAGACCAGACTTGCTCTGGTCATAATACTAACCTCTTGTGTCTTTCCTTGTGTATAAATACATAATCATTTCGTGAAAACAAAAATAATCAGATTCTTCAGGTGGTAAGGCCATACACAGTCGCCATTTGGGTCTGAGGATAATCAAAGTATTCAAGGTAATAAATCAAAGTACCTAAAGTACTATAAAAATATCACACATATTTTTGCCCTTTGCCGTATTAAACCTAAAAAACACACGGGTTTGACTTTTGATATTTGAACATAAAGTCATTTCTCATATAATAGGCATAACACTTATGTAATAACGTTCTGGTCTTGAGAGAAAAAAACCTTCAAATTTTACAATGTAAAGCAATGGTATTTGAGTTAAACATGTAAAATTTAAAATCGCCGTTGCAATCATACACCAATGTGCAGACCAAAAAGATTGGTCATTTGCTTTGTTTTATGACTAAATCAGTTGGGAAAAATAGAAAACATGCATTTTCTTGACATGCGATGTACCGCCTTTTGCAGGTTTTGCATGGTTCTTAGCCGGAGCTGTACTTAAATCCTCGCCTACTTTGCCTTTAGTCTAGGGTAGCCAAAATGTTTGTGGAACCCTCTGTAGATGCTATAAATTGTAGATATTCTGTTTGAAGCAACCAGTGCGGTTAGTGTTACACTTGTTTATAATCTTCAGCAACATTTTCTTTTGTTTTGGAAAGGGTTAACCCTTCCCAAACAGCAAAATTTTAGGGTAGTCCAATTTGAAAGCTGCTTCAGACTACAAAATGAATGTTTATGGGAGAACTTGTGAATATCAGAGCACAGAAAACATTGATACACAAGGAGAAAATGCTGATGATCAGCATTATCTTCTTTTGTCCCAATGTTTTCCCATACAAATTTTATTGGTATCAAAACCAGGTATTGCTAGGGAAAGGATTAATCCTTTCCCAAATAAGACCTGGTTTTGATGTCCCCATATGAAAAGGCTTGGGTAAAACAATGAGAAAGAAGAAAAATAAATGTTGATAATCAGCATTTTCTCCTTATGCCTCAATATTTTCTGTGCAATTTCTTATGCAAAGTTCCTCTTTAGCAACATGCGTTTTGTCATCTACAGCTGTTTTCAAATTGGATCATCCTAATATTTTGTTGTTTGGGGAAGGGTTAACCCTTTTCCAAACAAGACCTGGTTTTGACGTACCTTTTGAAAAAGTCTTGGAGAAACATTGGGACAAAAGAAGAAACAGCTGATAACCAGCAGTTTCTCCTTTTGTCTCAATATTTTCTGTGCTGTTTTATACACTAATTTCATCTTTAACAGCATCTCTTTTGTCATCAGTAGTAGCTTTCAAAATGGATCACCCTAAGATTTTGTCGTTTGGGAAAGGGTTAACCCTTTCCTGAATAACAAAATTTTTGATGGTTCAATTCAAAAGCTTCTGCAGACAACAAAATATGCGTCAATCAAGATTGGCTGTGTGTACAATATAGTTTAGAAAATATTGAGGCAAAAGGAGAAAGTGCTGATTATCAGCACTTTCTTCTTTTGTCTCAATGTTTTCCAAAGCCTTTTCTATCGAGGACGTCAAAACCAGGTCTTGTTTGGAAAAGGGTGAAGGAACAACTTGACAGAAGTGGGGTTAATTTCAGTGAGACTCATTATAAAGATAAGATAATGTCTATGATGCCTCATTCAACAGCAGAATTTGGTCCATTTAAAACACTCATGTATGAATTGTGTGGATTTTGTTTTCAATTAGTTGGAAATTTTGTTTCTTTTTCCTGCAATTATTTATTGCTATGCTAATAATGTAATTGAAACTTGTCAAAATTCAAAGATTTTGCAGAGGAAGCTTTTAAGAGTGAATTAAAGTTTACATGTTTGTCTTTCATTGTAGAAAAAACTACTGTGGGAAATAAAGAAATAGCTTATGACAAGCAATGTCTTCATTTTCCACAATGTTTTCAAAGCCACTAAAATTTGTCTTGTGTGGCATCAAAAAGCATTGGAATGTGTTAAATGATTAAATTACATAGACTAATTAACCCTCCTGGTGCCATTAGGACTTTGGCTTTGAATAACTTTGGAAGAAGAGGATTCCATTCATCATGGCAACCTGACAAGGATTAATAGAGGAGCTGAGTCTATGGTTTATAGATGGATTTACTTGATTTATCAGGCCTGGATGGTAGAGGATCAGGGTCACATTTTGTAGGTATCTAGAATTTACTTATCCCTTTCCCAAACAATAAATACTTGTTAATGCAGCTTATAATCGAAGCATTGGTATGGGATAACCCATTACCACACAGTGACTCCCTTTGACTCCCCACAATATTATGGCTTTGGAAAACATTGTAGGGAGTAAAGAAATTGCTTGTGACAAGCAATTTCTTCATTTCCCACAATGTTTTCAACCTAAAATGACCAACAAATTTTGAATTTCATTTACTTGAAATAATTATTGTCGTCTGCAACTTCTTTGAATTTATACCAGTCTTAAAAATTGCTGTCTGGTAATGGGTTAACCCTTTCCCAAACAATAAACACATTGGATACAGCTTATAATCAAAGCCAAGGAAAATATTTTCATTGCTATTTGGTACACAAATTTTATCATTGTTATCATCCGACTTGTATTCTGCAGCAGTTTTGAAAGTGGAAGCTATGTTGTAGGTTCTCATGGGCATAGCTGCTTATCCCTTTCCCACAAAAAATAAACTTGATGGTTAGCTGATTCAGCTACTGCAATGAAATAAATCCTCTTCCCATTTACCCATTCTCACACAATGACGCTTTTTGACGCCCTTTAAGATCATTGCTTAGGAAAATTTCTTCATTTTCCACAATGTTTTCGAACCCAAAGTGGGAAGATTTTAAATTTTCATCAATTTGAAATTGTCATCTGCAACACCTTTCAAATTGGAACAGTCAAAAATTTTGTCATCTGGTTATGGTTTAACAAAACAATATTTTTTTTATGCTCCGGATAGGGAGGCATCATAAATTTGACTTGTCCGTCCGTCCGTCTGTCTGTCTGTCCGTCCGTCTGTCCGTCATTCCGTCCAAAAACTTTAACATTGGCCATAACTTCCTTATTACTTAACATATTCGCTTCATACTTTACCACAACATTCCTTGGTACATTACCTTTCTGTAGGCACATACTTTGGTGACCTTGACCCCTGGATGACCTTGACCTTATGACGATCAAAGCGGTGTCGGGGGCATTGTCATCTTACAGTGACAGCTCTTGTTTTATCCTGTTTCGGAGTAGTCTGAAAGTATTTCGTAGAAATCGTTCTTTCTATTGTATGGGAAACATGCATGCATGGACAGCAAGTAGCGATACGGAGAAAATGCTGATTATCAACATGTCCTTTTTTTCTCTCATTGTTCATTACATACTTTCTTATAAAATTGTCAAAGTCAGATATTGTTAGCGAAAATGTTTGAAAATTGAAAAGGGTATAAGAAATGAAACATGTGCTGGGGTAGTTTTACCCATTACAAGAACAAAATTTTAGGGTGGTCTAATTTGAAAGCTGCTGCAGAACACAATGCATGTTTTGTAAAAGATGGTATTTGTCAAGAATTTAGCCAAAAAAAAAAAAAAGATTGAGGCAAAAGAAGAAAATGCTGATTAACAACATTTTCTTCTTTTGTCTCAATGTTTTCTCAACCCTTTTCTTTGAAAGACATCAAAACCAAGTAAAGGTTAATTTCCTTTTCTTATCCAAGGGAGACAAGTGATATTTTGCAATTCTATTACATATTGATAATTGTGTCCCTTGACTAGATTTAAAGTGTCAATTTGCTGTAGATCAGCAAGATATCCTGGTAAATTTGACACATGAGATGTTAGTTAACCTTTTTCCCAAACACCAAAATGTGAGACTAGTAAACGTTTTGAGGACCTTTGTGGATAACATATTGAATGTGAAAGAATACATGAATGCTTGTGGGCTCAGAAGAAAAAATTGCTGTATATCAAAATTTCTTCTATGCCTTTCCAAGATTTCGACAGCTTTAACATTGCTATTTTACCTTTGTATAGGAAAGTTTGAGTTTAATGTAGGGTCAATGTATGTCAAGGCCTTTAGGGTATATATCTTGCTGACAATTAGTAAGATGAGACCTGTCAAATAGTAATTACAACTTGTAATATCTTGTAACCTTGGTCTATTTTCACAAGATCATTGTTAATCATTACCAGATGGCAAAATTTGAGACTTTTCCAAATTCAGAGATGTTGCAGACAACAAGTTAAAGTTGATAAAATTTTCAAATTCCACTACTTTTTGGGTGGAAAATATCGTGGGAAATAAAGAAAATGCTTGTGACAAGCAATTTCTTCATTTCCAACAATGTTTTTCAAAGCCATTATCTTGAAACTCTGAAACTTTGCACATGCTTCTGTGACCATAACATCAGCCTCTAATCAAGGGTTTATTAATACTGACAATAATTCTAGTTGAATTTTTACCCTTTCCAGACGTTAAATTTAATCACTATCCAGCAATTGATAGTCAAGCTTTGCTGTCCTCAGATAGCTCTTGTTTAATTTGTGGACATGAGGTTTTCCACATCTGGAGTTTGTGCAAAAAACTTTTACTTTAGATACTGATAAAACATAATTTGAATTGGGGGAAGGTAAACTTAATTCATAATGACTGAAATCATTGATGTGAATAAAACCACAAATATGTGAAGTTGTAACTATTAATGATTACTCTCTGGTAGCATTATAAGGTTTGTCACCTAGAAGACCTAAAATTTCCCTTTTAACCATTCAGTTTTATGACATCTTATTAACCTTTTGCCAAACAAAACAAGTTTTGTTATCTATTAAACAGAGTGTCAGAAGTAAAGGAAAAGAATAAAATACTGATAATTAACATTTTGCACCTGAATTATTCTTATAATTTCGGTGTTATGATACACAAATGCTCTCCTCACAGTTACCAACATTAAAATTTTGTTGTACGATCTGCATAACAACTGCCAAATTGTACCAGTCAACAATTATGTTGTTCCAAAAATCTTTTCACAGGTTCCAAAAGTCGTTAAATCTTTCACAGGTGAAATGCTGATAGGGAAAGAGTTGACATAATCTTTAACTTCTATCAATTATATCTGATAAAAGATCAACTGTTTAACTAGTGATTCTCACACATACCAAATGTCATTCATACAAAATTTCTTTACAAACTCTCAAATAGTACTAATTCATTCATTCAATACACAATAATCTTAAACTAAAATCAAATTGAAATTATTTTACTAAACTCCAATCATATTCTTTTATAGAAAAAATACTCACATTCATCATAGTAAAAAAAAAAGGCACCATTTTGATGGGACATGCAAAAGTATTGTAAATTGCATTGATTGATTGATTGGGGAATAACGCCCCTACAAATGCTATTCTCACATAGCAGTTGGAGCACCTAACCGAGGATTCCTGGAATTTCTCTCACCAGTTCTACCTAATTAATATCCTATGCGAAACATAGAGGCAAAAGAAGAAAAGGTTGATAACCAGCATTTTCTCCATTTCCGTCAATTATTCTATAAGCTTGAAATTTACAGTCAGAAGTGTAACTAAGATCAGATTACATGTGTATAATGCAGGTCCATCTTTGATCTGCACATGTAGTTTCCTTGATATGAAGAGTGATAAATTAAATACTTTCCAAACAAGATGGGGTTTTGACATCCTTTATAGAAAATACTTTAGAAAATGTTGAGGCAAAAGAAGGAAATGCTGATAACCAGTTCCAGTTTTTTAAGTTTTTGAAAAGGTTAAAAAGTTTAGAATGACATGGTTATCATTGTAAGTTTAAAATCCAATGAGTTTTAAGAGGTTTTAATTGCTTTGTAATTCAGTAAGGACAAGAAATAATATTTTTCTAAAAATTATACTTCATCTTTTATGTAAAGACAGTTTTACAAAGTACTGTGATAAGACTTATAGCATAAGATTTCATGAGGATGATTAACATTTTCTCAAAGAATACCAGAGTCTAATCTAGCAGATGGAGAGAGCTGGGTTAGAAAACAAATTAAAGGAGAAGAAGAAAAGACAGATAATCAGTATTTTATCGTTTTCAATCTATATTTTTGTGATATCTTGTACACAAATTCCTCATTTATAGATCCATTTTGTTTCTGCAGTAGATTTCATATTGGGAAAGCTTGAATTTTTGCTATTTTGGAAAGGATTTAGTTCTTCTAAAATTTGTTGAACTCTGTTCAAAGCTCATTTAGTAATCCAGGAATATCTTTTAGCGTAGGTTCAAATCTCAGCTGGACCATAATCTCTTTAAACACTTGATTGATTGATTGATTGATTGATTGAATGGGGGTTTAATGCTGCTTTCAAATAGTATGGTCATATTTTGGCATAATATGGAACACCTAACTGGTATTTCTTTCACCAGTGCTTGTAACCACTACATCCAATCGGAACCTCAGACTGCAGCTCTCTCTCTTGGATGTGTCACATCCATTGGCGAGGGACTAAAAACTTTTGTATGAATTCAGAAAGGATATTGGCTGAGCCGGGGTTCAAACTCAGGACCCCTGAACTTCTATGTTATAGAATGAGCTGATCTGATCGAGCTCGGCATTCTGACGTTTCTTGAAAATAACATTGGACATTAAATTCCCAAACAACAGATGGGGTTTGAAGTCTTTAAAATAGAATTCTTAAGAAAACTTAGAGGGAATCGAAGAAAAGGATTTGAAAGATATAATCTTGATGTACCTTGATTTGCAGTAAAATAAATTGTCATACATCTGCAATACCTTTGAATTTGATCCAGCCCAAAAGTTTGTTGTTTCTGAGGTAATCAGCATTTTCTTCTTATTCCTCAATATGTGTTTTAGTTGATATATTCAAACTTGTATGATATGTTTTTCATCTGCAATGTCTTAGAAATTAGACTTTAGTCTAAAGTTGTGTTATAAGTGAAAGAATAAATGGTGAAACATAAATTTTGTAGCTCTATACTTTAACATTTAGTTACAAGATTTTGAATATCGTGAATGCGTAACTCTGGTATCTAAAACAGTGAATTATGAACAAACATGATTTTATGCAGTTATGATAATTTTGACCTATTTTAAGCAAAAAAAATTGTCAGAGTAAAAATTTTAGTGTGAAATTGTGGTTTATTAATGTTTTTATGTGTTATTTAAAAGGCTTCTGAGAATATGTAGATACCTCATAATTTTAAAATGAATATTATAGGTGTTGCTGCATGGCAAAAAGGATTCTCTTATTTCAAACATTTTTAGCTCGACTTTTTGAAGAAAATGAGAGCTTATACTGTCACCCGGGCGTTGGCAATGGCGTCGGTGTTGGCGTCGGCGTTGCAACAAAGGTTTAAGTTTTTAGCTCCACTGGCCGAAGGCCAGCGAGCTATTGTCATGGCGGTGTGTCCGTCGTGCGTGCGTCCGTGCGTCCGTGCGTCCGTTAACTTTTTCTTTAAAAATCTTCTCCTCTCAAACCAGTGGGCCAATTTTGACCAAACTTTGCAGGAATGTTCCTTGGGTGACCCTTTACTTAAATTGTTCAAAGAATTTTGATTGGTCCATAAATGTGGGCGTGGCAGGGCGGGGCTTATCAGACTTAGAGAAATCACAAAATAATTCTTTAAAAATCAACCATTTGGCCAACTTTGACCAAACTTGGCAGAAATGTACCTTGGGTGACTCTTTACTTAACTTGTCAGTGAAATTTTGATTGGCCTATAAATGTGGGCGTGGCAGGGCGGAGCTTATCAAATTTTGAGAAATCACAAAATAATTCTTTGAAAATCTTCTCCTCTCAAACCAGTTGGTCAATTTTGACCAAACTTTGAAGGAATGTTCCTTAGGTGACCCTATACTAAAATTGTTTAAAGAACTTTGATTGGTCCATAAATGTGGGCGTGGCAGGGCGGGGCTTATCAGACTTAGAGAAATCACAAAATAATTCTTTAAAAATCAACCATTCGGCCAATTTTGACCAAACTTGGCAGAAATGTACATCGGGTGACCCTTTACTTAGATTGTTCAAAGAATTTTGATTGGTCCATAAATGTGGGCGTGGCAGGGAGGGGCTTATCAGACTTAGAGAAATCACAAAATAATTCTTTAAAAATCAACCATTTGGCCAACTTTGACCAAACTTGGCAGAAATGTACCTTGGGTGACTCTTTACTTAACTTGTCAGCGAAATTTTGATTGGTCTATAAATGTGGGTGTGGCAGGGCGGGGCTTATCAAATTTCGAGAAATCACAAAATAATTCTTTGAAAATCTTCTCCTCTCAAACCAGTTGGTCAATTTTGACCAAACTTTGAAGGAATGTTCCTTAGGTGACCCTATACTTAAATTGTTTAAAGAACTTTGATTGCTCCATAAATGTGGGCGTGGCCAGGCAAATCTTAGAAAAACCTTGTATGCCCTTCAGAGGTCATATTTTCTGCCCAGTCAATCTGAAAAGAGGTCAGAGTGATTGTTTTGATGAAATCATTGAAGGATTGAAATTGGGTCACTGGGGTTGAAAACTAGGTCAAGCGGTCAAATGTTAGAAAAAAACTGTTTTTTGTCCAAAAATGGGTGCATGGCAGGATGGGGCTTATCAGAAATCATTAGAAAATTTTTCATTGATTGCCGCTTCTGTAATCACTGGACATATTATGAGTGTACTTTGCCAGAATGTTCCTTAGGTGACTTTTTGCAATTTTTTTATTTTTACTTTGAATTTTCAAAACATCTCCAAGACCATTTTTTATTTGAGACACCCTTCTTAGAACTTTTGTGTTGAATTTTAGTCACATGAAAATCAATTCAACGTTCATTAACCCTTTCCCTAACAAGACCATGTTTTCATGTCTCTGAAGGAATTTAGTGTCAGAAAACTTTGAAAGAAAAAACAAAATGCTGATTATTAGCACTTGCTCCTTTTCCTTCAGTATTTTCTGTTCTGTAATGTTCACAAATTCCATATAGTTTTGTAACCCAATTCATCACCTGCAGTAGCTGTCAAATCTTGACAGTCTGAATTTTTATCGTTTGAGAAAAGAGAAAATGCACTAAACAGTGGATTCTTTTTAACTGCAATGTCTATTTGTCAAGATAATTATTGCAATTAACAGAAAAAAGCTAAAAAGGGAGTATATTGTTCTCAAAATTTTAAGTTTTTGCAGACAGGAAATTGCTAATTTGCAATGAATGTCTTATAACAGGATTATATAATTATTAAGAGTCCACTGTTTAACCCATTACCACACAGTGACGCCTTTCAACACCCTGCAAGATAAAGGCTTTTGAAAACATTGTGGAAAATGAAGAAATTGCTTGTGATAAGCAATTTTTTTCATTTTCCACAATATTTTCTGAACAAAAAAACACCAAAAAATTTAAAATTCCATGCACTTGATATTGCGGTCTGCAACACCTTTCAAATTGGAAGAGTTTGGAAAATGGTTAAGTTTGATGCCAAAATGTGATATACTCTTTTTCTCATTTCAGACCCTCTTGACCCGTGACAAGTGTTTGTGTTAATGAAGAAAAAAAAACAACAGTTTATGATTATTATGAAGAATGATTGATAATTTGTAACCCATACTTTGTTAAATTCTATTTAAATCAAAAGTTTAGATAGACTTTGTTCTTTAGGGGCTATTGCAGACGTTAACCTATACCAGGTAAGTGTGCTGGTGACCAAAACATGCTGCAGGAATCTTTTGAGTATGTAGGATTGTGTATTTCAAAGACAGTTGTTATTTGCTTTCTTTGAATTGCATACATGATTATCACCAGTTATGAAGAGGGCCTCTTTTTGGGATAACCGCCTTGTTTATCACAAAAAATAGTTTACCACTTTCATAGAAAGTGGAAATTATTTTCTATCAATTTAACAGAGATACACATTTATTTAAGTTTTGGAAATGATATTTCAACAATAAACTGAATTTGATTTTCTAGTCTTTAGTAATGTACAGTGTCATGCCAATATTTAAATTATTATAACGTTTTGAACAAATTTAGATTTAAATCTCAAAACTAAACACACAGTGAATAATTTAGAATTGCTAATCGCAATTACTTCCAGATCTTTTACATAGGTTAGCAAAATAACATGATTTCTATTGTTTTACTCCTGTCTGTCTGTCAGAAAACTTAACATTTTGCATTTTCTCCAAAAGTGTTTGACAAACAAAGCTGAAATTTGGTATCTAACTTCCTTTCAATGATATCTATATGTTCCATGTAACCCTTATCAACTCTTAATTAAAAAACTTAACATTGTAGAAAAATAGCCATTTCGGGCATTCATGTTTCACAAACACATCTTGTCTTTCAAGAAACTTACATTTTGTCACTCAACTATTCTATCAATCATGATTTCAACAACTGTTCTTATTTATTTCAGACAAATTTATCAATATTACAAAAAGACTTACCGTAATATCACTTGGAACATTTGTGAACTTTTATTATTATTTCCAAAATTGGAAATGTTATACACATTTTTATGATTCTTGTGTGGAACAGTGAATTGTGAACACTTTAATAGTGAACATTTTTTTATGATTTTTGTGCAACACTGATTTAATTCTAAATACAGTTTTGTGATTTTTATGTAGCTGTGAGTTCATTGTGACAGTGAATTGGAGTATATATTGGAATTATTGTGAACATAAGTTCTACCCTATGTGACTTAAGGTTGTGTACCTTAATATAGATCACTTTGTGTTGATTGCTGAAAGATATAGAGTACAGTGTGACGAAGTTAAAGAAAAGAGATACAGAGGAAAAAGGGACTTGGATTTACCATTGATTTATCCGTTTAATGTAAGAACTGGCTTTTTATTACTTTCTCTTGAATTTTTACACTATCTGCACCTAAAGATCAGAAAGGGATCAATATAAAATCTGGTCTGTCCATTAGTTTGTCTGTTTTTTCCTTGTAAGTTAGAAATTAAGATGTAGTGCTCAAATTTGATATTAAAACAGTTCATAATTCATTGGTATGAATCCCTTAATAACATTGTTAAAGTGACTTATCAAGGTCAAAACGATACATGCTTGCAAATTTACACTTCATACACATGTAGCAGCTTTTATGGTCCAGGGCCCTGTTTTTCTTATGATTTTATGAACATTTCAATTCATTTGTAAAACAGGGTCCTGGTCATCAGACAATGTCAAAAGTTGTCTTTGAATGTCTGGAAAATTTGCCATTTTAGTTTATATTTTCTAATTGCAGAAGGAAAATGCCTCGCAAGAAGAATTGGCGAATGAGTAGAGCCAGAAGAGATGTACTCACGAAAACCACAGCTGATTTAACGGGTGTCTTTGAACTATCAGATGGGGGCCTATCCCACCCTTTACCTTCATCTGTTTTGGATGAAACAGATGTAAGGCCATCTGTGTCTATGGAGGGCGTCTTTGGAATATCAGATGGGGGACTTGCCCACCCACAAAAACCATCTGTGTCTATGGAGGGCGTCTTTGGAATATCAGATGGGGGACTTGCCCACCCACAAAAACCATCTGTGTCTGGAATTTGTTCTGAAACTGTTCTTGATACTGTTCTTGATACTGTTCTTGATACTGTTCTTGATACTGTTCTTGATACTGTTCTTGATACTGTTCATGATACTTTACCAAATACTGCAGATGATATACTTACTGACACTGTTATTGATGCTAGTGCTGATGGTAATACTGTTCTTGCTACTGAAGTTGTTGCTGAAGATACAGAATCCAACACAATGATTTTCGGAACTTTTCATCAAGGTAATCAAATGTTTGACCCATCCTCTCGAAATCTACAATGTACAGCCAATGCCTTATGCTCGATGATATACACAGAGCTTAGACATCTGCCATCTTCACAAAATCTAGATGAAATTCTAATAGAAGGAGATAGATTACATAGAGAAATAGTGATTGGACTGAAAGCGAGGAATGACTTTCAAAGCTTGCTTTTGAATTTGGAAGAGATCCCAGGTTCTGTAACTGCATTTGATAGACATGTTTCTATTGTGAGAGGAAATATTTTATCTGGTGTATTTATTCAAAGTTCTATCAACACTCATATGTCATCACTTCACAGTTGTTTGAAGGAAGCATTTCACACAACTTCTTATCTTTTATTTATCATTGGTTCAGTTTGTTCTGCAATTTTCAGGCAGGATGGTAGATATTGTTTATTTGATTCTCATTCACATGGTGTTGATGGATTGGTAGATGATGATGGAAGATCATTATTAGCTTCTTTTCTTTCAATAGATGATTTGGTAATGTTCATGTATGCAATGTATCAAAGTATGAACATCGATCTAAATGAACAATTTGACATGATGCCAATTAGATTTGTTATAGGAGAAAAAATCCATGAATCTGAATCCAAGAAAAATGAAATTGAATTTACAAATTGTCCACCTGAGAAATTATCTTTGATTGACATATATTTCAAGGATCAAGCAGAGAGACAAAAGCGCAAACAAGAAGTTAGGTCAGATTATGAAATTGTACACGAACGTAAAAGATTAAAAAGAAATGAATATATGAAAAGTTATATGAGGAAAATTAGGCAGGATCCTGAAAGACAATCTAAGGAAAGATTAGTGGCTAGTATTTCAAAGAGAAAGGCAAGAAAAAATCCAGAAAGGCAAGTCAAGGAACAGACTATGACTAGTATTTCAATGAAAAAAGCAAGACAAAATCCAGAAAGGCAAGTCAAGGAACGGACTATGACTAGTATTTCAAAGAAAAAGGCAAGACAAGATTCAGAGAGGCAAGTCAAGGAACGGACTATGACTAATACTTCAATGAAAAAAGCAAGAAAAAATCCTGAAAGGCAAGTCAAGGAACGGACAATGACAAATATTTCAAAGAAAAAAGCAAGAGAAAATCCAGAAAGGCAAGTCAAAGAAAGGTCAATGACAAAGGGTTCTATGCAAAAAGTTAGACAAAATGAGGAAAGAAAGAAGAAAGAAAGAATGTTAACTCTTAAATCAATGCACAAGTGCCGCTCTAGTAAATTGTATAAAGATTCAGAAAGGATGAAAAAACAGAATAAACGTTCATCAAGATTCAATATGATAGTAGAAAATGAAAGAAATAAGACTAAGCGCCAGAGTCTAAGGTCTAATTTAGATTATAAAATTAAGGAAAAGAGCTACAAAAGTTCAAAGCGATATGGTTCCAGCTTAGACGACTGCATTGAAAAATTTAAGAAGAATGTTTCAAAAGGCCCTGTTTATGTTTGTTCATGCTGTAACCAAACATGGTTTAAACATTCTGTTGTGTTATTCAACAAACTAAATTCTAAATGCTCTTCTGATGCAGTTAAAAAATTTTCTACAAATTACATCTCTGTTGATGATTGTGAATGGCTGTGTAAAACATGCTATGAAAAAATTAAACTTAACAAAGTCCCTCCAATGTCTGTTTTCAATCAAAATGCATTTCCTGTACTGCCAAAGGAACTGAATTTACATCAGCTAGAGGAAAGATTAGTTTCTTTGAGAATCCCATTTATGCAGATTAGAGAATTACCAAGAGGAGGTCAGTTGTCCATCAAAGGGAATGTTGTCAATGTCCCAGTAGACATTCAGCCTGTTATACACAGTTTACCAAGAACATTAGATAGTCACTATACAATACCTGTTAAACTTAAGAAGAAACTTTCATATAATAAATGTGATTTCACTGAAAATATTAGACCTCTGCATGTTTTAAGTGCTCTTCATTGGTTAGTGAACCATAGTGTACTGTATAAAGAATCTGGTGTTAAAGTAGATGATGACTGGATGCAATCAATTACTTCAGATTGTAGTGATACAGTAAAAGAGTTCTTTGGAATGACAGGTGAAAGCGTAAGTGAAGAATTAGATTGTAATGATGATGTGAATTATGACTCTGATCACTTTAGTGAAGTTGACGAGACAGAAAAGGTTATTGGTAATAGTGACACTATGCTGGATGCTGCAGACCCAAATAAAGACAACGCTTATACTTTTGCTCCAGGTGAGGGTCAAACACCACTCAGCCTTTATCAAGATCCTGATGCAGAATATTTGTCTTTTCCTACAATTTTCTGTGGACAGAGAAGAAGTCCAAATGATAAAAAACATGTTCACATTCACTATAGTGATACATGCAAGCTAGAACTGAGGCATATTGATCGCAGAGTAGCATCAAATATTCCCAATATCTTCTTTAAGTTAAAGAAAGTTCAACTGAAACAAATTTCTGATAAAGTCCATCTTGCTTTGCGTAGATGTAAAACAGAAGGTAAAACATTTACTGCCTCACAAATGCTTGATACAAATCATCTTAAAGGTGTTGTGAGATTGGATGAGGGATTTTATATTTTCAGAAGTTTAAGGAATTCACCACCATATTTTGAAGCCCGTAAAAAAGATGTTTTTGCAATGATTAGACAACTAGGATTACCTACTTGGTTTACATCTCTTTCGTCGGCAGATACCAGATGGCATGATCTACTAAATATGCTCTCTCAGATAAATGATGGAAAAACAATGTCTGTGGAAGAATTGGATAACTTGACTTGGATTGATAAAACAAAACTTGTGCAAAAAGATCCAGTTACATGTGTAAGGTATTTTGACAACCGAGTACAAGAATTCATAAACACTGTACTTAAAAGTCCCCATGACCCATTAGGAAAAATAATAGATTACTTTTATCGTGTTGAATTCCAACAAAGAGGTTCACCTCACATCCACATGTTAATATGGATTGAAAAGGCTCCTAGATATCATGAAAGTTCATTAGATGAAGTAACATCCTTCATAGATAAGTATGTATCTTGTGAGAAAAATCCAGATCAACAACTTGTAGAACTACAGATACATAAACATTCCAAGTCTTGTAGAAAGAAACAGAAATCTATTTGTAGATTTGGTTTTCCCATTCCTCCAATGAAAAGCACAACTATATTGGAACCGTTAAATGACTGTAAAGAAAAGCAAAATTACAAAGATTTATTTGTCAAAATACAAAAGAAATTGGATGAGTTGAAGGAAACAAATATTACGGTAGATGATTTCCTTACTGAGATCAAAGTAAGCAAGGATGATTACATCAAAGCAGTCCAAAGCTCATTGAGTGGTCCAAAGGTTTTTCTGAAAAGAAAATTAAGTGAGGTTAGAATTAATGCATACATGAAACCTATTCTAAACGCTTGGGGTGCAAACCATGACTTACAATTTGTATTGGATCCATATGCATGTGCTGTATATATAGTTTCATATATTAGTAAAGCACAGAGAGGAATGAGTATTCTTATGAATGAGGCATGTAAAGAAGCTAGAAGAGGAAATATGGATCTCCGACAACAGGTTAGACATATTGGAAATAAATTCTTGAATAGTGTTGAGGTTAGTGCCCAGGAAGCCTGCTACTTACTTTTACAACAGCCATTGACAAAAGCCTCAAGGGATGTTGTTTTCATTAACACTTCTTTGCCTGAAGAGAGAACATTCCTACTTAAGTCTAAGGAATCTCTTGAAAAATTATCTTCAAATTCTACAGATATTGAAGCAGATAATACCATTAAAAGATATTCTAAAAGACCAAAACAACTTGAAAATTGGTGTTTAGCAGACTATGTGTCCCAGCTTGATATCAAATACAACACTGACAAAGGCACTGCAAGAAATTCAGGTGAAAACATTTCTGAAACATTAAATGAAGAAACCAATGAAGGTGAAAACAATGAAAACATGGATACATATTGTAACGAGGATGAGGTGCTTGACTCAGACACAAATGACTATAATTCAAGTGAGGATAGACAATATTCTATTCCTGGGGGTCGAATTGTTCTCAAGAATGGAATTGTTATAAGTGAAAGGAAACAAAGAAAAGTCATAAGATATGTAAGATTTTCGAAAAAAATTGACATCGAACAGTTCTGTAGAGAAAGATTGCTTCTATTTACTTCATGGAGAGATGAAAGTATTGATTTGAAACAAGGTCATGACTCTTACCTATCAAGGTACAGATCCATTAAAAATTTCATAGAGCACAAAGCCTTGCAGTATGAAAAGAATGCTGATGAACTAGATGATGCAATGGAGCGTGCTCACAATGAGGAAGATTTTGATGATGTTGCCCCAGGCACAGAGCAGTCTGAGCAGGATGACTCAAATATTGGTGCAAAAGAAAGTGAAAGTTTCATATTCTTTGATCCTGATAGACCTGAAAATCAGAGACAAGGTGATATTGCTGGAGATGTTGGTTTAAGTGTTGCTTCTGTAGATATTAGTGTACGCAGGAAAACAATGTCAGACATAGATTACAGGCAATTGATAAAATCATTGAATACGAAACAGAGAGAATTTTTTATTCATGTTTTCCAATCTGTTAAGCGTGATGAACAAAAGTTGAAAGTTTTTTTAACTGGTGGTGCAGGCGTTGGAAAATCTGTTCTTGTAAGTGCATTGTTTGAAGCTTTGCAGCGTTACTTGACATCTAATCCTGGTGATAATCCTGAGAACTGTAGAGTTCTTCTCTGTGCACCAACAGGTAAAGCTGCTTTTCATATAAATGGGGTAACATTACATTCAGCTTTCCGCATTTCAGCAAGCCAGGGTTATGATTGTACTCCACTTAATAGTGACACTTTAAACACCCTTCGAACAAAATATAAAGACTTGTCTGTTGTTATGATTGATGAAGTGTCCATGGTTGGAAATAACATGCTTAAACTCATAAATGAAAGATTAAAACAAATAAAGGGCAGTAATGTTCCATTTGGTGGCTTGCATATGATATTCATTGGAGACCTTTTCCAGTTGAAACCAGTGATGGATGGTTGGATATTTGAGAATTTGAAAACAAATTTTGGACCTTTAGCTACAAACTTATGGCAGGATTTTATTGTAATGCATGAATTGGATGAGATCATGAGGCAAAAGGAAGACAAGCAATTTGCTGAACTTTTGAACAGATTACGAGAAGGAAATCATACACAAGTTGACATTGAAAATCTAAAAAAGAGATTGACTGATACTGCTAGTACAGACTATCCACAAAATACAACACATTTATTCAATACCAATGAGAAAGTGAACAATTTCAATGTCAGGAGCTTTCTTAATAATACTAATGAAAAAGTAAACATTCCTGCTCTTGATCATGTATTAGGAGATGACAATGTGACAGTTAAACAACAACTAATATCAAAGTTGCCACATGATTCCACACACACTGCAGGGCTTAGTCAGATGGTAGGAATAGCTATTGGAATGATTTATGACCTATGTCTTAACCTTGATGTAGATGATGGATTAGTAAATGGGTCTTCTTGTATGATAAATAAAATTGAATACAGACAGAAAAATACTACTAGACCAAGTATTGTGTGGGTTTCTTTCAATGATGATAAAATCGGAACATCATGGCGTTCAAAGTACAGACATTTGTATCATAGTGCTATTAATCCATTATGGACACCTATCTTTGATTCAAAGAGGAACTTTGTGTATTTGAGAAAAACTTTTGTGAGAATACAAATCCCTCTGCGCCAGTCAACAGCAAAAACTGTACATAAATCTCAAGGAGACACGTTGAGTCAGGTTGTAATAGATATGGATGGAAAACGTGTATTTTCCCATGCCCATTATGTCGCAATAAGTAGATCAAGATCCCTGAAAGGCCTTTACATTCTAAACTTGAATGAAAGCAAGATTTCTGTGTCAACTAAAGTTCAAGAAGAAATGATACGTTTAAGAGAATCACAGAAATTGAAACTATGTTACACTCCAGTTTACATGACTAGTGACACTCATTTCACATGCCTTTTCAACAATATGCAGTCTTACAGAAGCCATAAGGATGAATTGTTTTCAGATCCCAATGTCAAAGCTGCAGATTGTTTATGCTTATTAGAAACATGGTTAACTGCAGATGATTCCATCGATTTAGTGCAGAGAACTGGATATCAAATTGTTAGAGCAGATGGGAAACAAGTAAGCAATGCTCGTCCTCACAGAGGAATTATCGTTTATGTGCGGGACAACATTCATATTTCTCATAGCTTTTCTGTGGTAAAGAAAAACATAGAAATGATTGTTGTAGAACTCTTGGTGCAAGATAAAGAAATAGTCATTGCAACATTGTACAACTCTCCTAAATCTTCGGTGACTGACCTGAAGAAATTTCTAACTGAAAATTTAAAGCATTTCAAAGGGAAGCACCTCATTATTCAAGGTGATATCAACATTGATTTATTGGATATGAATACAACTATCCAGAGGTTTATGCAGGATTTCTTCAACTGCAGTCAACAAGTGTCAAAAACAACCCATTATTCTGGCTCCTTAATTGATCATATTTACAGTAATATACCACTGATTCTCACTGATGTCATAGAATGTGTCTGGTCTGATCATTCGATGGTGTATTCTGCTGTGCCAAATCACAGTGTCAATCTTTCATAAAGTTTAAAAAAAAAATCATTAATATTGAGTTGTGTGAAGCTAATGACAAGTTTACATATTATTTTGAATGAAAGAGGTCAGTTTGAAATCTCACCCGTCATTGTTTTTTGCTTTGTCTGCTATTTCAGCAGACAAAGCTGGTGGTTCATATAGGTATGGGTGGCCACTATAGGTGCAGAAAGGTGGACACAAAGATATGTGACCTGTCACACTGAAAGGGACCTTCTGGTTTTTCCATTTAACCAAATCTTGAGATACATGAGATTCAGCAGATATCAACCAGATGTCATATTTGGAATTTTATTGAACATGTAAAACAAACAAGGAAACGAAATATATATATATCCAAGAAATTGCCTTAGAATGAAAAAAATTGATCCTAGTTAGTTTGCACAGACTGGCTAGGTTTGATATTTTTCACACTTTCCATAAGGTACTGTTAAGCTTGGCGGGTCACATAATTATGATCAAGCGATATAACATTCTTTTCTTATTTTTTTTCCTTCATGTTCAACACATATTTCAGCATCTAATAAGAAAGAGAGAAATTTCTACTGTAAGCCTTGTCATATGCTGAACTGTGTGGCAGAAGATTAACATAACGATCAGCCTGCAGTCACATGTTGACTGATCATTTTACACCTTTAACCCATTACCATACAGTGATTCCTTTTGACTCCCCAGAAGATAATGTCCATGGAAAACCATGTGGAAAATGAAGAAATTGCTTGTGAAAACCAAATTCTTCATTTCCCACAATGTTTTCTACATAAGATGACCAAACATGTAAGATTCATTCATTTTAAATTGTCATCTGCAACATTTTTGAATTTGGACTAAGTTAAATTTTTTAGATTTACACTGAGGAAATACTATTGTTTGTCGGAAATTATGTCACTGTTTAATTAATAGAATTGATTCCTATTTGTTACTTTCTGTTACACATGAACTTGCTACTTTACATTAATTCAACTGTACCTTTTTACTCACATTACTATTCCATTCTGCATAATTTTTCTGAAGGCAGTGCAGAGCTTAGCAAATGGTTCATCACGTATAAAAACAAGTTAAATGAGATTTGTAGATTAACATCTCATATATATTTATTGCAGTATGTTCTTTAAATTTCGAAATGTGTTCACACTAACTTACACAAATTTTGTATTTCACATCAACCTCAGTATTGAGAAGAAAACTCATCAAAAAATTAATGACCTGTAGGGTGAAAAATTATGCACAATGGTAAGATTATTGTGACAAATAGAGCAAATATTTATATTTTTATACGCCTGAAGGTTCATATTGTTATGGCCCCGGTCGTCTGTCTGTCCGTCAGTCTGTCCGTTAGCAATTTCTTGTGTGCGCAACTTCTCCTACAGTTTTGATTGGAATTTAATCAAACTTGCCACAATGATTCTCCATTGTGTCTATTTGTGCACATCGCTTACGGAATTCAGATAACCTGTTTCGTTTTTGAATTATCTGCCCTTGAATTGAAAAAATGGCAAATTTTACAAACAAGCCCCTCTCGGGTGTATATGCGCCACTCTGCGGAGCTCTTGTTCCTATTTTGATTATACTTGTTCTAAGCTCAGTAAAGCACTGTCTTACTTTTGTTAAAACTGCTGATCTACTGAAAAAGTTCATGTACCATTCATTGTTTGATTCAAAATATTAGTTTAGTGTTTTATGCGAGTTTTAGAATAAATCTCTGAAATGATTAGAAAATCAAAACAAAGACTAGTACTGATCCAAAAGGAGAATATATTTCAAAGATACTTAATGAATATATATAGCAATGTCATAGATTAACAAATAGACTTTGTTAGAAGTGGAAATGGTGCTTTGCACAAAGAATATCACAATAACCACATTTATATATAAATCATATGAAAGTCATGACAGATGATAGCAAGGGAAAGAGAGAAAAACAAACTATTTATTATATGTTACTCAAATAACAAGAGGACTGATATCATTATGACAGTCAAATATTCATATAAAGGGATTAATGCAACATCATTGTAAATGTGTATGTATTTAAATTTAATTATAATAGTTTAGAAATAATCACTTAAGTATGTTTTTGTATGGCATAGAACAATTCTTTCATATAATAGATGGAAAGGCATTTTAATATATAGCTGTACAATCTGCAAAACTTTGTTTTATCATTGGAATAAAAGCTTACAGGTCTAAAACTCATATATGTACATTTATAGTGAAGATGTCACTCATAACAGATCAAGACAATCCAGAAAGGCTTGTCGGTCTGTAAAGGGTAGAATGATGATCAAAACACATGAAATATGATCATATTCTATTTTAAACAATGGGGTCCTGCTTGACATGGTAGCTTGAATGCCAAACTCATTTCTTGTGAGAAGTTGCGGGTGATGTGATTGGATTACATTCAAGCTGCCATCCATGTGGGTATGGCCTTTGGCAAGTCATTTCAGAGCCCCAGCCTATAGTTATAGAGAACATTGTTGACAAAAATTAAGTTGTCCTGGGTTAATATCAGCAGATAGTAGCAATATGCTTTTTGAATTTAGATGTTATACAAAGGTTTGAATAACAGATAATGTTGAGATGAATTAACATTTTACTTTTGTCAAAAACATGAATAAGCTGTAATGAAACTTAACGCTTTCCCAAATAAGAGCTTGTTCATGACGTCCCTAATTTAAGAGGCTTCTGTAAACATTGAGTGCTGATAATCAGCATTTTCTTCTTTTGCTTCATTTTTTTCATAAATTTATTCATTTATTTTTATTTTGCTATATTGTGCAAAACCTGTTTTCATCACCTTCCATTTTGTCTTCTGGTGCAGCTTTCAAATTGGAAGTCTAAAACAATGCCATTTGGGAAAGGGTTAATTGAAAATTTTAAGTAATACATGTACATGCATAATATGAATTCTGCAAGTTGTTTATTTAACAACTTTTATGTAATGAAAATATGTATTGATTGTATGCTATTGTAAACAACAATTTCAATTACTTAAACATTCTTTAATAAAACTTCATTATTTACAGAAACACTTGTGTTTGAGTTTTATTTATACTACCAAATCAAGTTAAACATAAAAACCACTGGTGGTGAACTCGGCCAAAGCAAGGGACATTTTTCGCTACCACAAGGTACAGATATTTCAGTTAAATGTGAGTTTAAAGATCTGATTGGATAGTTTTTCTAATAACAATGAATTTGTTCTAAAAATAGACCGGATGTAGCAATTTGTATAGACAAACCGTCTGTGTTGTTATAAAATCTCGTAACTACAGCTTAATCCAAGCCGTAGTTACAATATTTAAAACAACACAGACGAAATACTATGATCGCGAAAAAATGTCCAACGCTTTGGCCGAGTTCACCACCAGTGAAAACTATCTGGCAAGGTCATATAAATCAAAATTGTGCATTTTACGGCAATTTAAAGAGAGAGATGAAAAAGATCATATCCATGATAATTTTGTGTTGTGTGGAAATCTAAGATGGAAAACCCTACGATACAGAATTTCCAGCCAAATTCTGCCTTATTTCCATAAAACTAAAGCCTTGGCATCATTAGTATCATTTACACCTGTTTTCAGCTCTCCTGAGCACAAGGTGCTATTATATGAGCTTTAATGATCGTCCATCGTCCAGCATCTATCTGTTGCGGGACTTAACCCATTACTACACATTGACTCCCTAAAAGATAACAGCTTTGAAAAACAGTGCGGAAAATGAAGAAATTGCATGTGACAAGCAATTTCTTCATTTCCCACAATGTTTTCTATGCCAAAACACCAAAATATTTTAAATTTCATTCACTTGAAATTGTCGTCTGCAATATCTTTGAATTTGGAAAAGCCCCAAATTTTGCCATTTTGGTAATGGGTCAAAAAATATATTGGAATTTCATCTTTAACTAAGTTTCACTGAAAAAGATATGGCAGGTTGGATCTGAGTACAATAATACACAGAAAATATTGAGGCAAAAGGAGAAAGTGCTGATTATCAGCATTTTCTTCTATTGCCTAAATGTTTTCTCAAGCCTATTCTATCGGGGACATCAAAACCAGCCCTGCGTCCAGTAAGACAAAACGTTTTGTCTACTGAACGCAGCCCTGGTCTTGTTTCAGTTTGGAAAAGGGTTAAGCTGCGGTTACAAGGTTTGGTTGAAATACAGGGATATACATATTGTCGCTTTTCTGCAAAAACCTTGTATCTGCAGCTTGTTTTAAGCTGCAGATACATGTTTTTGGCAGAAAAGCAGCGATATATAACTTTTCCTATTTACAAACAATACTTATTACCACTGAGAAATAAGGTTTCTCAAGGTAAAGTCTATTCTGGAATCAGCTTTCCTGTCAAATTTCCTTATGAAAATCTATACTTGAACCGTCTCATTGATTGAAATACTGAGCCAGTGGAGCGATACAGGCCCTCTTGGGCCTCTTGTTTCAAACATCAATGACTTCCATACTATCAAAGGGATTCAACCCAAACTTGGAATACTTATTCACCATCACACCCTCTACCTTACTACCAGGGCCCATGACCCTGGCTCCACTATATTTGGAGTTATGCCCCCTTAATTTATACTAAGTAACTTAGAAAGTCGAGTGCGCTGTCTTCGGACAGCTCTTGTTTGCAATCAAATAGAACCTGGGTGTTGTTTCTATTGATTTTGTATTAATCTGAATAAAATCCGGTGTAATTTTACAATAACATCTAAATGGCAACAGTAAGGGGTCATTCATGTCTGACCTTTTCGCGTTACCAATCAAGCAAACGCTTTCAAGATTCTGAAAGCGATTAAATACAAAAGTTAGGCCATGAGGACATTCATTTCAGTGAGGATATGTGTGTTTGTACATTCTTGTCTTGGAAATTCATATAACAAGAGATTTAACCCTTTCCCAAACAGCAACATTCTAAGGTGGCAATTTGAAAGCTGCTGAAGATGACAAAAGGGATATTGTTAAAGGTATAATTTGTGTATAAGATAACACAGACAATATTGAGACAAAAGGAGAAACTGCTGATTATCAGCAGTTTCTTCTTTTGTCTCAATGTTTTCCCAAGTCATTTCAACTAAGGACGTCAAAACCCGGTCTTGTTTGGGAAAGGGTTAATTAATTGGTTGGAGTAAATATAGCCAATTTTGAATTTCCCATGGTCATAGAAGATGTCCCCTAACTGGTGTATGTCAGATGTTAATGTAATTTAACATCAGATTTTAATCAGATTGGACTTAGTATTGTCTTAACCCATTACCAAACAGCACATTTTTCGACTTGTCCAAATTTAAAAATTATGCAGATGACAATTTAAAGTAAAAGAATTTTTCCATTCTTTTGTATTTTTCTTTAGAAAATATTGTGGGAAATGAAGAAATTGCTTGTCACAAGCAATTTCTTCATTTTCCACAATGTTTTCCTAAGCCAATTCCGTGTGGGGAGTAAAAATAGTCACCGTGTGGTAATGGGTTAATTGATTGGTCAATGTAGATTTTAGCCAGGGGCATTTATTTGACAAGACAAAGTGAGGAGATTGGTTATCAATCATATGACCAACAATAAAAATGACAAAATGAACTTACTGTGGGCGACTACCCCTGCGAAAAAAGTTCAAGAATGCATTTCTAGTTCTAGAACTGTTCTAGATTGTTTTAGAACATTAAATGGCACTTCTTGAACTGTTCTAGAACAGTTCTAGAAGTGCCATTTAATGTTCTAGAACAGTTTTTGAACTTACATGAACTTTTCGCAGGGGTATTGAAATTCAATAATTGTCTATAGCAAATTTTGTCCTGTCTTTTTGCTTATCCTGGAATACTCTTGCTTTGATGGGCACCATAGACCAATACCAGCCTGCAAATTATAAGTAGTCTCGTCTTTTTCTCAATCTGATTAAAATCTGGTGTTATCTGACAGTAACATCTGACAGAGACCAGTAAGGGGGTCATCTTCTATGACATTTCCTTCTGACCAATCAAATAAAAGCTTTCAAGAATCTGAAGGGGATTAAAAATCAGAAACTACCGTAGGTCCAGAGGACATCACATTTGAAGGCAGAACCATGACTGTGTTTGCAAGTGCTTGTCATGGAAAATTATAATATAACAAGCGATTTCATTAGAGTAAAACTAGCTGATTTTGCTTTTTCTATGTTCATAGAAGATGACCCTTGCTGGTGCCTATCAGATGTTACTGCAAATCAGATTTTAGGCAGATTGGTCCTTTCACATATTACTAAGTGTAATATTGTATAATTTATTGGCTAGATCAGGTAGACAGAAGGAGAGAGGAGGAAGAGGCTATCAATCATATGTCCAGCAATGTGATGACAAAATCTGGAGTAAGCTTGTCACTAACGACAGATATTCAATAATTAGCTAAAGCAAGGTATTGGTTGTCTCATCTCATGACAATTTTCTTTACACCTGCAGAGTGGTATTGTTATTGCCCTGGTCATCAGTCTGTCTGAAGAGGCTGTACCATTTACTTATCCTGAACAATTCCCTCATTTATATCTCTGTAAGAAAAAGTAATGGTAAACATTGAGAGAAAAGACAATCTTGATAACATAGAAGCAATAAAGCCATGAAAATGTAAACTTGTATATGGGATGGACAGATTTTATGTCAAAACAACATCAGTCTTGAAAGGGTTTAGTCAAGACAAATGTTACTGAAATTAGCAAGTAAATGTTGATTATCAGCAGTTTCTTCTTTTTCCCTCAATTGTTTATGACTAACTTCCAGTATGGTCAGTATTAACCCTTTCCCACACATTGACGCTTTTGGACGCCCCACAAAATAAAGGCTTTGGAAAACATCGTGGAAAATGAAGAAATTGCTTGTGACAAGCAATTTCTTCATTTCCCACAATGTTTTCTACCAAGAAAGTTAAAAAAAATGTTTAATTTTGTTCAATGGAAAATGTCGTCTGCAACGCCTATGAGTTTGGACTAAGCTAAAGTTTTGTGGTTTGGTAATGGGTTGAATTATTTTGTTTGGGAAAGGGAGAAGCAGCTTACAGCAGCTTAAGAAGGTGAAGGTGTATGTTAGTATTGTCAGTTTTGTTGATCGTCACGCTTCGACTCTCGCTAACGATAGATAGGTCTCATTGACAGTACACTATCTCAAAAACGTAGACGAGAAATTTGTAAAATATCACAAAAAGTTTAATAATGGTTTAGTAGCATATTATAGCTCCGTGAATTGAGTGAATGTGTATTTTGTATTTTGTGTCGGGTTGAAGTTTTGAAATTCATCGGATTTCGGATTTTAGTTGTGTGTGATTGTGGATTTATTAATTCCCATTCAATTATCTATTGTAAATAAAAGTGATCTTTTTTCTGATACTTGATATTTTTTGTATGAAGTCAGTTCATTTGTGAAACATGTTTGCTGAAAATTCAGCAAGATTAAAATTGTAATATTTTCATTACAATCAATGTGAAAGGAAAGTTTAGAGAGGGGGATGATAATGATTTCTGAACTCTCTCCCAAACGACCAAATTTTAGGGTGGTCCAACTTCAAAGATGTTGCAGACGACAAAATGGTTGTGGATAAACACATGTTTTGTGTATATTTTAGCACAGAAAATATTTAGACAAAAGGAGAAACTACTGGTTATCAACCAGCAGTTTCTCCTTTTGACTCAATCTTTTCCCAAGCCTATCTTCGTAGGGACGTCAAAACCAGGTCTTGTTTGGGAAAGGGTTAACTCTCTCCCAAATGACAATATTTTGGGCTATTCCAATTTCGGTGCTGCTACAGATGACAAAATTGTTGTTGATGTGGATAGGATTTATGTACAATAATAGCACTAAAAATAATGAGACAAAGGGAGAAAATGCTGATTATCTTGCAATATTTTCTATGCTTTAGTATATAAAATCATATTGTATTTTAACAGCTATTTTGTCATCTTCAGCAGCTTTCAAATAGGAGTAGTGATCTATAGTCCTAGTAACAATATTATAGCACTTAATTACAAATTTGATGTAATTGTTAACAAGTGGAAAAAGCATTCTTAAATAATTTTCAATACATATAGTCACAATTTTCATGGGCCCAATCCCATTCTTGAATCTTGCATATCTAAGGTGTATAATCACGTGACTCAAAATTTCCGATAATCTTCAATATCTTTTTTAATACTTGACCAATTTGAATTCGGTGTGAAGCAGAGAAGGTGGGAAATGCCAGAAATAAGCTGTTGAATTTTTGAAAAATCAACTGATGAAAAAGTTATTGAAGACAAACCAAAATTTTGGTTTATCTTCAATAACTTTTTTATCAGTTGATTTTTCAAAAATTTCAAAAATCAACCACGTCCATCTAATGCGTGATGTCTGTCCATATTCTCTGCATCAAATTGAATTCAAATCGGTCCAGTATTTACAAAATTATTGAAGATTTTCTGAAAATATTGTATCACATGATTATCCACCGTGATGTCTGAGACACCTACAAGATTAGAACAATCATATGCAAAATTACAGTAGTTACAAGTTTGAGGTTAGACTTTGTTTTGTTTACATCTAGGTAAATTTTGTAAACATGTGCCATAATGTCATACCCGAAAATCTGAAATCGTTTGGGAAAAGATTAAGGATTGATATTGTCACATCGTGAATAGATTTGAGGGGTGGCGAAGGTGATTATTTTCCCAAAAGAAAGGTGTTTTGATGATATTAGCTGGTTAGAATATCCACCAAGCGGAAATTTGTAATAGCTATTTAACACTTTTATGATCATCTTTCATCTTTATCCTTACTAAATCAGGAAGAAATAATACAGTGAAATAATGTTTTACCTAAGATTTGCCCTTGATGTTTACCCAATACCAGACAACATTTTCAAGTTGGTGAAATTTTGAATATATTTGCATTTTGGGTTAGAAAACATTGCGGATATAATGACGTTTTCCAAAGCATTTTCCCCAGAGTTATCAAAAAGCGTCAATGTTTGGTAATGGGTTAAGATTTGAGAGAAAAATTGTTCTTGTTTAGTGCTTTGTAAGCAGCTTGTTGATAAGCCTTCTGTCAATGTTTACAAACACCAATCAAAGCACACACAGCCTAGACAGAGCTATTGATTAGACTTCCTCTCATAGAAGACTTCCTGACAAGCCAATCAACTGTTCTTTGGATTTATGCAGGTTCTGTTAGATATTTGTTTCGAACTTTAACCCTTTCCCAAACAAGACCTCAGGTTTTGACGTCCCTATTAGAAAAGGCTTGGGAAAACATTGAAACAAAAGAAGAAACTGCTGATAACCAGCAGTTTCTCCTTTTGTCTCAATATTTTCTATGTCATATTTTACACAAATTCTATCTTAAATAACTTCAATTTTGTCATTTGTGCCAGTTTTTTAAATGGATAACCCTAAAATTTTGCCGTTTGCCAACTTTGGTAATGGGTTAAATCTGTTACTGTGGACATGTTTGAATCATCTGGGTACCCTATACTCTCTTATGAACAGAGCACATTATCTCTACATTCCATTTCGATAGAATGAGCTCTGTTCTCGCGGGGTCATTTCACGTCTAATCTCGGGTCATTGGCGGGATTTCAGTATCCAATCGTTGGCGATACACACCAAAACAATTTAAAAAGCTGATATAGCATTCCAACGATAATGTGATGTTTACAAACAAAGCATGAACTCGGCCTACAGGTAAGAAAGACTTGTTATATACGATTAAAATTTTATATTTTACGCTGAAATTTATAGACATACTCGATAGCGCAGTGGATAGAACACTGGCCTTCGTCCATTTTCTTTTAGCAAACGTGGGTTCGAGTCTCATAGAGCGAAGGGTAATTACATATTTTGTTTTACAAATATATTTTGTTTTATCATTTTAGAAAAAAAGATGAGAAGAAAGCAGACTCTTAATGATTTTATATAGACTTATAAGATAATTTCGGAAAATCGCCAAATTCAGTCTAGAAAACTTTAAAAATTGAGCAGTCTAAATGTTTGCCGTTTGGCGACAGTAAGAGTTCCACACCTGTATTACTTAATCTATGTTTTGTAATGCATTGCATCTTTATATATTGTGAATAATCCATTTCCACATAATGACGCTTTTAGACAGCCCACAAAATAAAAGATCATGATTTTTTTTTCATTTATTTATTGAAAAAAAAAATGAAACTGCTTGTCATAAGCATGTTTTCATTTCACAAACTGTTTTCTACATAGAAAAGCATAAAAAAAATGTGAAGCTCATTTAAGATCTACTTGCATTTGCAGCATTTTTAAATTCTATTCAGCCTATTTTTACGTTTGACAATGGTTTACATTGAAAATAAAGAATATATATGAGCCAGTATCTGGAAAAACGTCCCTTAAGGCTTTTGAGCCCAACATAGATCCAGATCAGCCTGTGCATACGCACAGTGTGATCAGGATCAATGTTGTTCTCTAATAGCTTCTTCGTGACCTGTAGTTACTTAAAGAGAGCAGCATGGATGCATATTGGACTGCATTTGACAACAGGCTGATCTTCAAACTCAATTTTTAAAAATGCTATAAAGGACGTTTTTCCAGATCCTGGCTCATATGTATTTACAAATGTGAAAGGAACAAAAAAAGGAAAACGCAAATAAGTGAAAAAAATAAATAAAAAAAGTACACGGATATGTATGGAATCGAACCCACACAATCAAAACAGAACTCCATTCCTTAGGTCAAGCGCCAAATGTGTAACCATTAGACCACAGACACAGGTACTTGAAGAGAGTCATACTTACAATATAACCATTGTTTTCATTGCGATAATTGCGATAATTGTGTTTTGATCTGTCTAACCTTTCATTATCAAATGGGTATGGTCTATATTTTTGGCGGGAACCTGATTATCGTTGGAGCACTATACAAGCTGTCATTGGCTGACGCTTCAAATTACCGGCTTCAGCCAAAAATAGAAGCGACGTAATGTATACGTAATCAAACCAGATCAAACTGAATGATTTTGATCAGATAATTCAAATGTTACCGGCTTCAGCCAAAAATAGAAGCGACGTAATGTATACGTAATGATCATGCAAGATAAAACTGACTGATTTTGATTCGATAATTCAAATGGTGTGCTATAATTAGATTATGACGACCAAATAGGCTGTTGGCGTACCGAAAATTGCAGAGGTCATATTTGATGGTTTAATCAATTAGACCTCGTCAATGGAGAGTAGGTACCCTACAGTTAGGTAAAACTGTATCAGAGATGCAGTTCTTATATAATGCTACAATAATTCTTGCTATAAAGTATGCAAAAGGCATTGGTTCATTGTTTGAAAACATGCACTAGCTCAAATTGTTTACCCTGTGTTGATGTGCAGTGCTTGCTTTCTTGGTACAGGGGCCATGATTTATCAATTGCCCCATGCAATTTCATGATTATACGACCCATTGTGATTTGAGGCTTTGGATTATTTCGAGTCACAACTGAAATTCTTGCAGTCAATGGATTGCGTCTATGATAAACATGTGCAAAATTAGAATAACTTTTAGCCATCAAATCAATCTGCTTCATTTCGTTTAGACTTCAAAACTAGGAAGGTTCAGCATAAGTCTTTGAATCTTAATACAGACAGCAAGTTGGCAATGATTAACCCTTTCCCAAACGGCAAAATTTCAGGGTGGTCCAATTCAAAAACTGTCACAAATGACAAAATGGAAGTTAAAAAAGGTAGAATTTGTGTAAAATATGGCTTAGAAAATATTGAGACAAAAGGAGAAACTGCTGGTTATCAGCAGTTTCGTCTTTTGTTTCAATGTTTTCCTAAGCCTTTTCTATTAGGGACGTCAAAACCAGGTCTTGTTTGGGAAAGGGTTAAGAAATAATTGTGTATAATAGCACAGAGAAATACTGACGCAAAAGGAGAAAATGCTGTTTATGTCAGTATTCTCTTTTCTTGTTTGAATGTTTTCAATCGCCTATTCTATAAGGGATGTCAAAGCCTGTTCTTGTTTGGCAAAGTGTTAAATTAATTTTATCTTAACCCTTTCCCAAACAGCAAAATTTCAGGGTGATTGCTTCAAGAACTGCCACAAATGACAAAATGGATGTTATTAAAGATAGAATTGGTGTGAAATATGGCATAGAAAATATTGAGACAAAAGGAGAAACTGCTGGTTATCAGCAGTTTCTTCTTTTGTCTCTATAATGTTTTCCCAAGCCTTTTCTATTATGGACGTCAAAACCAGGTCTTGTTTGGGAAAGGGTTAATTATTATTGACAGTTGGAGCCTTCAGCAAAATGGTGAAGCATTGATTGATACTGTGCAAACAGGTTTTGTTTGTAATTTGATCTGTATATTTAACTGAAAGTGCATTGAGACAGATAAGGTTCAAAAACCTGCACTGTTGATAAGATATGCACCCTGATAGGACTTGTCTGCACACAGCAGGTATGCCCTGGTATGACCCCAACCTCAAGTAGCAGATCACGATTGGGTTCATCTGATTTTGCTTCATTCTGAAATGGCATCATTAGAAGCATTATGGCCAGTTTGCTTTTCAACCAATTGATTTTGTATGTACCTGAAAGGTGGTATTACATTATATATACCTAGGTTGTATGTTAGTCTGACTGTCTCTCTGTCTGTCTGTCCATCCATCAGAGTAATTTCTTCTGTGGAATACTCACTCAGTTTCATCTGGAAGGTTATCAAACTTGCCAAAATAAACCTCCATGGTGTCTAGTTGTGCATTAAATACTTTTGATAACTTCAGATTACTCTGTGTTCTTGAATCATCTGCTCTTGAATTTAAAAAAGTGCTTAAAATGGCTGACAAGGCATTGTCAGTTCTATTATGTGTACATGTAGTTCCCCAATGAAGCTCTTGTCAAGTCTAGATGAGAGGGAAGTTTTGTATGCATGCTTTGGGATGTTGATATCTGCTTTAACATCTGCAAAAATTGCCCAAGTCAAGGTCAAGTCATGTCAAGAAGACTTAGATTCAGAAGGTATTTTTTGAGTTTAGAATGATACATTTCTTCCTACTGTTACTATGACTGGAAAGTCCACATTTCATCAAGGTGACTCAGATTGCAGTGAAAGCTGACCTACATGATGACAATAAAATAAAGTATTACATTTCAGTTACCCCATATTACATAACATGTCTGGTCCTTGTCACATTTCATAGCTCAACAAACACCTATATCATTATCTCCTGTCTATCAACCTGCCTGTAAAGGTTTTCTGCTTCATAAGGTTTTCTGATTGTAAATAATATTTTCTAGGTGGCACTGTTAATAAGACCCACCAAAAAGATAATCTCCAGTGTTTTTTCGTCTGTTTTTTTAACAGATTCCTTTTTATACGCCGCTGGAGGCGGACGTATATTGGCGTCATCTTCTCCGTCTGTCCGTCTGTCCATCCGTCCGTCCGTCCATCCGTCTGTACGTACGTCCACTTTTCTTGTCAACGCAACTCCTCCTAAGTTTCTGGCTGGATCTTCTTGAAACTTGGTCAATGTTATCACCTCAATTGGTAGATGTGCATGAAGGAAGGATTTTATGGTTCGATGATTTTTGCCTGAGTTATGCCCCTTAAAAACTTAGTCTCTTGGGCTTATTGAAATTGCAGCCTTGTCAACGCAACTCCTCCTAAGTTTCTGGCTAGATCTTAATGAAACTTGGTCAATGTTATCACCTTAATTGGTACATGTGCATGAAGGAAGGATTTTATGGTTCATTGATTTTTGCCAGAGTTATGCCCCCTTAAAACTTAGTCTCTGGGGCTTATTGAAATTGCAGCCTTGTCAACGCAACTCCTCCTAAGTTTATGGCTGGATATTAATGACAATTGGTCAATGTTATCACCTCAATTAGTAGATGTGCATGTAGGAAGAATTTTATGGTTCATTGATTTTTTCCAGAGTTATGCCCCCTTAAAACTTAGTCTCTGGGGCTGATTGAAATTGCAGCCTTGACAACACAACTTCTTCTAAGATTCTGACTGAATCCTAATGAAACTTGGTGGATGTTATTACCTTAATTGGTAGATGTGCATGAATTAAGGATTTTATGGTACATTGATTTTTGCCAGAGTTATGCCCCCTTCAACCTTAGTCTCTGGGGCTTAATGATATTTCAGCCTCATGAACGCAATTTCTTCCAGGTTTTTGACTGGATATTTATAAAACCCTTTTTGTGAACACAACTTTTTACAGGTTTTTGTGTGAATATTTATAAATCCTTGTCAATGTCATTTTTTTGTCTCAAGTTTTATAAGTGGCGGCATATATTGTGACCATGGCACTCTTGTTGTAGAGATCTTGAAGTTGACGTTATTGTGTTATGTGATTCCCCATCATGTTTATTGTCATGTTTATTGGTCTCCTGCCTTGCAAAAACAGTTTCAGGAAAACATTATTATGATTTATTCAGTGTAAGATTTATGGTAGGGTTGAATTAAAGGTCTGGTGACAAGTATAATAATGACCATTGGATGTTGATTGCCCATAAAATTGGACACACCAGTTTTCAACACCCATTATTAGCTCTGTCATCCATGTTAGTCACCCGTTGATCATATGGGAAACTACCCTGATCATATGGGAAAATACCCTGATACAATTTAACCCTTACCAAAACAATTCCTGGCTGTCATATTCCTTATAAAGAATGAAATGGGAGAAAAAACAACTGTAAAATACCCTGCCTATTATGACATTTATATGTTATTCCTTTTGGCATCCTGAGGTGCTCGGTCAATCTCCGAGCAGAGTTTTCGTTCGTTACTCTCACATACATCTCTGCAACGGGCTGGGCGGCTGAATGACAAGAATCTTGTCAAACCGAGGAAAACGTGTATTATTACTGTTTAACTGTTTCATGTGTAACATAATAAAGTAGACAAAGAAATGATGATTCTGGTTACATTTGAAAGGCACTATAACTGATGAAATAACACATATACAATGGAACTATTTTCTCAAGCCTCCTTACCAATGGCAGGAATTTTGTGCTAAAAATAGACTAGGTTTAATGTTTTGTTTTGATAAATCGTCGGTGTTGTTATATAATATCGTATCTACGGCTTGAATCAAGTCGTAGTTGCGAGATTTTATAACAACACTTACGAAATACTGTTGTTTGTCCGAAATATGTCACGGTTAGCTGGATAAAATCGTTCCCTATCAGAATGAAACATACAGAAAATTTGAATGAATGACATCAATCTAAAAAAATTAAATTATTTTCGTTGGAAAATGATATTAAATTTTAAGCAACGTGAAGTATGACATATTTTGGACTTTGGAAAAGAAAAATTATTTGTTATTGCCGTTTTGATGTGATAGAAAGTGACGTAATCTTGCAGATGATGACGCAATACTCTCTGAGGCAACTACAGAGGTGAATGTAATGAATGAACCGTGTGCAAGAGAGTGGTGCTCAGTGCTAACTTGCTCTCTCCTTTTACAGTCCTGTCCTACTATCTTTTTTAAGACGCTAGGGGGGGGGGGGGAGCTGGTGCAGTGGTAATGCTCTGGACTTGAAACACATAGGGGTCGCTGGTTGTATCCCCCGCCTCTCCATTCTTTCGGATGAGACTTTAAACCAAGGTCCCATCTCTATATTATGACCTTAATTGTTGAATGGGATGTAAAACTCAAATCAATCAATCAATCAATCAATCAATCAATCAAAATATAAGTAGCAAAATATCTCTGGAATGAAATTTTGCACAATTATTTGAACAAAAATGTTGTAATGATGAAAACATGATGATCAAGATTACACATTTTTACAAGGGTATCCGTGTTTCATGCTGTGCACTTGTGGTTAAAATTTAACGCTTGGGCTACCTGGCATACTTAATTTAAAATCCTTGAAAATTACGAGACCCATCCTTTGTGATCTACTATCATAGTGAAATTAGCTATCCGTGAAATCCTTCACTTGAATTTTGAGAGTAAATGGTAGCTCTTGTGTCTAGAAGAGAAAATTTTATTTATTTTCCTTGAATAAGGCAAAAGACTTGAACATTTCACAAGAGGGGACGTACGTTCGTTAGAACCCAGGCTCCACCAAAATCCTTTCTAACATTTCATGATTTGACAAAAATTGTTTGTCTTTAAACTTAATTTTGCTAACACTTAATTTTGTTAACAGAAGGCATACCAGCGAATTTCATTGACAAATAATAAATGACATCAGGAATGTTAAGCAATTTCATGACATGATTATGGTATAGTGTGCTAAGACAGTGTGACGATGTGTTACAAAATTATGATGTATCTCTTCTGTAAACTAAATACTAGACATTTTGTGCTAAAATATATTTACAAAATGTACAACAAACAAGTTTTGTAAAAGTGGTTCTGCAGTTAAACCCATTACTAAACTATGATTAGCAGAATCTTAAAATGGAAGTACTCAAAATTGAAACAAAAAATCATCAAATTAGCTTCCTAAATCAAATGAATAAAGAATTAGAAGGTAACAATTGCCTTTTAAATGTGTTTCGTGAACATGAGCCTGATTTTATTTGCTGAACTTTTCCTTAAAGTTTAGTTTGTCAGAAGTAAATAGGTTAATATCAAAAGTAAATATTGGTAGTCCAATTTGTGTGAATAAATTGTCAATTTATTGTTGCCACAGGAAGCTTTGTTCTTTTTACCTCTCCTTTTATCTTTCTCTTTAAAATCTGAATTGATAATTGGCTGCAAACATTAATAACAACGTGAGAAAAAGAGAAAATGTTTGTGTTTTTAAAATCAGCTTAATCTTCGTGCATAAACTGTTCTTTTGTGATATTAACTTTGCCTTAAAAAAGTATGTTTATTACATTGTTTCACAAATGAACTGACTTAAATTAAACCTTTCCTAAACTAGATCCGGTTTTGACGTCCTTAGAAGTGAATTATGTGTGGGGAAATTTTGCTACAAAAGAATGACAATACTGATGATCAGAATCTCCTTTTGCCTCAATATTCACAAATTATACTATCTATATTCTGTTTTTATTCGGGAGACAGGGCGGAGCTTAGTAAACGGTTCATTCCATTTAAGCTTGGGGAGAAACAGCCTTCTCGATTAGCGGTAATTCATCGGTATTGTTGCAAAACATTATAACTACAGCGTGAATCAATCTGCAGCTATAGTGCCACCATCAACATTGAGACTCAAATGTACTTTTAACTATTGACTGTCCTACGTGAGAGGGGTGTTGTGATTACATCTAACGGTAAACGCCTTCTTAAAACCACGACGTTTACATGCCTGGTTTACCTGTTCAGTTTGACTCGTCTGTCCAGAGGTCATGGTTTATCTATACGAGGTTTTATGACAACACATTTTACAATCGCGCATGGTTTCAATTTGAAATATGCTCATGCTCGTGCTGCACGTTTTTTCTCTTCTATATCAACCAAGGTATCGAGAAGTAAACTCGTCGAATAACCTCTTTACTTAGCCACACCCTGTCAGGTGAATAAAAACGGAATATACATGTATATCAACATCCATTTTGTTTGTGCTGCAGCATCAGTAACAGGTTTCAGTTTTTAGCAGTCTGAATGTTTTGCCCATATTGGGAAAGGAGTAATATATTCCCCTTTAACCCTTTCCTAAATAATGCTTTGTTTTGATGTCCATGGTAGAAAAAATGGCTTGGGAAAACATTGAGAGAAAAGAAGAAAATGCTGATAATCAGCATTTTCTCCTTTTGCCTCAGTGTTTTCTGTACCATATAATAAACAAGTCATCTCTTTAACAATATTCATTTCGTCATATGCAGCAGCTTTCAAAAAGAACTATATAGTCTAAAATTTTATCTTTTTTGAAAGGGCTAATGTATATTGTAAGTGAAAAAAGGACCTAAATAGTGGCTTGTGATTTGAAACATGGATATATCATCTTGACCTAATTATGATGGAGTATTGACCTAATTATAAAGACTAATTAAACAAGAATGAGTACTACCATTACAAGACGACCCAGCCCTAGGCTCAAGTCGACATCAACATCCAATTTGAACCACACAAAGAGATTAAGAAGAGTAAGTATACATTTTATACCAAGTAAATTGTATTTTTCCCTAATTATGTGATATTGTCAACTTCTAAACATTTTCCAAAATGGTTAAATTTAAAGCTGCATTTGCTTTTGCCAAGCATGATGCTCAGCTCAATGCTGTTCAAGCATGCATAACATAGCTTTTCAACAAAAACCTTGTGTGCAGCTTGTTTTAAGCAGCAGATCCGAGTTTTTTGATGAAGAGCAAAGATAATCACAACCTTTGCCAGTAACAGAAAATAAGGGAGATTACTGCATTTAGCATTATTTTTGCCTTTTTTATGCCCCCGATAGGGAGGCATCATAAATTTGACTTGTCCGTCCGTCTGTCCGTCCGTCTGTCCGTCCGTCTGTCTGTCCGTCCGTCCGTCATTCCGTCCAAAAACTTTAACATTGGCCATAACTTCCTTATTACTTAACATATTCGCTTCATACTTTACCACAACATTCCTTGGTACATTACCTTTCTGTAGGCACATACTTTGGTGACCTTGACCCCTGGATGACCTTGACCTTATGACGATCAAAGCGGTGTCGGGGGCATTGTCATCTTACAGTGACAGCTCTTGTTTAGTTTTGTAAAAGTGGTTCTGCAGTTAAACCCATTACTAAACTATGGTTAGCAGAATCTTAAAATGGAAGTACTCAAAATTGAAACAAAAAATCATCAAATTAGCTTCCTAAATCAAATGAATAAAGAATTAGAAGGTAACAATTGCCTTTTAAATGTGTTTCGTGAACATGAGCCTGATTTTATTTGCTGAACTTTTCCTTAAAGTTTAGTTTGTCAGAAGTAAATAGGTTAATATCAAAAGTAAATATTGGTAGTCCAATTTGTGTGAATAAATTGTCAATTTATTGTTGCCACAGGAAGCTTTGTTCTTTTTACCTCTCCTTTTATCTTTCTCTTTAAAATCTGAATTGATAATTGGCTGCAAACATTAATAACAACGTGAGAAAAAGAGAAAATGTTTGTGTTTTTAAAATCAGCTTAATCTTCGTGCATAAACTGTTCTTTTGTGATATTAACTTTGCCTTAAAAAAGTATGTTTATTACATTGTTTCACAAATGAACTGACTTAAATTAAACCTTTCCTAAACTAGATCCGGTTTTGACGTCCTTAGAAGTGAATTATGTGTGGGGAAATTTTGCTACAAAAGAATGACAATACTGATGATCAGAATCTCCTTTTGCCTCAATATTCACAAATTATACTATCTATATTCTGTTTTTATTCGGGAGACAGGGCGGAGCTTAGTAAATGGTTCATTCCATTTAAGCTTGGGGAGAAACAGCCTTCTCGATTAGCGGTAATTCATCGGTATTGTTGCAAAACATTATAACTACAGCGTGAATCAATCTGCAGCTATAGTGCCACCATCAACATTGAGACTCAAATGTACTTTTAACTATTGACTGTCCTACGTGAGAGGGGTGTTGTGATTACATCTAACGGTAAACGCCTTCTTAAAACCACGACGTTTACATGCCTGGTTTACCTGTTCAGTTTGACTCGTCTGTCCAGAGGTCATGGTTTATCTATACGAGGTTTTATGACAACACATTTTACAATCGCGCATGGTTTCAATTTGAAATATGCTCATGCTCGTGCTGCACGTTTTTTCTCTTCTATATCAACCAAGGTATCGAGAAGTAAACTCGTCGAATAACCTCTTTACTTAGCCACACCCTGTCAGGTGAATAAAAACGGAATATACATGTATATCAACATCCATTTTGTTTGTGCTGCAGCATCAGTAACAGGTTTCAGTTTTTAGCAGTCTGAATGTTTTGCCCATATTGGGAAAGGAGTAATATATTCCCCTTTAACCCTTTCCTAAATAATGCTTTGTTTTGATGTCCATGGTAGAAAAAATGGCTTGGGAAAACATTGAGAGAAAAGAAGAAAATGCTGATAATCAGCATTTTCTCCTTTTGCCTCAGTGTTTTCTGTACCATATAATACAGTACACAAGTCATCTCTTTAACAATATTCATTTCGTCATATGCAGCAGCTTTCAAAAAGAACTAGTCTAAAAGTACATCTTTTGTGAAAGCCAATGTATATTGTTATAGTGAAAAAAGGACCTAAATAGTGGTGCTCGTGATATTGAACATGGATATAATTGACCAAACGCCAATCGATAGATCGCTCCGCCCCCAATATCACGTGACGTATCGATTCGGAATCTAGGACAACGAACACATGGCGGATGTAAACAAGCTGAAGGATTTACTGGCCGGTATCGGTACATGTCAGCTATTTGTGCTAATATCGACGATGCTTAAACAACGCCGATAGGACAGGAAGTTTGCTATAGAAAGCTACGTTGATGGGTTTAAATTCCTAAGAAAAAATAACAACAACATCGCTATAAAGGCGAGTGTTTGTCGAAGCGGAATGCAGATCAACACAAAGTTGGTTGACACACAAAAGAAAGCTGTTGCAGAAGCTTTCTTTGGCTGCAAGGGTTGTTATTTTTCATTTCAAATAAACGAAAATTTCCCTGAGCTTCGTCCCAACACGTTTAGCACGCATACATTTGTTTTGCAAGTGTACCTTTGTTCGGCAGTAAAGAAATTCGGACATCAATATCTTCTTCCTCCATTATGTAGACTCTACACGTATTTGTGTAAGGAATCAGTGAAGCGTAAACGTCATATTACAGGCCCGTAGGAAGCAATTTCATATGGGGGGGGGGGGCTAAAGCCCTCGTCCTGAATATTGGGGGGGGGGGGGGCTAATTTGGATTTTCCCAAAATTTTCAGTGTAAAATTAAGAAAATTTGGCATTTTTGGCCAACTTTAGGGGGGGGGGGGCTTAGCCCCCAACCCCCTTAGCCCCCTGTTCCTACGGGCCTGTATTATATTATAAACTAAGCATGTCATTTAATTCTTTCCCAAACAATGACGCCTTTTGACACTCTTAACAAGATTTGTGAAAACAGACAAAAGAAGAAAACCCTTTCCTCAAAAGCAAAACTTATGGCTGTGCCCGTATGAAAAGGTGCTCATTATCAACAGTTTCTTCATCAGTATATTTTACCCAATCCTGTTGTATTGATGGTCATGTTTGGGAAATGGTTAAAAAGTACAGCCCCATTCATCTTCACAGCAATTTCCAGAACTATCTTTTGGCCTGGTTGGGGGTGAAGGGGTAGGGTAACTGGTACAAATGTTTTTATTGTCCAAAAAGAAAAGATCTAGGAAAACAATGAGGCAAAAGAAAATGCTGGTAACCAGCAATTTCTCCATTTGTCTTAATGCATTTTACTTTTATTGATTATAAATATATTGTCATATGCAACAATTTTCAAATTGAACCAGTCTGAAATTTTAATTTTTGAGAAAGGTTTAAATTTTAATTCACTTGACCCACAAAGTCCTGTCACAGAAAACAACTCATGCACAAAGTCCTACACAACAGTGAGATAAACCAAGGGGGTCAAGGATCAAACCAGAACCTGTTTCAACAATGGTAATTGCAAAACCTGGTTTTTATTCAATACTGTTGCAACTAATATTCAATATATACAAAACAAGCAATATTTTTTTTTTCATTTTTAATACACATAGGTTTTGACAGTAACAAACAGACAACATAGACACTATGAGGATTTTCTTCTATTGGCCCCATTCTGTTCAGACTGTTCTTTATCTGTACTCCTGGCATCCTTATTATCCCAGTTTTTGTTGAGCCAATTTCTCCTTTCATATGCTGTTTTAGACATCAGCACCAGAAATTCTTGTAGTGATACAGCTGAAAGTACACAAATTATTTTATACAAATTCTTGATGTCATTCATTCTTGTAGGCATTCCATTTTTAGAAGGCTTCATAAAACATTGGGGCAAAAGAAAATTATGCTGATAATTAGCATTTAAATGTTGGGAAACCATGATATTGTTTACTTATTTTTTTAGTTAGCCCTTTCTGAAACAAGACATGGTTTTGAGATCCCTTATAAAAATCGTTTACCGGAAACATTGAGAGAAAAGAAAAAAATGCTTATAACCCACATTTTCTACTTTTGCCTGGACGACTGTGTTTTAAGGTAGAATATCCGTAATGCGGCCATTTTGAGATTCATAAAACATCAGCTTTTTTCGAGTGTTGTCTTTTCGTGTCCGAACCTATTCGGGCACTATCTTAAACATTAGGCGGTGGAAAGTTTCAACTGCCGAATGCTTTCCACCGGGCCCAAATAATTCAGACGCTGCGCAAATCACATTATGGGTGGACTACCTTAATGCATTTTGTTCTCTGCATCAGCTTTTAAATCTGAACAGTCCAACATCTTTAGATCCCTATAATGTTTTAGTTATGTTAAGGTAGTCCATCCCAAATGAGATTCATGCAAGGTCATAATTTTTCGTGACATAGTTAAAAAAATTTATGTATCCCAATCTATTTGGGTGCCGTAAAGATCCGGCTGTGTATATTGTTCCACCGCCGAATGTTTATGACACAGCCCGAATAATTTGATGTCGCTTAAATCTCATTGGGATTGACTATCTTAATACATGGCTTCTTTGAAATTTGTTACTTATTTACATAATAACCAAAAATCAGTCCATTGCTAAGACACAACATAGCTGTCTGTAGTGTCTGAACAAAAGAATAAAAAGTGTATAGCTTCATATTTTGTTGTTTTTATCCTTGAAAACATGTGAACAAATGATAAAAATGTGTGTGTATATATGTGACTAGGTTTTGTCCTAGTGTGTACCTTGCAATTTCTTCAAGCCAAAGCATCTTTTATTTTGTCGGTTCTGATAGGGCTGGTTTCTTCGCAGGAGGCCTTTTAGCAAAATTCTCTTATCAAATCTGCTGGAATTGGATCTGGAACAGGGTAATAATTGTCCATTGGGCTGCCCTCTGGGAAATGCTGAAGGTAGAAAGAAGGAAAACCTGTTGTAAAAACTCCTTATAACGCTTTCCCAAACAGTAACGTTTTAGATGGTTCTGACTTGAAAGCTAAAGCTTAAGTCGGAAAACAAAAAGATGATGTTGATGATTAAAGACGAAATTAAGGTGTGGCAGAGCACAGATAGTAATGAAAAATGATAAAACGCTAGTTAAAATAAGCATTTCTTGTCTTGTCACAATGTTTTCCCCTGCCTTTTCTATTATGGACATTAAAATCTAGTCTTGTTTGAGAAAGGTTTAACTCCGGTGAAGAATATTTGGCTGAGAATGGGTGTCCTGTTTTTCTGATAATTGAATTTTATGATAAATTTCCTTTTCGAACAATATTTCGAAGATTTGCTATACTAAACGAAACTCAACACTTTTCGGCATTTTGTTATTTGACGAATTGTCATGCAACTTCTGAAAACATAAAGAAAAAAGAATTTGCTGAATAACAGCAATTTCTCTCATTTCCTTAATATTATCATGCATGACATGTAGATTTATTACTTTTGACAATAAATATTTGTTGTCCACAACTGGTTTCAAATAGGAATCAGTAAATTGTGACATCATTTTCATTTTGCTATTTCATCGGTGTAATTCTAAAACCTCGTAACTACATCTTGATCGAGGCTATAGTTATGCGATGTTGCATAGCATCAATGATTCATCAATCTACATAGGTAAAATAAGCAGTTTACTTTTACAGTTTTAGCCCATTGTATTGATCAGTCCAAAACTGCTCAGTTTGGGAAATGGTTTACCATTTCTAGTTTCACAACAAAATGTTTAGATATAAATTAGTAGTTGTCACACAATTCTAGACAAATCTACTTGAGGGGACTGACGGGAGCCGAACTTGAACCGACCACAGCGGTGCATGGAATCACAGGGGGGGGTAAATTAGTCGACGATAACTCTGCTCACCTTCGTGCAAACAAACAGCAATGTGATTCTCCTGAACAGTTTTCACATTCAGCATGTGACGAGGGCGTCCGTATGTTTAAATCCATCCGATTCTAATGCATTTTTCGAGATTTTCCCCGAAATCTCGGAACGACACACCTTGAGTACGATCCGTTTAACGACAGTCTGGTTACAAATGCACCATCGGATTCGCTTCACAATTTTCCCTCATCGAATTTACAACATAATAAACAATATGTCCACACAAATAACAGTATATTACTTTCTTTGCTTTAAAAATGCAGAATATTGATATCGGGCATTAATCGTCCATTGTCCTAAAAGCGTAATTTGTTTATTTTACGCCGAGGTCGTGACCCGGTCGTGACCTATTTCCTGGTCATTCATTGGCTAATCGATTTTTTAGACTGGGAATCGGCGTTTGGTCAATTATCATCATGACCTAATTATATAGACTAATTAAACAAGAATGAGTACAACAATTACAAGACGACCCAGCCCTAGGCTTAAGTCGACATCAACATCCAATTTGAACCATACTAAGAGATTAAGAAGAGTAAGTATACATTTTATACCAAGTAAATTGTATTTTTCCCTTATTGTGTGATATTGTCAACTTCTAAACATTTTCCAAAATGGTTAGATTTAAAGCTGCATTTGCTTTTGCCAAGCATGATGCTCAGCTCAATGCTGTTCAACATGCATATTATAGCTTTTCAACAAAAACCTTGTAAGTGCAGCTTGTTATAAGCAGCAGATACGATTTTTTTGTTGAAGATAAATCACAACCTTTGCCGGTAACAGAAAATAAGGGAGACTACTGCATTTAGTATTATTTTTGCCTATATCCATGAGTTATCTTTCTTTCCCCTCTTTCATTCAGTCCATTGTCATTTTATGAGAAAAAAGTTTGTTGTCAACATTTGATGAACCAATAGTCCATTTTATGCTGCTCCAGATTGTTATGCTCGACTATACCCTTACCCAAACAATAATGCCTTTTGACTCGCTTAAAAGAAACAGTAAGCTTGGAAAATCAGCATCTTCTCCTTTTGCCTCAATATTTTCCATCCTGTATTGGACGCAAATCCAATCTATATCAACATACATTTTGCCATCTGCAACAGCTTTCAAATGAAACCACCCCGGAATTCTGTTGTATGGGAAAGGGTCAATTTTGATCTTTAACCCATTGCCATATATAAATGACGCATTTTGACGCCCCACAAGATAAAGGCTTTTGAAAACATTGTGGAAAATTAAGAAATTGCTTGTGACAAGCAATTTCTTCATATTCCACAATGTTTTCCTTCTAGAAAGACACAATAAATGTAAATCTCTACCCACTTACAATAGTCATTTGCAACATCTTTCAAATTTTGCCGTCTGGAAATGGGTTAAAATGCAGAGAAGATAATGCAGGTAAAAATCATTGTAGATGATAAAGTACTGCTTTAATGTTGACTGATAACGTCCTGTATTAGATATTGTTATAGGCTGTAAAGAAATACCTTCCTTTGTGATCATATTTTCTTATTGGTGGATCATTTTAGTTTCATTTCGATGTTTGTTTGGAATTTTATTTGTTCGAAAGTGTATAGCTCGTGATGAATGATCTGGCAGAGCATCACTAGCTATAAGCTAGGGATGCTCTACCAGGTCATTTATCATGAGCTATAAAATGTGTAGAAAGTGGATGGTGAGACAATGCGAAATACTGGTATAGTGTGAAATATAGTTTGATAGAGAATCGGAATAGATCGAGATTGGATGTAAAAGATCAAGATGAGAAGAAAAAGAACCTTGTGAAATTGGAGGAAATATGAAACTGAAAGGAAAAAATGGAAAGTGATTGCTCTTATGTGCTTAACATATTATGAAAAGGAGCCAACCTAAATTGATGAACAAGTGTGAGAAAGATTATGTAAATGATGCAATGTTTGCACCCTGGAAAATGCTATTGGTGATTTCAGTCCGTGGCTTTTTATGCCCCCGATAGGGAGGCATCATAAATTTGACTTGTCCGTCCGTCTGTCTGTCCGTCTGTCTGTCTGTCCGTCATTCCGTCCAAAAACTTTAACATTGGCCATAACTTCCTTATTACTTAACATATTCGCTTCATACTTTACCACAACATTCCTTGGTACATTACCTTTCTGTAGGCACATACTTTGGTGACCTTGACCCCTGGATGACCTTGACCTTGAACATAGATTGGCCATAATTTAAAATCAAAGCGGTGTCGGGGGCATTGTCATCTTACAGTGACAGCTCTTGTTGACATTGTTTTGTGAAAATTCATAACACTTACAGTTATTTTGCAAATAGAGCTCTTAAGGGGGAATGCTCCAGTTTTTCGGAACACTCGGTCTTTACTGTAGAAAAATAAATGTTTCGTACCAATATGTTTCGCCACCATATTTTCAATAAAATAACACATCATTAAAATTTACCATTTTCGACGATAAAAGTGTATTTGTTATGCGAAACTAATATCCTCAAGATGGAAATCGATTATTTAGAGCAAGACAGTCGTAAGTGTGTATGCAGTTACCACTGTTTTGCGTCATTTTATTCATGTGCAGCTGATAAAAAATGTTGTAATTCGCTAATAAGTGCGCTGACCTATACATTTTCTTCTTGAATTATTACCAGGACATGTTGCTTAATACAATGAGGGAGTTTCATCAAATTCTATTATGTAGAACTTGAAATATTTCCAAAAATATGCAAATTTTGACATAAAACACTCCAGCTTCGTTGATCAAACCGAACACGCGAGCAAGCCGTTTTATACATTTACGCGTTTATAGTAGCACATATTTTGGTTTTTCTGTTCTTATTAAATGTAAGATGTTACTTTAAATCTGTTTTCGAGACTAAACGATGAATATACCGCATTTTATTAGCATTTTAGTGACCTTGGACAGGTGCAAGAAATTGAGCATTTTTTCGATGTAGGGGTATGTGATACGAATGCCTATAAAATTCGAACAAGATCGCTGACCATCCATTTTTATTTCATTTTTCAATTGGTATAGTGCCACCACTGACCTTGAGACTCAAATGTACTTTTAATTGTTGACTAATCCACGTGAGAGGGGTTGTATGTTTATACTGTACGGTATATTTTTGTCAAAATGATTTAATACAGCGACATATATAGAAACTAACCGTGGTCGAGTGGTAAAGTCAGCGTTACCAACAATCACAAGTTGGAAGGTGTGGGTTCGAATCTCGCATAGTCGCGTTTTAATTTAATTTTTTTGTTTTTATTCTTTTTATTATTTAATTATTCATTTTCCATCAGATACCGTTCTAAATAATAGCTTTGCACGTAGATCTAAGAAATACAATTAAAGTAGGCCTAAAACAATTTGTTATGTCATGAATGTCAGACATGTCTGATCTGTAGGCTTACATAGATATAACCCTGATGATAGAAAATTCATTTTTAATGTATACACATTTTGTATGGAGAAAACATATGAAAAGAAAAGAAAAAAGATAGAGTAATAAAAAAATAAAACATGAAAAAATATCATAGTGGAATTTTCTGGTATCGAACCCTGGCTAAAATATTTCGTAAGATTGTGAGACCACCACCTTACCCACTTTGCCACAAAGACTATTTATTAATACGTCTCTTGTTTTTAAATCAAATATTTTAACAACGGTTGAATTTAAACAAAGGGGTTCCGAAAACCTGTTTTACCTTCTTAGTTTGACTCGTCTGTCCAGAGGTCATGGTTTATTTATAATAGCATGTAATTTCAACATACAAAATATAAATAAATTCTATTTTTGGGAAAAAATTTAGGAAACTGGAGCATTCCCCCTTAAGTGACTTCAAAGTTTCTATAGAAGAAAAGTTTTACATTTTTGTGCCCCTGAATCCAAAGATCGGACATATTGTTTTACTTGTGTCCATCTGTCAGTCTGTCGGTCTGTCTGAATTTAAAACTTAACATTAACCATTTTGGGGGCATTCCTATTTCACAAGCACATCTTTTATAAGGTTTTGGAATTTAATGATTTGATGTAATTAGTGCTGTAACTCTTTCCTAAATGTCAATACTTCAAAGTCAGCTGACTCGGCTGCTAATTGAAAGCTACTGCAGATAACAAAATTGGTGTTGATAGAGATAGGGTTCCAGAAACTTTTGAAACAATAGCCCATTAGGAGAAAATACTGATTATCAGACTTTTCTTCTTTTGCCTCAATGTTTTTTCCAAACCATTTCTGTAAGGGACATCAAACCTGGACTTGTTTTGGAAAGGGTTAAAGGTGGTAACAAATGCAAGATCAGAAAATAACATTTAATATAAGGGTTCTTATCATACCCCTTGTTCTTATCATGTTCATGCATTTATAAATTACTTTGTACATTTTAAAAACACACTTCAACAACTAGGTAAATATAACAAGTTCAAACTTTCAAAGCCAAACTGTTACAATCTTATCAGCTAGAAATATTTTTTGGATTAAAATAGTTTTATTTTCTGGCTTTGTACAAATAAGGACCTGTGTCGCTGCACAAATAGTTATTAAAAAATATAGGAAGAAGAAAAGAAATTCTACGCAGTTTTCAATAACAATATTAGAAATAAATGATTTACACATTTCCACACAATGCTTTTTGATGCACCACGAAATAAAGGCTTTGGAAAATAATTTATTATGAAAAATGAAGAAATTTGTGAGGAGCAATTTCTTCTTTTCCCACGTTTTCTACAGTAAAGGGCCATACAGAACAAGTGCCATTTCAGAAATTATTAGGAAGGAATTCAGACTTGGACCTCTGTACATGTATTTCAGTTCATGAAAAACCATTCTCATGAAACCAGGCATGGAAGTAAATGATAAAATCATGTATACTGATGTTATAACTGTTGTTAATCAATCATTTTAGTCATCAAAATAATGTTTAGGATGTGTTTGGGATGCATGTCCAGACTTCTGTTTCATGTTCTGATTTGACTGATAGGTATTCCAGTAAAATTGTTTCTTGTGTATCGCTACTTTTCTTCAAAAACCTCGTAACTGCAGCTTAAAAGAAGCTGCAGTTCCAAGGTTTTTGAAGAAGAGCAACAATATGATCTTGCAGTTTGTATCTTTTCTGAACGACACAATATAAGAACTATTATAATTAAGTTATTATAACAAAATTGTCTTTGGCAATACTAGAAAGATATAATTTTTTAGTGCAAAATACAAAGAGGGAATAGAAAAAAATTATGATTGTTGCACTTTATCATTTAGGAAAGCTTTAAACTTCGTGAGAAAAACTAAGATTTTTTGCCAAAATGTAAGATAGAATCTGTCAGTTTTCATGATATGATATACCTACCTGTGTGGCTAGGTTTTACTTTTAGAACATATGGCTAAAATTCCTTCTAACAAGAATTTGTGCCTCAAGAAATATTAATCACATTGTATAATGTAGTTTATTTTTCAAGCACATCATTGCTTTTGAATATCATTGCTTTTCAAGAGAAACCTTGAGAGTGCAGCTTAAAACAAGCTGCATTTTACAAGGCTTTTGTCAGAAAGTGGCGATATAAATCACATTTATTATAACCTTTTGCCAAATGACAAAACTTAAGGAAGTTGTAAATTCAAAGATCATAATTATGAATGACAAAAAAAAAAATAAAATGTTGATTATCTGCACTTTCTTCGGGCAATTATTTGACCATTAACTTTGAAAACATATTGTTGGCATAATTCAAAACATATTGTCGGCATAATTCAGATACTTGAGTGTGAATCATCTAAGTGAGAGAGTAGCTGGAGGCTCAGAGTAGATTTTACGATAGTATTGGTGTAAGAAATGCCAGGAATCCATAGTTAGGTGCTGCAGCTGCATGCCCATAGCAGTTGAAAGTGGTGTTAAACTCAATCAATCTATTTTTCAGCATAATCTGTAAACAAGAATCAAGATCAAGACTAAGCCATTAAAAGCTAAGGTTCAAAGGAACTCAATGCAGCCATTCAATTTAAATGGCCTAGTTGTAAAATAGGCCTGTGTTCATGCTTAAATGAAATGAAAGTAGGACAATGTGACTGTGCTCTTTTTGTGCCAATCATTTTTTATAAGGTGTGCAATATTTGATTTTGTGGCATCAAAATGAAGAGATAGTGGGACTTGTATAATACTCATTACCAAACAGGCTGAAACTGCAAACTTGACTGGTCTAAATTGAAATATTTTGCAGACGACAATTTCAAGTCAATGAAATTTTACAGTTTTTGGTCTTTTAAGGTAGAAAATATTGTGGGAAATGAAGAAAATTGCTTTGTCATTTTCCATGTTTTTTCTACAAAGCATTTTTCTTGTTGGGTGTCACTGTGTGCTGATAGGTTAATGCTTCTGTGAAAACATACTAGAACACATTTAAGTTCTAGAACTGTTCTAGAACGTTCTGGAATGTTGCTGAAGGATGTCAACTTTGAAGAATTGTTGAAAGTGACATATAACTCCATATCGTCGCTTTTCAATGAAAACTTCATAACTGCAGCTTATAACAAGCTGCAGTTAGGAGGTTTTCATTGAAAAGCATTGATATAAAATAAGCATAACAAAAAAGAGTAACTTTTTTATGAAAAATTAAGTTTTTGACCATTGTTCAGTAAGAAATATTTTTTTCGTCAGTAAAATGTCTATATAAATGTTTTTTGTCGTCAACTTGAAATGGCTAATGTGTTAGAAACATGCTCAATCTTCATATATAATCAATTAATAATTTTATGACAAATGAAAACTTGATTTTAGCTTTAAAGTAGGTGCAAACTCATTTATCCTTTTCCTACACAGTTAAAGTTTAGTGTGGTCTGATTCAAATGCTAAAAGTGGTAATTAATAACTGGTAGAATTTAGCAAGACAACATTGAGACAAAAGAAGAAAATGCTGATTTTCATCATTTTCTTCCTTGGCTTCAATGTTTTCCCAAAGCTTTCTTTTAGAGGACTGTAAATCAAACACATGACTTGTTTAGGAAAAGGTTATGTTGTGAAGTTACTACTGTTAAAATTTAATAATGAAAGGACCTGGCATGCCTTGTGTGATTTATATAGAAAATGGCCTAATTCAAAATTAATGCTTTTAGAAGATAATGCTATTTATTCACAGTTTCATCTGTTTTCTCAATGTTTTCTACCTAAATTAAAGTTTTATGAATTCATGGACATTTTAAAAATCATCTGCACTGCCTTTCCATACGGGCCTATGAGAAATTTTGTCACTGAAGAAAGAGTTTAATGTGTTTGAGAAATTTGAAAGAATCGACCTTCAAGTTGACTAGATAATTTGGAAAATTTGAAGTGATTTTATCAAAAAAACTGATACGGAGAGATATTGTGAATGGACAATATTACATTGTGCTGTAATTTATATTTTTAGTGGTATTTTTATGTGTTGATATTTTTGTTGGAACTAAAGTTGGAGTTTGCAATGGGATACTATAGCGTATATTTTATACTTTTCATGTGTTGTTTTTGTTGGAAACAAAAGATAGGATTTTTGATGCTGTAGCATGAAATCATTTCACATGCTTATCTTCTTTTTTCGTCTTCCCTCATCTGCCATTTGTCTATTTGTTCTAATAGAAATAAGAAGAAGTTTGCGCAGAATTTGTTGCCAAGTATTAATAAATGAAGAAAAGTTGGGAATAAAAAACGCTTTCATGTGACAATATGTTTTCATGGGAGGAGGCAGCCTGCAGTTTCATTGAAACTTTTTTGTTTTAATCTCAAGGCTTGATCACATGCACTACTTTAAATCAACATTGTGTCCATATCATGGACAAAAGCAGTCACCAATGCAGTATTTTTGTGACTGTGATGTGGTTTCAGACTAAATTGTATGTTACCAGGCCTTTTGAAGGAAGTTGAAATGGCACAAATATGTGATATATGCAAGGCCATGTTTCAATCTAAATTATGTGGTATAATGTGGTTATCAGATTTTCACAGGATAATGAGCTATAAGGATCTAGAAAGGGGTCATTATAGAATATCAGACCATCATGGATACAGAATGGCTTGTGCATAGAACAGTTTGATTAAGGTTCATGTTTAGTTTAAATAGTTTCATTCACAGATACAATCTGATCACAATCTATGGTGATTGAAAATGCTGTAAAGACTCTTTTCAACCAGATTCTTGCTCACCATAATGTAGTTAAGGATTTGAAATTTTGTATGATTTTTTTCTTCCAATCCATTCGAATGATGGTATAACGTTAATATCTTGGTTACTCAATTCCTACATTTATGGACTGATTTTAATGAAATTTTTATAGAATATTACCTGTCTCATGACCTTGAACATATTGTTATGCATTTGAAGTACATGTATTAATTGTGCTGCATGTATCACAGAAAAAGGGGGCAAAAAAGTGGTATATATCAACTTTGGCACCCTGAATTTGACAATCATTTATTTGGAAATCATGTCCCATGTATTTCGCTTTAAAATTAAATTTTGATTAATTCATGACTTTAGTTAAGGGATAATTGGCAAAGTGTGTGTCATTTGGGGCCTATCCAGATCCGATGGTATCAAGTTACCAAAAACACATAATCTATTAATTTATATACACCTTGGGGTTGCTCTTAAACAATTAAAGTTCAGTATAAATTTATGTCCATGATTGATTACGTTAATGTTTTAACTCTGTACAAATTCTGTCAGCGATACATGGTTTTTGCATGCACTAAGCTTGTCATGTTTCCTCCATAAAATTGGAAACTGATCTTTTCCCAATATATACTAGAAGGTATATAGAGTTATTAATTAAATATGTAGCATCCTCACAAAACAGGGCATCTTGAATGTGTGGACTGCAATGATCCTTATCAGCCTGCACAACTAGCACAATCTGACCAGTGTCATTTTCATTTTCTTGATGAATTTCTACATCCAAAGTTTTGACCTCTTCAGCTTCAGGACTTGTCAAACACAACTTCTCATCCACATCACATCATCAACATCACAAAAAAGTATGAAAATATGGTTACATGGTTGTATGGGGTAATCATGGGTAGATCTAGAGGGGGGTTGCTGTTCCACTGCCAGTGCATTGCCAACATGGTGGAAGCACTGCCTATGCATGGCTTTCCACAGTCCAAAATGTTCTATGATGTCCAAAGATCTTTGGATTTATTTCTGTGCCCTATTGCTTAACCTGATTCCAGATCACCTTGCATACTTATGCTTGCAGTATGATCATGAACCATATTGTTCTCAAATATCCTCTTCATGACATGTAGCTATTGTAAAAGTGCAGCTTAAGCCGACCCATTGCCGACCAAATCAACTCAATCAACTCTATCGCCTAAATTCCCCGATCAAACTAGACGAAACTTGATCAACTGTATTTACTAGTGGTGGGCCGATGATCGACTATAGTCGAAAGTCAGTTGGTTTAGGCTTCCGATTGCGATAATCGATTGGAAAATCCCGCAATCGATTGTAGTCGGTACCGGAACTCGCTCCGTTCCGGACTTTAGATACCGGCTTTTAGCGTCGCGTCCGGACTGCAGGGGTTGAAAAATCCACTCGTCCGCTCGCATTGGCGAGTAGAAAATGCCGTAGGACGAGTAGATTTGGGGATGAACTAGTCCGACGGGGCGAGTGCAAATTTAGGACTTGAATCACGCTGATCGAGGGAAAAAAATAAAGGATAGAAAAGAAAGTATTTATTTTAAACTTCATATCGGAAACAATAATATTCGCTGTAAATACGACCTTTCCCTGTTTGTGTCGATCAATCCCGTAAGTGAAACTAAACAAGGAAACTAGAGTAAATCTGTATTACTCATATGCGATGATTTGAGCGAGATCAAAGAGGCCGCAAACACAGTCAATTGATGACGTAGTCATTCCAGTTTCAATATAATCACGTGATTTTTCCGCACCCAAATAAGGTTACGTTTTACTATGATTTGTTTACAAAAGTCGCGCGTGCCAGAAAAGTGCGGGAAAATTGGATGACGCAATGAAAACAAAACGCTATCTACGTAGTAAATACACTGACGTTAGATGGTTTTAACACAGACGCGTTGTCTCTTTCTGTTATGCCGCCTCGCGATTACACAAAGAAATTCTTTCACATTTACCGGGTAGTTGTACATATTAAAATGGTGTGCTTACTCGACCATTTTGACAGCTAATCTATCTTTCGAATTAAATAAAAAGTAAGTGTTTACAGTAATGTTAATCGGCGATTGATTTATGGTAAAAGATGGAGTCAAGTCTGAGCCACATTCGATTTATTGACCATCTTTTTTAATAAAATTGTTGCCTTATTCGCATAGATGACTTTTGAAGTGGCGATCGCCAGTGCGAGCCCTGTCTGTCATTTATACCGAAGAAACTTTACTTGTAGAGTCAAAGAGTTATGTTATTTGCATAATAATGCATCCGTAAGAGCCAACAGCCTAAAATTTTCTTCGTCTTTAAGGGCGAGTTGGGTTGCCGTAAGGGCGAGTAGAAATTCAGAGCTACTAGTCCTACAGGACTAGTAGGTTTGAAGAAATTTTTCAAAGGTGTGCGGAGACCTTTGGCATTTTGAAAAGTTTTGTATGACACGGAAAAACAACCATTGTAACAAGACTAACATCCATTAATATGGGAAAGAGACTGTTAAACTGATAAATCGATTGTATAATCGATAGCTAGTTGGTTTGCCCTTCCGATTATAAACCGATAATCGATTGTGATTTTAAACCGATTGCCCAACACTAGTATTTACACGACTTCTTTATTTCTTGTCGATAAATCCCCGATCATTTTTGCCGACCACGCTCAATCGTCACAATCACTCTTGCCGACCAAGCTCAATCAGTACTCGATCTATTGATCGAGTTTGATCGAGTTGATTTGGTCAACAATGGGAGCGCACCTTTAGATCCCAGTCAGACTATACTTAGACACAGACTGTTCTTTAAACACTCTTCTTCAAAATACTATTAAGGCCCATTTCCCAGGACCCGGCCCATATATAAATTAAATCTGTATTTTATAGCTGTTGTCATTACAAATCAATTCCTCAATCAGTTAATCAGTTTTAATTATTGGTTAAATATTTTGCAAATTTCATCAACTCAGTTCAAATTAAATTTGTTAAATCCCACTTAAATGTCAGTATGTAGTGTTATAAAGTGGACTATGTCCGAAATGGATAATTTTGATGCTTTCTTTAGGATGTTGAGTGAAACATGAACTGAAAATGTGTCATAAAAAGACTTTGCTGATATTATGTTCTGAAAGTTTTTGAGTCTAAGTGATCTTATACCACTGTAAGAACTTAACTAAAAATGATAACTTTGCTGTGGAAATATTATATTGACAGGATTGATGAACAGAAATCAACAAGTTAAATGACTTATTATCAAACAATAAAAACACATTTTAAAAGCACTATTAGCTAAAACATTCTACTGCTAAGTTGCTAAGTGATAATTTTAAAACTAAAGTAGGAAAGAAATGCAAACATGCAAATAGAAACAAAGATTATGTTAGTTGAATATGTAAGAACATTAAAAGCAAAATAATCCTCCTCCCATGAGTTCAGAAAGCCACATTCCAACCCCTAAAAGGGGACCAAGCTTAAATAAACAAGGGTCATTTATAGAGAGGCAGAAGAGGGAATTATTTGAGTTAAGAAGTGAACCTCATGATCGGTTTATGTTTGATAAAGGAGAAAGTGAATCAAAAAGGGATGTTCAAGCTACAGGGACAAGTGAACTTTCACTACACAATGATAGATATGAAGAGGAAGAAGATGAGAGGAAATACTACTTTGGTAAATCTGATGACTCTAGCGAAGACGACTTGAATGATTCGGAGAATGATTATACTGCTGGAAATGGGTCAGATCTGACTGACTCTGTTAGAGAACAGAACAGAATTAAAAAGAATGCAAGTACAGAAAGTGGGATTAGTAATGAAAGGATTGAAGTGAACAATGAATATGAGTATGTGATAGTGAACTCAAGAGCTAGGTTAAAGGAAGCTGAATTAAAAAGGAATCTAGCTTTGTCTGGAAGCTCTTTTGAGAGAGATAGTTCAGGTTTGAGGAGAGGAGCAAGTGCTAGTGTTCTAATTAGAGCAAACAGGGAGATGTCTACAGGGAAAGTGAACACAAGACCTCAATCTGCAGAAAGAGTCAACAGTATCAGAAATTCTCCTAAACCAGGTCAGATACCAACAAGACAAACACAAACTACAAACCATTCACCTAGAAGAGCAGGGGCAATCAGGTCTGGTAAGTCAGTCAGACAGTCACCAAGATTGAGTCCGAGCCCTTCACCCAGGAATGGTCAACCATCCAGGAAGGGAAGTAATGATGGGGACCCTTCCTTAAAGTTGTCCCTTAAGGGGCTGAATGATTCAGATGAGGATGAGAATGAGGAAACTGCCAGCCCCAGAAAGGTCAGAGCCTCTAGTCCAAGAAAGAGCGTTCTCTCAACCACCAAGTCTTTTGAAGCTAAATCTTCATTAATGAAGAGAAATGAAAGTGATGGAAGCTTATTAAGACAGTTTGTCAAACCTTCCGCTAGTCCTAATTCAACCAATAGAAAACCTATATTGAAGAAATCATTGTCTGATAGGGAGTTTAATATACCATGGAAAGGAAAATCTAATTCAAATGATGACTTGAATAGTCCAGGTATAGAAACTAAGGGTGCACCAATACTCAGGAGGACCTCATCAGGTAGAAAGTTACCGGGAGTGCCAACGGACAAAATTTATAAGCCAGTAAATACCCCAACCTCTAATACAGCCAAAGAAAATGGTCCTAAAAGGCCAGATGTTGAAGGAGATAAACAAAGTGATCCGGACAGTAGCTTTCTATCAATCAGTAAAGATGGAAGCACTGAATATGTGTTGCTGGATTTCAATGATACCTCTAACAGTTCACTGAAAGCTTCCCCAAATAAGGATGTTATTAGTTCTCCTGATAACAGTTTATCAGCGGATGGCGACAGTGGATCAGACATTAAACCGGTAGATAAACAACCACCTATAGCTGAACACCCACCAGCACATCCTCCATCAAGAAGCCATGCTTCTCCACGAGACACCAAAATGGGTAAACCACCTCTAGAACGTAAATCTAACAAAGTAGAGAAAACTGTATCAGCTTCCCCTCGTAACAATGTACCTGCATCACCGAGAAAGGGGATCATTGCTGCTTCACCACGAGGGATACCATCTCCCAGAACTCAGGGGTCACCTAGGGGACCAAGCTCCTCATCACCTAGAAGGGTCCAATCTGCTTCACCGCGTACAATCAGCAGATCATCACAACCTTCACCTAGAGATCACACCAATAAATCATCATCTACTGAAAGAAGATCAAGCGCTGATAAAGGAAATAGTGCAAATAGTCAAGAAAGCTCTGGTAGTCCTAGAAAAGCTAGAGCTGACTCAGACTCTAAAATTTTGCATTCTTCAACAAGTGATTCACCAATATCACCAACAAGAAAGGTCAGACATCATAGTGGGGGCAGTCTAACCTCACCTAGACCTGGTTCTCCCAGTAAAAGGGTCAGGCATAATTCAGGGTCAGATCTGAGGGGGTCTCAGATATTGGAAGAACCCTCGCCTAGAACTGTCATGTATCTGAGACAAGATGGCTGCCAGAGTCTGGATTTAGACCATGTGATTGAGTTGTTCATGGTGGACAGGGATGTTAACACTAGCCAGGTGAGATGTAATTCCTCTTTCTTAGATGTTTTAGCGCTTCTAATTTTCTAATCTTCATTTAAAACTATTAGAGTCGGGGAGTAATGATTTATTGATTATTTGTCATTAATTTTGCTTGAGTTTTAACTTCTTAATTTTGGGACAGAATAAATGTGAATGTGAATTTTGTTGACAGATTACAGTATCAATTCTTTTCTTTTAAAATCTTGTAAATGTAGCTCGAAACAAGCTGCAGGTACAAGGTTTTTGAAGAAAAGGGAGGATATTGTTTTCTTTTCCCACTAAATTTTCTACAGCTTTGAATCAATGTTAGGTCAACCTATGGATAATCCTGTAAAATTTGGAGTAAAATGAGTAAGAGTTACTTCCCTTCAGTTGAAAAAAGGTGGTACAGATATCAGCTTGGGTATTTATCTTTTTCTCAAGGTTTAGACAAACCAAAATTATAAGCCATTACAGACAATATGACATACAATCCTGTATTTGGTGCAGACATGAAAAATAAACTTTGCAGGTTTTGCGCCTTGTCAATTCGTTAGTTGTAGCACACAAACTCTTGTGGAATGAGGAGAACATGTAACTTTTTTCTTGCACTTTCTTCTTTTGCATCAATTACTTCTACACTAACATTCTGTAGCGTCAACAAAACTAGTCATTGCATAGGAAAGTTCAAAGAGTATAAAATGTTTTGGAAGAAGAATTTTGGAAATGCCACTGAAATGGCCCTACATCACTTATTAGTTACCTAATAAGGTTATAGCCCCTTCCAAAAGAGCAAAAATAGACCGAGTTTTAACGCTTTCCCAAACAAGACCTGGTTTTGATGTTCCTAATAGAAAATCTTTGGAAAGCATTGAAGAATTGCTGATAATCAGCAATTTCTCCTTTTGCCTCAATATTTTCTCTGCTGTATTATCATCAAATTTTATCACTGGTAACATCGATTTTGTTTTCTGTAGCAGCTTTGAATGGAAATGGATCATCCTTAAATTTCGTCATTTGGGAAAGGGTTAAGTTGAAAATTGCTGCAGCCAAAAAATGATAGTGATATAGATAGGATAAGTATTCAATATGGCACAGAATATATTGAGGCCAAAAGAGAGAATGCTTGTCATCAGCATTTTCTCCTTTTGCCTCAATGTTTTCCAAAGCCTGTTATATTAGGGACGCCAGAACAAGGATCAATTGTTTTGGAAAGTTTTAAGGTTAGCTGGATTATTTACAGAGCATACCAGATATCAGTTTGGTTGTGAAGTTTTGTTTAAGTGGGGCTTATCACTTTTAAAACTATTTACAATATTATTGTAACTTTCTCCAAACAGTAGTTCTACTAGTGATACGACCATTTAACTTTTCTTACCGGCACAAATCTGAACTGTTCCTAAGTGAATTAAAGCTGCTGAAGATGCCAAAATTGCTGTTTATGATGATAGGATTTGTGTACGATATTGATTGATTCTTTCAACTGATAGTAATGGTCATATCGGCTGGAGCCCCTAACCATGGATTCCTGTCATTTCTCATACCAGCACTCCCACAACATGCAGTTGCAAGCCAAGATAGGCCATTGGTTGGTGATGATTTTGTCAGAAAGAATATTTGCCACGGCCCGGGATTGAACCTAGAACCTCATGAGTTAGTCTGGTGTGCCACCAGCTGTGCATGGCTGCAGGTTGTGTACAAATTAGCAAAGAGGATATCCTATTAATTTTTCTGGAAGCAGAATCGAGAAGGAATAATCAAAATAGTAAGAGCCTGATTACCGTATTGTATATAGCTTATCACCGCTTTTCAGCAAAAACCTTGTAACTGCAGCTTGCTTTAAGCTGGATTTATGAGGTTTTTGCTAATAAGCGACAATATGCTAAAATACTGAATAAGCTTCTGTTAATGATGTGCAGACATTGATCAGCATGCAGTCTTATAGTGCCAAATTCCTCAGGCTGTTGCCCCTCTTTAACCCACACAGTGACTCTTTTTGACTCCCTACAAGATAATGGCTTTGGAAACCATTGTGGAAAATGAAGAAATTGCTTATGACAAGCAATTTCTTCATTTCCCACTATATTTTCTATACAAAAAAAACAGAAATGTAAAATTCCATTCTGTTCAAACTTGTCGTCTGCAACGTATACATCTTTGAATTTGGTACAATTTGCTGTTTGGTAATGGGTTAATGTAGTGCAAACAATACACCTTGCAGAAAAGGGGGTAGCTGCATAGGTCTCAAAATTGGTAAATTATCAACTATAAGTTGTTCTTGACCTTTAAAATTGCGCTTAAATTCTTTGATTTGTTCATTTCTCTCCTGTGCAAATATTGTTAGAGTAAGGTAATGTAGATAAATAGCTATTTGTGGAGCAGATTTTGTTTGTAGAGTCGATAAGAGGGGAAATGAATTTTCGAAACATGAAATATCATTTATAATTGTTTATCAAATACTATGTTGTTGGTACTCTTTCGAAGCATCACTTTGAGACCATTCAAATGACTACAAACAACACTGGGTTTGAAATTGAGAAAAGTTAGAAAGCATTAAACCCTTTCTTGTCTGTTGCACTGATTTTTTTTGTACAGTTAACTCATTAACAGATGGCAAAATTTTGGACTATTCCAAATTTAAAGATGATGCAGACAACAATTTCAAGCGAATAAAATTATATATTTTTAGCTCCACTGGCCGACAGGCCAGCGGGCTATTGTCATGGCGCTGTGTCCGTCATGCGTCCGTCCGTCCGTCCGTCCGTGCGTCCGTCTGTCCGTCCGTAAACTTTTCCTTTAAAAATCTTCTTCTCAAAAACTACCAGACGGATTTCAACCAAACTTCACAGGAATGATCATTGGGTGACCCTCTCTCAGATTCCTTCAAAGAATTTTGATTGAAGTAGAAAGTCTGGAGTTATCTGCCCTTGAATGTAAAAAATGGCCGTTTTGACTTTATTTTCACTCTAGCAACTACAAATATTGACCAATCAAGACAAAACTTGGACAGAATGATGGTGACTATAAGATCTTGCCTGGGTATAATTTTCAACCTTATCTGAATTTTACATTATGAGTTATGTGCCCTTGAAATTGACAAAATTGCCATTTTCGGCTTTATTTTGACTTCCCCTGTGAAATGCTTTGTCATTCTTCATGAAGTATTTAATAGATATTCATGAGCTATTCAAGAACGGAAAAAAATGAAATCTTCATGAAGAAGAAGTGAACAGAAAATGGCCCATTTGCATAAATCTTCATAAAAACAGAGTAACGAATTTTTCATGAAGTTGGAAATGCATAATAAATCCTTAAACCATGCAGTTTTGCATTCTGAGAAAAAGGCATGAAGTCTTCATGAATAAATAATCATATAATTCATGAAGACTTCATGCAAGAAAAATACACAAACGATCTTAAGAAGAAATCATGATTATTCTGTTAACAATGAGTATGGGCCATTTTCTGTTCACTTCTTTTCAATGAAGAATTCATGAATAATATTTCTTTACAAACTTCATAAAAACATACAGGTTTCTCTAAACACAGAGTAATGAATTTTTTATGAAGTTGGAAATGCATAATAAATCCTTAAACCAAGCAGTAATGAAAAAAAAAAAAAAAAAAGAAAATCACGTCAAGGTCATGAAAAATACTAAAAAACAATTTGTACAAATATGTTGCTGACAGAACAAAACTTAAGAAACTTTTTGTAGAACAGGTAGTTTCAGAACTGTAATAAGTAACAGGCCATTAGAAATCAATGATTCCTATTTATAGAAGCAAAATAATAATATCCATTTTACAGAATAATTATGTGGGTGGGGAATGGTAAAAAAAATAAACATTTAAATTTGTTAAATTTAGTCTAAAGAACACTTACTTACATTGCCTTCCTTGGTTTTATCATTTAGTGAGCTCCTTAATCACTTGATTATAACTAAAAATATTAATTATAACTCTTAACAAAAACATATTTCTTGACAAATAGTCAGACAAGCAAAATTCCCTCCATTATTTTCTAAACCACATGTCATAGACTGGAACAAAAATTAGACTGGGAGATCATGAACGTTTTAAGAAGATTTTATGAACTGTACACAATCCATTATCAATTCATGATTAGTTCATGATTTATTCTTAACACAACAAAACAAAAATGTTTTATGAAGTACCAGTTTTAATTGCAGTGGAAAATATTCAGAAAAAAATCATGAACAAGTTTCAGGATTATTCATGATTTTTTTTAAATGAAAACTTCATAATAAATCCTTTGCATTCATCATGAAGGTTTTAAGGATTTTGTCAATCATTCATATCTTCATAATGTCTTCATGAAGCAATTATCATCATACTTCATGCAGAAAACTTCATGAAGTGTGTTAAAGAAGTGATAATGAGTAATGTATGAAACATTCTTAAGATTCATAATATGTTCATTATTTTATGAATTACATTTCACAGGGGTTTGTTTTCACTTCAGCAACTACAAATATTAACCAATCGACACAAAACTTGGACAGAATGATGTTGACTATAAGATCTTGCTTGGGTGTAATTTTCAGCTAGATCTAAATCTTACATTATGAGTTATGTGCCCTTGAAATTGACAAAATTGCCATTTTCAGCTTTATTTTGACTTTCTTTTCACTCTAGCAACTACACATATTGACCAAGCAAGACAAAACTTGTACAGAATGTTGGTTACTATAAGATCATACCTTGGTATATTTTTCAGTTTGATCTGATTTTTACATCATGAGTTATGTGCCCTTGAAATTGACAAAATTGCCATTTTCGGCCTTATTTTGACTTTGTTTTCACTCAATCAACTACAAATATTGACTAATCTAGACAATATTTGTACAGAATGTTGGTGACCATAAGATCTTACATTGGTGTAATTTTCAACCTGATTTGAATTTTACATCATGAGTTATGTGCCCTTGAAATTGACAAAATTGCCATTTTCGGCTCTATTTTGACTTTGTTTTCACTCTTGCAACTACAAATATTGACTTATCAAGACAAAACTTGTACAGAATATTGGTGACTATAAGATCTTGCCTTGGTATAATTTTCATCTTGATCTGAACTTTACATCATGAGTTATGTGCCCTTGAAATTGACAAAATTACCATTTTCGGCTTTATAATCACTTTTACAACCTTTAGTATTAATCAATCAATACAATAACTTTCACAGAAATTTTCTGACCATAAGATCTTACTAGCTTGAAATTTGCAGCTTGCTTGTTTGTGCAGTCTGAACCTTTGAAATTGCATTCAACAAGACAAACATTCAGGCCTGTGGAGCGCTTCCAGACCGCCAGGGCTGTCTAGTTTGTCTTTAGGGGTAGAAAACATTGTAGGAAATGAAGAAATTGCTTGTCACAATATTTTCTAAAGTCTGTGTCATTAAGCGCATCAAAAAGTGTCAATGTTTAGGAATGGGTTAATATAAAAGGTAGTATTGTTCGATATGCTAATTCTATATACAGTTTATAGCATTCCTACAAACCTATTTTATATTTTCTTTTCATGCTTCAAAACATAATTAGTTACGCGTCTCAAAATATTGACATGACTTGCCGAGGTTAGCCCTTTCCCAAACAAGACCTGGTTTTCATGTCTCTTATAGAAATTAAAAGCTCGGGAAAACATTGATACAAAAGACGAAAATTCTGATAATCAGCATTTTCGCCTTTTTTCCTCAATATTTTCCGTAAGCTATATCGTACACAAATCCTTTCTTTTTCAACAGCCATTTTGTTGTCTGGACCAACTTCCAATTTGGACCGCCTTAAAATTTTGTCGTTTGGAAAGGGATCATAATTATAGTATTTCCACTTAGCCTTTTCCCAATCAAGTCAAACCGTTTTTGACTTCCTGTATTGAGATACATTTGGAAAACATTGAGAGAAAAGAAGAAATTGCTGATGAGAAGCATTTTATTTTATCTTATTATGTTTTCCATGCTTTATTTTTGACATCTGCATCTCCTTTGAATACATTTAGGACTGTCATTTCGAAAAGGTTAAAATGAATCTCTTTAGGTCTGTCAAAGAGTTTTGTAAATATTATTGATTACCTTTAAAATATTCAAATTGGTTCAGTAAATATTTTTAGGAAATCAAGAGGAAAAACAGTGTCAAGTTTCGACATGGCTTAGTACTTTATGTATAAATAAATCTTGGAAGATATTGAGGGGATAATAGAGTATTTTTAGCCTTTTCTATAATGGCTTGCAATTGTTTCAGGCCCGTAGGAACCAATTTCATGGGGGGGGGGGGGCTTAAGCCCCTGACTGGGCTAGCATCTGAATATAGGAGGGGCTAAATTGGACTTTTCCTAAATTTTCTGTGTAAAATAAGGAAACTTTGGCATTTTTGTCCAACTTAGGTTGTTTGAAGCTGTAGTTATGAGGTTTTTGTTCAAAATCTGTGATTTATTGTATAAAATGATTTATACTATGAATTCCTATTGAATATTGAACTATTGGTAAAAAGGCTGGATTTCACCCGAGAACAAAAGCTAGGTAGAATTTTTGTGGGGATCAGCTGACTAAATGATGTGATAGGCATTGTCTACGGATTAGGAAGATCTTTAATTGTTCAATACCTTATAATTCTATCTACGCAATCACCTGTTATTAAGGCACTTGAAAATTAGATAAATGACTTTAATCCTTTCCTAAATAGAAAAATTTTAGGGTTGTCTAAAGCCTATCTTTATCAACAATTATTTTGTCATCTCAAGCATATTTCTTATAAGCATTGTCTGAAATTGTATTTGGGAAAGGGCTAAACCCATATTGTTCGTTGAAGGATTGGGTACTGTCCTTAAAATGCCACATAAAAGCTAACTAATCAAAAATAGTGGAAGGTGTGGTAAGCCTATTGCTTCCTTTAACAAAAACCTCGTAACTGCAGCTTGTTTTAAGCTGTAGTTACGAGGTTTTCATTGAAAAGCGACGTTATATAGGTATATTAGCTGAACCATAAGGTAAATGACTGGTAGGTGTAATTGAACAAATATACAATGCAAAACAGATAAGAGTCACATAGTATAGCAATTGTTTGCCAAAGGGCCGTATATAGACAAATAAGGTGTATCGATGATATTTCGGAGTTTATTTACCGACTTATTCACCCACTACCGTATGCTTGAATGGACGACAATAGTTTGCTTATATTAGTTTTCACGTTGAAATTGAATATTGAATGAGTGTGTATATATCGTGATTTGTGCATATTATGATTTTGGCATCTTAAATATCATGATTAAACATGGACATGTATCGAATCCTCGCAGTTTTGGCAAATTAAAGGTGGGTTAATTGTCTACTGCGTGAATCCTTGACTAGTTTGATTACTGTTTGAGTTTAGTCCTTTCCGCGAAAAGGGCCAGCATTTTGACTTCCCATATTTGAATTTCGTTGCACTTGACAAAATTGATGCTGTTTAAGAAAGACTTTGTGTACAATATAGAACAGAAAATATTGAGGCAAAAGGAGATAATGCTGGTTTTCAGCATTTTCTTCTTTTGTCTGAATGTTTTCCCAAGCCTTTCCCATTCAAAACCATGTCTTGTTTGGAAAGGTTGGATGTAAAAGTAGATGACAGAATTGGCCCAGAGAAGACAAAAATTAATAAAAGATAGCTAAAAGATCAAGTAAAGATAGTTACAATTGAAACTAATGTAAAGTTTTTATACGCCCGTCGAAGACGGGACGTATTATGGGATCACCCGTGGCGTCCGGGCGTCCGGCGGCGTCCACTTCTTTGTCCGGAGCATAACTCTGTCACCTTAAGTCCGATTGACTTTAAACATGGCAGTTATATTCTTCTCATCATTACGGAGTGCAGTGCACAAGAACCATAACTCTACCTGGCTTATTTTTTGAGTTATTGCCCTTTGTTGTTTTTCAAACTTGAATCTTGTCCGGAGTATATCTCTAAAAGTATAATAGCTAGGATCATGAAACTTTTACCAACCCGCTCCCCCTGTTGACATAAAGCAGTGTTACGGGCGTATCTTGTGACAGTTTGACACCTTGTTTTTAGTTTATCAATAATCTAAGACAAAACTTTTAAAGACTCAGTGCACAGGAGATCATCACTTTTCAACAAAAACCTCGTAACTACAGCTTGTTTTGATGAAAAGCAGCAACATGCTATAATATTTCAAGAGCTTAGTCATGGTGGAAAATCACATGATACACTATCTTCAGAAATTCTTCAATAATTTTGTAAATACTGGACCGATTTGAATTCGATTTGAAGCAGAGAATGTGGACAGACATCACGCATTAAATGGACGTGGTTGATTTTTGAAAAATCAACTGATAAAAAAGTTATTGAGGATAAACCAAAATTTTGGTTTATCTTCAATAACTTTTTTATCAGTTAATTTCTCAAAAATGTAACACATCCAGCTTATTCCTGGCTTTTCCATTTTCTCTGCTTCGAACCGAATTCAAATAGGTCAAGTATTAAAAAAGATATTGAAGATTATCGGAAAATCGGAGTCACATGATTATACACCGTGTTAGTGATAGCATAATATTATAATTGATAATAGATAGATTTTTCAATGGAAGGAAAAGTTTTACAGAAACCTCAATTCATTGCTATGAGCGAACAGATTGCTTGCTTGTCATCTTCTATTTAGAAAAGATTTGGAATGTTTGTTGAATTCAGTATAGGGAGTAATTTGGCAGTAATTTCCTTTCACATTTTGTCCATACTGACTTCTTTCAATGACATCTAAATGAATACAACTAGCATGTAGAGAAGTTGAAAGTTTTCTTGATATATCAATGTTCAGATCATAATTACACAGTGAAGTTAAAACAGGCCCAATTAATCACAATGTCACAATAATTTATACTCATTTATACATGCAAGGAAATTTGAACATTTTATGAATCATACAATTAGAATATAGTGAAGTTCTATGTCAAAGTAGAGATCATAATTGCACAGTGAAGATAAAACAAGACATAATTAATCAAAGTGCCTGTCATCATCATGTCACGATAATTTATACTCAAATTCATATCTTGTTGCTATAATAGTCCCCTGTAACTGAAATAAGAATGGTTTAGGGATACAGCTAATATATAGAGGAGTTGAAAGTTTTCTTGCAATGTCAATGTATAGATGAATAGATCATAAATACATAGTGACAATAAAACAAGGCCTACTTGTCATCATAATGTTACAATAATTTATATACTCAAATTCATATTTAGCTGCTGATAAAGTCCCTGTGCAACTCAGGCAGCCTTTAACCCGTTTCAAAAACAACTGAGATTGAAGACTCTCATAGTTAAAGTCCCTGTGGAACTGAGAGGGTCTTTAACCCCCTTGCAAATGCACCTGGGTTTGTCGAATCTAAGAGAACAAGCATGGGAAAAAATTGAATGAAAAGAAGTAAATCCTTATGACCAGCATTTCCTTGTTGCTTTTCAACAAAAACCTGATAATTGCAGCTTGAAACAAGCTGCAGTTACCAGGTTTTGTTGAAAAACATTAATGTCTTGTAGAGATCTATCAGTTGATACAATTATTTCTTGTATGATTGCAGGCACGATCCAAGACATACATACAATCAGAGAAGACATGGATCATTCTGGATGCAGAGAGGGTGTGGCCTGTCCACAAAGGCGGGTTTGCCTCGGCCAGTCAGCACAAAGGGGATGGACCAATCTATTTTTAGCACAACATTTTTTCCTATTACTTGTTGTATGATTGCAGGCACGATCTGAGACAGAAGTACAATCAGAGAAGACATGGATGGATGCAGAGAGGGTGTGGCTAGTCCACAAGGGCGGGTTTGCTTCAGCCAGTCAACACAAAGGGGACGGACCAATCTATTCTTAGCACAACATTTATTCCAATTGTTTGTTGTATGATTGCAGGCACGATCCGAGACGGAAGTACAATCAGAGAAGATATGGATCAATGGATGGATGGATGTAGAGAGGGTGTGACTAGTCCACAAGGGCGGGTTTGCCTCAGTCATTCAGCACAAAGGGGACGGACAAGGTGTACTAGAGGGGTGTGTCTATTTTTAGTACAACATTTATTCCTATTATTTGTTGTATGATTGCAGGCACGATCTGAGACAGAAGTACAATCAGAGAAGACATGGATGGATGCAGAGAGGGTGTGGCTTGTCCACAAGGGCGGATTTGCCTCAGCCAGTCAGCACAAAGGGGATGGACAAGGAGTGCCAGAGGGGCGTGTCCGAATACGACTGGATCATGGAGGGGAGGTGCTAGAGGTGGACGAAGATGATGTTGAAAAGGTAAAGGAGTTTTTTTTTATTTTCTACACTTGTCCTGTTGACTTTAAATTTTGTTTAAAACAAAAGACATTTCAATCAATCTCAAGTTTATGCAACAATAGCTTTGTAGAAAGCAGACCAGATGTGTAGAAATTGTGATTGGAAAATGGCGGTGGTTGAGATGGACAACTGCAGCAATTTTCCACCCAATTTATCTTTAGCCGCGGTGGGCAAGTGTTTTAGGAAAAAAAAAACATGCAAGCTTTAATGTAGGCCTAAATTATCTAGCCAGCGTCCCTTAACCCTTTCGTTTGCAAGTGCGCTTTCAAGCGCGGTTCAGGAACGCCTATACTGTTTAGGGGGGTATGTGCTTTTAAAAGCAATTTTTACACTATTAAAGTTATTATGACACCGGAAATATTGCGCAATAGTGTTATGTTCTTGTGAAATGTGAAGAAAAACACAGTTTTTGGGTTTGTATGAGCTGTTACGATGGTCAGGAGGGTTCAATATTCTGCAGAAGAGGTCCGGCGAATCACCATGTCAGTGCCTGACGATGATGATAGCAATTACCTTGATTTTTAGGTGGTAAAAAGGTGATTTGAACATTAGAAATGTTTCGGAGACTTCGAATAGTGACTCTGATAGTGATTTCAATAACCCTAAATCGAATCCAGTCCCAAATCGTAGGGGTGGGGGTGGTCGGGGGTCGTGGCGGGGGGCCTGACAGGGGTCATGGGGCTAGAGCTCGAGATTTTGATGAGATGCAAATTTTCTATCAGTTACTTATCATATTGTTAAAGGAAATTAAATAACCTTTCCAATGATATATAGGTTTATGGGTATTCTGCTAGTAAAATCTATTTATTTTAAAGCATGTGTATACATGAAGTGCTTGGAAATAGGGAAAAAGTTATTTCTGGGAAATAATTCTGCAAACGAAAGGGTTAACCCATTACCAGTCTTGAAGATTTTAAGCCTGTCCAAATCGAAAGAAGATGCAGATGACATTTTCAATGTGATAACTGTTTAAAACCTTTGAGGTAGAAAACATTTTGGGAAATGAAGAAGTAACTTGTAACAAGCAATTTCTTGATTTCCACAATGTTTTCCAAAGCATGAATTTTGTAGGGCGTCAAACGGCTTCACTTTTTGGTAATGGGTTGAAATTTTCATTGAAACATGTTGTCATTAGCTGTGTGAAAGCCTGTACACGAGTTGTATACATACTACATAATTATCGTAGGTTACATTTGGAAAGGCTTTAACAACAGCTTGTCCAAGCTTTAGTTACAACATTCTATAACATAGCCAACGATGTGATATATTGTATGTCTGACAACTGACGGTCTATTTAAAGAATATTTGTATATAATACCATATATAGAATGTGCAAGTTATGATGAATGTGATCATTTGTCATGAAAACGTGTAATGGTACAGTCAAAGCGACAGATAAGCTGGGATAAAGACATTCTAATTTTATTATCTCAAATCCAAACCCTTTGTTGTGGGTACTCATTAGAATCGTCTCAACGAGACGATTTTAATGAGTATCCACAACATGGGGTTTGATAAACAATGAATGAAAAAGCATTTTGAAAAGCAAAGAAATCCTTTTTATCTGTAGCTTTGGGTACAGTGCTGAAACAATGGAAAGAACTTCATAACCTGCACCAATGTCTGATGCCAAGTTACAATAATTATTCTAATAAATGCTCATATTTTAATAAATGCCCAATCTCGGCTGGATATCCGCACTTTTCAAGCACAATTTTAACAAAATTGATAATTCTAATAAATGCCCCTCCCCCTATTCTGGATTGAAATGTAGGTCATTGTCAAAGATCATTTCCAAAGAAATGAAAGAGAGGATGTACAGCACTCAATCCAATGAAGGAATTTCATCGAAAAATTATATTTTGCAGTCCTTATAACGAATCAAATTCTAATTGCTTAGGTTTGAGTCCATGAATCGACACTTGATTCTCAAATTTTGACAATATTAGAATACCTCTAGTCAATGCCCATCCGGGACTATTCCATTTACCATGTTTCTAATAAACATTGGTTGTTTATTAGAATAATTACGATACATTTTAGGACAATTTTACATAATACCAAAGGTTTCAACATCAAATTTTAATCTGAGTTTTCTGCTTTCAGGCCAATCCTCCACAGTTAGACAGAGCAGAAGACCTTTCGTTGTTGCGGTACCTAAATGAATCCAGTGCCCTGCACACTCTCCGACAGAGATATGGCAGTAGTCTTGTACATACATACGCCGGTCCTTCACTTATTATTGTCAACCCCATGCAACCTTTACAGATTTATTCTGACAAGGTAATGTCAACATTTATATCAATATCTAAATGTGTCATGCACACTCTCCGACAGAGATATGGCAGCAGTCTTGTACATACGACGTCAATCGCACGCTATTCTGCAATTTTTACATTTTTCAATATATTCTCTCAAAATTATCAATATACTTTAATTAGGAACATAAATAGAAGTCAATCTTAGGAAATTATACTATTTCCCATCAATTTCAGCATGTTCTTTGTGATTTAATTTCATATGAAGAAAACAATAATTTACATTTACTCATAAAAATGCTTATATTTTCACGTAACGCGTAACGAAATTCAAATATAATTAAAATATAAAATGCAATAGAATTGCTAATCTTCGGTCGATTTTCAAAATTCTTTCAACATCGGAATCCTTATATCGTGCGTAAATATGACATTTGCATGAGGGACATCAGAAATATTATTTGCGTCAAAACAAGGTTAACAACGGCAGCATGTACCAATGTAACGTTTTTTCATCATAGGTCGGCTACAGTATGTAAAAAATAATTTTCGTATATTCTGCTACATCCCTTCGATGATTTTCATTTCATATAAAAGTACATTGTTTCAACAAAAAGGAATGATAAAGTTATATTTGAAAGGTTGAATATTTATGTTTGAAACAAAAACATAGAAAAATTACAAATTTTCTACCCTGCTCGAAAATTGTGTTTCTCTAAATGGGGTTCATCTCTTAAACTTTCCTGTTTAAATCGACACGCAAAAATCAGCGCATGCTATTACTACTGACAAAAAGTACAAATAATAAGCTTTAAAATAGTATATAATACAATATGATTAATCTAAAAATGTAATAAATTCAATCATAATTTTAAAATTACATTTTTTCTACCCGACACGCAACATCGTTGTAGGCGTTATATCATAGACGTACGCTGTTTTGTGTGTAATTTGAATTACTGTTATACCAAAATTGTTCATACAATTCGTGGGTTTTATATAAAAGACTAAGGATAAAGTTGTTGTTTCTGTAATGAAAGAGATTGATTTTCTTATTTATCATTACATGTACAATGTTCTTTTAATTCTCAAATACACATCGATGAAAATTTGATCTAGGTAAAAGATATACATGTATTGCCAAAATTGATGCAAGGGATAAAATGTTGGTTATAAGTATTTCTCTTTTTGCTTAAATGTTTTCCAAAATTAAGTTCTAATAAAATCATACTATGAAAGGTATCTTTCAAGCAATGAACAGTTTTTCTGAAAGCTAAATTGTAAAACAAAACAAATATTGATAAATTGGATTTATTGACACACTTAAAAAAATATCGTGTCCAGATTTTAAAATTATCGGACATTGGGCTGGTTTTAACAAGCATAAACAAAGTATGCATAAACATATTTTGATAACACAATGTCAGGCACCAACATAACGTTGGATAACGTTGGTAAAAGTGACGTTACGTCGACTTGCGGAATAGCGTGCTATTGACGACATATGCTGGTCCTTCACTTATCATTGTCAACCCCATGCAGCCTTTACAGATTTATTCGGACAAGGTAATGTCAATATTTGTATTCATATTTAAATCCAGTGCCATTTTGCAGATAGCATAGACAAAGATTAACCTGCACATTAGTGCAGGCTGATCTTTGTGTATGCTAACTGCCTATCATTAAAATATTAATTTGCATGTCTTGGGACGATAAAGTCCCCTTGTTGTTGCGGTACCTAAATGAATCCAGTGCCCTGCACACTCTCCGACAGAGATATGGCAGTAGTCTTGTACACACATACGCTGGTCCTTCACTTATTATTGTCAACCTCATGCAGCCTTTACAGTAGGGTGGTCACACTTTTTTCCAAAAGTATTCCAGACCCTACAAAATATATACCAGCTTACAGAGAATATTGAGAGAAACATAAAACTGGTTGAATTGTGAAAATCGGACATTGCGTTATGGAATAATGCTTATTCAGATTTTTACAAAGGGGAGATAATTCTGCCGAATTAAGTTATTGTTTATTTTTCAAAGAACTTCAACAAATTATATATCATTTTCAAGGTCTGAATGAGAGGAACTCAAAACTGCTTACCTTTTAAAAATCGGACATTAATAGTTACACCCCTTTGAAGTTTTACAAAGGATGAAATTATTCTACCAAACAATTTGGTTCTTCAATTTCTACCCAACAACAATTATACAAATTTTTGTTACATTATTTCAACCCTTCCCCGAACAAGACATGATTTTCACGATCATTTATAAAAAGGTTTTGGAAAACATTGAGACAAAAGAAGAACATGCCGAAAACCAACATTTTCTCCCTTTGCGTAAATATTTTCTGCGCTTCGTTGTGCGCATATCATTTCCGCGTCATTGCCTCCGATAAAAACAAGATTTTACGACATATAAAATAGGAATTTAAAAAAAAAATTCAAATTTTCAAGTGATCGATTATTAACATTATATCTCTGGTTCGTGAAGAAATAGGCTTTCAAAACATTGACCCAAAAGAGCACCGTACATTTGAACATGTCTATTTGGCAACCTCTAAATTCAATCTAACTTTTTGCTGCCTCACCCTTTCCCGAACAAGACCTGGTTAGACCTGGTTTTGACGTCCTGAACGGATTTTATTGAAGGTGAAAAGATTGAGGCGAAAGAATCTTATTTTCTTTTACACTCATTCTGTCGCCTGTCACAGCTTTCGAGTTGGATGACCTTAAAGTTTTACTGTTTGGGAAAGGGTTAAATGGATGTTTAGGAAGCCCATGAGAAACGCCGATTTTGTAAATCCTTTTGGACTGAGCACGAAGTGCTCAAGATGGGCTATTGTGGTCACTCACCGTCCGTCCGTCCGTCTGTTCGCCCATAATTCCTTGAAACACCTCCTACTCCTTAACCATTGGGCCGATTTTGACAAAACTTTACAGGAATGTTCCTTGGATGACCATATTTAAAGAATGTTCGCGATGTTTTGATTCGTCAAAAAATATGGGAGTGGCAGGGCAAGGCTTATCGAACTTTGAGAAATCATGATATCATTCTTAACAAATCAACCATTCGGCCAATTTCAACCAAACTTTGCAAGAATGTTCTTTGAGTCACTGTCGTCAACAATTATGAATAAATTTAGGATGAATGGAGTTTAGACAGATATTATCGATAAATCACGGGGAATTGAAAAACACTTCCCATTGTTAAAGCCTTTGCGCTTGAATGCGCTAAGCTAAAAGCACAAGATGTTTTATTATTTGAATAGATAGGAGGTTAAAGAACATATATAGGCTTTTCTAGGCTTTTCTGCCGCATAGTTCTTGCCATTTGAAGCCGATTAAAATGACCTATTTTGAAAACCAAATCATCAACTCATAATTCATCGGTTCATCGTATTAACATACACGGATGAATAGATCTATTTTTCCCCTTTAATTTGATATAAGATTTATGAAAATCCGTTAAGAAATGGCAGTGCCAAAGCAATTTTATCACATATACCCACGCATCCTTCTAAGGTAACGACCGAGTTCAAACAAAGAAACGCAGAGTTGACCCACTTTTTCAAATAGAGATTTAACACGAAAAGAACGTGTATAAGGTAAAAATAATTTATCATACTAAAATATAACTATTTAGCTGTAAGTTTTTACACACCTTTTGGCAATTTAATGTGTTATTTAGGCTGAAAATGCCGTTTGTAAATTACTCGTTTTTACATAGAATCAGATAGAGGCAGTATTTTTAAAACGAGACTCTGACCACACTATTTACAGATCTACTCTGACAAGGTAATGTCGACATTTCTTTTAAATGATACAGTTCCTAAATGAATCCAGTGTCCTGCACACACTTTTGCAGAGATAAGGAAACAGTCTTGTACATCGATATGGGGGTCACTCTGGCAAGGTACTACCAAACCAGTTTATTCACTTGAATGATAGTATTTTACACACAATGTATTTGAACTTTCTGTGGATTTGTATGATTTGTAGGCAATAATACATCATTTTGCAAATTGTAAGGGTCGCAGCAATAGCACAATTGGTAGCACATGTGATGGGACTCTCACTTGTGAGGTCCCTTGTTTGAACCCTGGCCTTGCAAATATCCTTTCTGACATTTTGTCCCTCACCAATTCTTGGATAATCGTAAATCTATGTGGGCAAGTAGTTAGAGGTTTGGTAGAAGTTAGAAGCTTGGTAAAGATGTTGTGTAAGTACTAACTGGTGATAGAAACGACAGGAATCCATGGTTAGGTGCTTCAGCCAGGGCAACATGACCGAAGCAGTTTGAAGAGACGTTCAATTCATATTGAAAGGCTGGTACAAAACCCTTGTAAATGCAAATGATTGCCTCTACCTTGATGGTGATGCTATTAGAGAACAACATGGATCTCCAACAGCCTCTGCATATGCACGGGCTGTTCTGGATCCATTTTTATGTCAAACACATTAAAGGCCCTTTCCCCTAAAAAAAACTGGTTTTGATGTCCCTCTGTGGAAAAAGGCTAGGGAAAACATTGAGGCTAATGAAAAAAATGCTGGTAATAAGCATTTTCTCCCTTTGTCTCAATATTTTCTGTGCTATATTATTCTCAAATCCTTTCTTCACCAACATGCATTTTGTCATCCGCAGAAGCTTTCAAATTGGAGCACCCTTACATTTTGTCGTTTGGGAAAGGATTAAAGGCTCTTTTGGAGACCGAGGCTCATATACTTGTTCTATTTTACAGGTCATACAGATGTTTAAAGGCTGTAAACAAGAGGACATGCCCCCTCACATATTTGCCTCCGCCCAGATCGCGTATCGTGAGATGTTGAATACAAGACAGGATCAGTCCATAGTATTGATGGGTCGCAGTGGGAGTGGAAAGACATACAATATTAGACATGTTTTACATTACCTTGTGGTGTCGGCTGGGACTGTTAATAATATTGTAACAGGTTATTATCTACCTTGACATCATTTTAGTCAATTATACTTGCATTTAGTAGAACATAGTTGCCACAAATTATATTAACTCACAATAAATACTGACTTTCAATGGATGTGTATGAAGGATGTTGTGGTAATATTGGTGAAACAAACTATATGAATCTGTGGTAAGGCGCTCCAGTTGTACTTTATAAATGAATTTCTTCTTGAGATAGTTTTGTAAGCACTCGAGCAAAAGTGATTTCTATCGCATAAAAACGTTTAAAACTTGCTCATTCTAGGGTTTTCATATTGTAAATTCTAGCATTTCCTAATTTACTGCAACAGAACAACCCCCAACCATGATTTCTGTATCAATGTCCATTTATAGAAAATATTAATTATTGATTGTCTATTTCAGTTGACAAGTTGAATGCCATGACCATTCTGTTGGAAGCTTTCGGAAACAGTCGGACCATATTAAACACAAGTGCCAGTAGATATGCCCAGCTTACAACGTTTGATTATGATCACTCCGGACAAATTGTGTCCGGATCTGTTCAGGTATTGATTCAATAGGCTAAAAACACTTATGTGTATGTACAACACAGGTCATTGCAATTCTTTTGGAAGCCTTTGGAAATAGGCACTTCACATTAGTGTCAACAGTGGTAGATCCAGAGTGGGTTGGGGGGTTCAAATGAACCCCCTCTTTAGCCTTATTATTTAATTTTCATGAAGAAATTCAGTCAAAATTGTGTAATACTAGGACACCCCCCCCCCCCCCCCCCCCCCCATTTGCATGTTCCAACCCCCTTCATAGAAATCTTGGATCCGCCGCTGGTCAATAGGTTTGCCTAGCTTACCACTTTTGATTTTAATTACTCTGGATTGGTTCAGGTATAATCTTTTAGTTAGGATATTTTCAAATGAAATCTACTATAAATTGACCAGCTCCTCTACATATAAAACTCAGAGACCTGTACAAATTGTGTCATTAGAATATCTCTCATCTATTTAACCCTTTCCCAAACAAGACGGGTTTTGATGTCTCTACTAGAAGAGGCTTGGGAAAACATTGAGGCAAAAGAAGAAACTGCTGACAACCAGCAGTTTCTCCTTTTGTCTCAATATTTTCTATGCCATATTTTACACAAATTATATCTTTATTAACTTCCATTTTGTCAATTGTGGCAGTTTTCGGAGTGGATCACCCTAAAATTTTGTTGTTCAGTAAACGGTTAACAAGTCTCTAATTTGTTGTTTGTTATTCTCATTCAGGTGCTGATGTTTGAGAAGACGCGGGTAGTCAGGCGACCAGAAGGTGAACCCACATTTCATGTGTTCTATCAACTTTTAGCAGGCATTGATTCTAAATTAAGGTAAGGCAGGCAATGATCTGAAACCATTCCGAAACGACATACATATAATTTTGCGGTAGTCCAACTTGAATGGTGTTGCAGAAGACAGAATGAATGTTACTAAAGGTAGAATTTGTGAATGATACAGCACAGAAAACATTGAGGCAAAGGAGAAAATTATGATTATCAGCATTTCAAGTGTTCTGTATACTAGATCTACTAACAAGCATACGGCAAGACAATTACTTACCTCTCTTAATCCTTTCCATAACAAACCCTTGTCTGATATCCCTAATCAGAAATGTTATGGAAACTGTTGAGACAAAATAAGAAAATGTGAAAAATGTCTCAATTTTTATGCCCCCGATAGGGAGGCATCATAAATTTGACTTGTCCGTCCGTCCGTCCGTCCGTCTGTCCGTCCGTCTGTCCGTCTGTCTGTCCGTCCGTCATTCCGTCCAAAAACTTTAACATTGGCCATAACTTCCTTATTACTTAACATATTCGCTTCATACTTTACCACAACATTCCTTGGTACATTACCTTTCTGTAGGCACATACTTTGGTGACCTTGACCCCTGGATGACCTTGACCTTCAACATAGATTGGCCATAATTTAAAATCAAAGCGGTGTCGGGGGCATTGTCATCTTACAGTGACAGCTCTTGTTCTGTATGATTCTTAACACAAATATTGTCTTTATCAGCAGAAGCTAGCTCAAGAGAAAAAAAGAAGAATGGAAGCATTTTGTATCGTTCAATATGAATATTCCATTTGGGTTTTTCAAAAGGTATATGATTTTTATACCCCCGCAAAACGAATGTTTTTTTTATATGCCTGCAAAATGAGTGTTTTAGGGTGTATACTGGAATCATCCGGTCTCTCTGTGTGGCTGTCTGTCCATGTCCATGTCCGGAGCATAACTCAAAAAGTATTAAAGGTAGAATCATGAAATGTCATAGGTGGATAGATCTCATTGTCGAGAGGTGCCGTGCAGAATAACCGTTACTCTACCGATCATATCTTCGGAGTTATTGTCCTTTGTCAACAATTCTTGTCCGGACAGATGTAGTGGCAGGGGGTATTTTATTACATTTAGTGAAGGATTTCTAGTTTTCTAAGGAACAGTCTTATGCGGACAATAAGTTGTCTACATGGCTGAGTTTGACAACAATGTTTTCTACATATTCCAGGTCAGAGTTACAACTGAACTCCCTCAGTGACCCAAACTTGTTCATGACACCATTACAAAAGGTAAATATCTCATTAAACCTTACTCAAACAAGACCTTTTTTGACGTCCCTGAAAGAGATGACCATGGAAATTTCATTCTGATCAGAATCCCACATCTTGAGTTATGTGCCTGTGAATTTGACAATATTTCAGTTTTGGACTCTCTTTCCATTCTTTGTTCACTCTTTCAGCCATACATGTTGGCCAGTCAAAACAATATTTTGACAAAATGTTGGTTCCTTAAGATCTTGCCTGGGTGTAATGTTCAGCTTAATCAGAATCTGGCATCCTGAATCATTTGCCATCGAATTTGAAAAAAATGATGCTATCCACTATGTTTTCATTGTAGTTGACTTTGTTTACACTCTGACTGCTCTAAGAAGCACAATTATTGAAAAACCTAGTCATACAAGAAATTCAGGCCTGTGGAGTGACTCTTGCCCTCCAGGGCATAGTTTTGATATTATGTATCGTTTTATCATGATGTTTTAGACTGAAGACAAACAGAGGGCCATGCAATACTGGGCCAAGATCCATAATGCCATGGAAGTTATACAGATTACAGAGGATGAGATCAAGTCTATATGTTCTGTACTGGCAGCCATCTATCATTTAGGGGTAGCAGGAGCTGTGAAAGGTAGGTGCAAAGCTTTAGGTAATAGTGGGTAATCACTTTTCAAAATGATAACGTTTCATTTATTGTTAATCAAACTCCATGTTGTGGGTACTCATTGGAAGCGTCTCTCGGAGACAATTCAAATGAGTACCCACAACATAGGGTTTGGATTTGAAATAACAAATTTATGTACATCCAGTATTGTTTTGGGAATCATTCAAGCTCACTAATGAAAATAGTGTTTCATCTCTGAATCCTTTTGACTATGCAATGTTTGATGATTGAAAATTAAATGAAAATTTCTATTTATTATGAATCATAAAACTTGAAGGTTAAGGCCGGACATATCAGACCCCAGCTGTTGATGCACATGAAAGTTGCAACATGATATAAAATATGATATGAAAATATTGCTGTTCAAATATTGATGTTAAACCAGATACTAAAATCATCATTCACCTAATAGACTGTTATATTTTAGGCTTGATGCATTTGTTTTATGCAAATATTTGTTATAGTTATTCATTTACCATTCCAGGAAATAACAACAAAGGCCAGTTTGCCAGGCCTGCAGGGGCACAACGAGCAGCTTCTCTACTCGGGATCAGCGTGGAGGAACTTGGTCGCAACATTTTCTCATCATCGGGCACCGCAACTTTAACCCGTAACACATCACGCGGTACGAGCAGCCCTGCAGACAAGAATGCTGATGCTCATACCACTGCCATGGAGGCTCTAGAAGGCTTTGTTATAGGACTGTATTCGGATGTCTTTAATGCAATAGTATCTCTCATTAATAGGTAAACAACTTTACTCTTCTACCAATACCTTCAATTTCTAGATTTTTAAGAATTATGAAAAACAACTTTTGAATGTCTTATGAAATATGCATTTGTTAGTCATATTAGTCCTAAAAAGCAATGTATTACCGCTTGCCAAAATAACAGACTTATCTAAAGTGTGAAGGAAGTTGCAGATTACATAAATCCCCCATAACATTTCACATCTTTATTGAATTGAGCAGCATTTTTGGGAAATGTTGAAAATTATATCAACATAATGAGTGTTAACTGTAGATCTATAGAACTGTGTATAACCTACAATATTTATTTTACAGGTCTCTTTCATCAACATACAGATCAGCTACGTCAATAACCATCGTGGACACACCAGGATTTCAGAACCCGGCCACGTGTGGTCGTCAGGCCGGAGCGAGTTTCGAAGATCTCTGCCATAATTATACACAAGAAAAACTACAACTACTCTTCCATGATCTGGTATTCACTACACCTCAAGATAGATATAGTCAGGTAGGGATTTCTCCATTTTTAGCTAGCCAGGACTTTGTGTCGGAGGAGCTAATGTCACACAGCCGTAGTGTTGGTGTCGGTGTCTTGTTACGTCTTCAAAAAATTTATCCTGGTCTAAATCTTGGGCACTATTAGAGGTGCAGCCTTAATATTTCACACATGGATAGTTCTTGCCAAGACCTTTCATTTTGGACCATGACATTTGACCTAGTGACCTTGACCTTTAAGTTTGACTTACTTTTAAAAAACTCTAACCTGGCCTATATCTCATTCACTATTAGAGATACAGCCTAGATATTTCACACATCGATAGTTCCTACAAAGACCTTTCATTTGGGACCATAACCTTTGACCTATTGACCTTGGAGTTCAGCTCCCATATAGGTGAGATTCGTTGTCCGCGGACAACTCTTGTTCCCAAGGTATTTATACCCCCCACAACGAAGTTATGGGGGGGTATACTGGAATCAGGTTGTCCGTCCGTCCGTCTGTCCGTCCGTCCGTGGACATAAATCTTGTGTCCTCTTCTTCTCCCACAGTTTTTGACCAATTTTTCTGAAATTTTATCAGGATGTTTCCTATCATATGAAGTTGTGCACCTGCAATTTTCATCTTGATCCAGTCATTAGTTTCAGAGTTATGCCACTTTGAACTTTTTAAGGGGGGGGGGGGGGGAGTAGTCAAAATTTACAATTTCATTTCTGTGTTCTAACTCAAGAACCGTTTGACCTAGGATCATTAAACTTTACACAGTTGTTGCCGATGACCCAAGGAGGTGCCCTTTTGTTTTTGGGTCACCAAGGTCAAAGGTCAAGGTCACAGTTGGACTTTGTTTAAAATCCGTGTCTATGCTCTAAGTCAAGAACCTTTTGACTGATAGCACTTTTTCAGTGACAAGGCCCTAGTGGGGGGTATTCGTCCGCTTTGCGACAGTTCTAGTTTAACCTGTATCAATAGGGTGTGAGATTGGAAGGACTCGGTTGCAATTATAAACAAAAACTACAGTTGCTCTTCCAAGAATTTGTACTTCTCAAGATAGATAAATTCAGGTATAGTAGACTTCTTTGGTGCTTGGTCATATATGGTACCACAGTTGTCCAAAGATAAGCTCATTTGCAGACGAAATGCCACCTAACAATGGCATACATGAATCAAACAAAATAAAATCCTTCACTCAAAACTTTGATTATTAATATTACTTTCCTGAATAAGTTTGTCATGGAAGAAGTAAACAGAGAATATTTATTTACTCTCTATAATTGTTGACTTTTACCGATGCTATTACCGCGGTACCAAAGAGGACCATCTTAGATCAATTTCTTTCAAACAATAGATGCTTGATTTGTAATTTCATACTTTTGCATCAATTTTGTCTTGCAGGAGAACGTTGACTGTGATTTTGAGTTTGTGACATCCAGTCCTGCAGCCATGGTGTCTCTTATAGAGAAGGCCCCAGCTCAAACTTTGGTGAGTAGCTTTTACATAAACAGAGCTACAGATAAGGGGAGGCAATGGCTTTTCAAAATGGAAGAAATATCTCTATGCTCATCAAATCCTATGTTTTGGGTACTCATTTGAATCGTCTCTTCAAGACGATTCAAATGAGTACACACAAAATAGGGTTTGAGTTTGAAATAACAAATTTAGAGTGCTTTAACCCCCTCTTATGTGTTGCTCAGCATAAAGATTGGGTATCATTTTACAAGGAAACTTTGGATGTAATGCATATTCAGAAATAAAGATATGTGGAAGAAATTTCTAGAAATCTTACAAATCTTGTTGAATTAGATTAATCAGAATTGTATGAAACTTACAAAAAATCATTTTAAAAAAAATTCTCGTCCCACTTACAATGCCAGTTTTTGACGATCTAAATGTAAGGATATATTTTTGACAAATATAGAACAGCTGGAATAGACTGATCAGGAGCCATTGAATACCCTCTCAAAGTTCCTGTGAGTTATACCGTCAATGCTATAAGACAACAGCATTGAGCATCAGGATACATGTTGCCCTCAATTGCAACAAGCGCCCTTCTTCCATGTCCAAGCCGATTTACAGATTATAAAGTGGTTACATTTTATATGTTGTAACTAGAACTACAACTTAAGTAAGATGGAATTCGACACATTCAAATGCAGCCAATGAATATTGAATATTTAATTTGTTTTTTGAAAAAAATTTCAAACTTGTAACACATGCAAATGTTTGTCTTTCAGGCAAAATGTTCTCTGTGTTTAAAAAATGTTACCTTCTTCATATTTGATACACTTGTAAAATTCATAATCCTTTTTCAGCCAAATTCTATCTCACCTGTGAGCACTTTTCTTCTAATTTTCCTCCTTTTCCATTATTGTAGTCTTTATTTTCATTTTGCCAACCTGATTTTGTTCCTAGAACACAGTTCCCCATTGTCAGTGACCTTGTGTGTATATTTTTTGCCCCAGTCAGGGCTACAGATAATAGTGGATGACAGCTTTTCAATATGAAATATTTCAATAAATGTTCATCAAACCCTATGTTGTGAGTACTCATTAGAATTGTCTCGTTGAGACAATTCAAATGAGTACCCACAACAAAGTGTTTGGATTTAAAATAAAAAAATACACTGTGAAAGACAGTGTATTTACCCCCTCTTATCAGTTGCTCTGCCAGTTTGTTTTACCATTATTTGTCATTGGTCAGTACATCCATAAGTGATCCCATTCCCATGTAATGAAGATGTTGGGCGCCCCACAATATAAAGGTTGGAAAATATTGTGGAAAATGAAGAAATTGCTTTTGACAACCATTCTTCATTTCCCACATGTTTATTCCCAGAATGATAAATTTCATTCTCTTGAAATTGTGGTGTGCGCTATCTTAACATCTTCGAGTTTGGAGATTTGTAGATCTTACTAAATTGCATAAATTGATTTTACAAAAATATTTCCTGATGATCTCTATTTATAGCTGACCAGACCAACTATTTTACATTTTCCAAGCAGTAAGCCAAGCAAGGATAAAAAGATTGATCATGATGATGATGTTTTTATATCAACAAATGACAACCTTCTGAAGGTTAAAGGTCAAGGTCACAAGCAAAATATCCAAGGTCATAAACATCATGATTCTCAAGGTCATAAAAATGATGCTCATGGTCACAAACATGAGACTGAAAGGTCACCGAGAAATAGTTCGTCATCTGGTGGATTTGTATCAAGAATTCCTGTCATAAAAACGCCAACATCTTTGAAGTCCTACCGACACCTATTTAACTCGATAGGTCGGAGACGAAGTAGTAGTGATGACCTTGATGAGGTACTTTGTGAGGGTCAAAGGTCAATTGTCAGGGTCAAAGGTCAAATGTCATGGTTCAAGGTCAAGTTGTGTATTGATGTGTTGTGTGTTTAAAACACTGGAAATTGGGTTCACTTCTTAAATGACCTTTAATTTAGATACATGAATGGTGTCACTCACTGGCTTTTCTGTTGCTCTGAATTCTTTATTCTGAGTCCCTGATGCCTTCATGTTTATAAATTTGTGCGTTGGGGGCATGTTTTTGGACCTATCAAAACTTAGCATTTGAAAACAACTAAGAATTGATGAAAAGGAACTTATAATTTCTTACTTTCACTGATCATCAAATCAAGCAGTTATAAGTTCACTATTACCTCGCGTTTGTAAAATTTAAGAACAATTTTGAATTTTAATAGATAATTGGTATGGATAAAGTAGCATTAGATATGACAATCAGGTAACATATCATCGCTTTTCAGCAAAAACATCGTAACTGCAGCTTGTTTTAAGCTGCAGTTACGAGATTTTTGTTGGAAAGCAGCAATTTTGTGGATCATAATGGATGGAAGTTTTAACTCCGTAATGCAGGAGGTGCATGCACCATGGAAATTTCTGTTTCATGAATCTAGCATTACTTTCCCACAGTGCATGTAGACAACAAAATTGATATTGATAGAGATAGGATTTTTGTATGAAATAGTACAGAAAATATCTAGGCAAAAGGAGAAAATGTTTGTTGTCAGTATTTCCTCCTTTTGCTTCAATGTTTGTGAAGCTTTTCCCATTAGGGATGTTAAAACCAGGACATTGTACGAAAATGTTAAGCATATACCCATTACCATCCATCCATTTGGTCCTCCATTCTTTGATCCAACCACTCTTTTATCCATTTGTCCACTGACACACATATCTATTATATTCATTTAATCATTTAGTATGCACTACCTACAGTGATATTATGCACATGAACAGATTTTGAAAGATTCTTAAGAAATTTCTGGACCTAGACTTATTGCATACTCTATATAATTTTGTTATAACATAATCATTTTGTTTTCAATCTAAATGAATTTTGGATATATGGTTTAGTTTATGTTGTGATGGGAAAATTGATTTTTGTGGTGTTTTGGTCTTTTTACTTGAAATTTTGGTTTGAATGTACATACTGACTTCTAAAAGGTCAAGGACATTTCTTTAATTTTTGCAGTGTTTTTTGCAGGGTACGTTTATGTCACTTTAATGTGTATAAAAGTTATCAACAAAATTAATGTTTTATTTTGAGATCTTTCTTATATTTAAAATAGAAATATGCTTGGCAAAAATTGTTTTTAGCCAGCCATTTGTAAATACTTTATGCTTCATATGTATTGGAAAATACCAGGAATACATGGTTAGGTGAACTTGCAGTGGCAATTTAACTGATTTTTAGCTCCACTGGCCTTCAGGCCAGCGGGCTATTGTCATGGCGTTGTGTCCGTCGTGCGTGCGTGCGTGCGTGCGTCCGTCCGGTCGTCAACTTTTTCTTTAAAAATCTTCTCCTCAGAAACTACTTGATGGATTTCAATCAAACTTCACAGGAATGATCCTTAGATGGTCCTCTATCAGATTCCTTCAATTAATTCTGATTGAATGATAAAGTCTGGAGTTATCTGCCCTTGAATTAAAAAACGGCTGTTTTCACTTGTTTTCACTCTAGCCACTATAAATATTGATCAATCAAATCATAACATGGTCAGAATGTTGGTGCTGATAAGATCTTGCCTGAGTGCAATTTTCAGCTTGATCTGAATATTACGTCTTGAGTTATGTGCCCTTGAAATTGGCAAAACTACCATTTTTAACCTTATTTTTACTCAAACAACCATAAATATCCACCAATCAACATAAAACTTTCACATTATCTTACTGGCCACAAGATCTTGTGTTGGTGTAATTTTCAGCTTCATATGAATCTTAAATCATGATTTATCTGCCCTTGAATTTGACAAAATTGTTGTTTTCGACTTTGATTTTACACTCTTTACACCCACAAATATTGAATAATCAGGTCAAAACTTAAACAAGAGGTAGGTTAAGTTAGGATCTTGCTTAAGTGTGATTCTTAGCTAGATAGGAATATAAAATCATCAGTTATATGCCTTTCAATTTGACAAAATTGTTAATTGTGACTTTTTTCACTCTAATAGCCAAACTCACTTGGTAACTAATAGTAATATATCTTATATGAATGTATTTTCAGCTTTCTAGTTACTTTGTAATTGCTTTAAGAGCAACACATATTGAAAAATCTAGTGAAAACTTGTACTTGATATTACAAGAAATTCAGGTTTGACAGCCATTTGCATTATTTTTGGAAAAGGGTTTTTCCCAGAATCTGTTTTTAGCTCAAAATCTATTTTTAGAAATATGAAATATTTTGGAGTAATCAATGTTCTGTTAATTTAGATCTGTTGGGAAGAAGGAAAATTTTAATTGCTTGTGACATCCTAAGCTAGAATGTTCTCCCATTTCCTTTTACCCTTTCTCAAATGGCAAACACGTAATTTTACTTTCTTTGCTTCAAGAACCACACATTTTGAACAATCTAGTTTTGTTACTTTCTTTTAGCTCTATGAAACACAAGCATTGAACAATCTAATCAAAACTTGGATTAAATATTACATGAAATTCAGGCCTGTGGAGCGACTCAAGACCTTCAGGTCTTCTAGTTTTATTTTTCATAATGCAACGCTTGGTACATTTAAAGAATCAATTATTGTTGTCATTTTCTTCTTTACTTGATTGTAATTGTCATGTCATTGTTCTCCCTTTCCCAAACAAGACCTGGTTTTGACGTCTCTAATTGAAATGGCTCGGGAAAACATTGAGACAAAAGAAGAAACTGCTGATAACCAGCAGTTTCTCCTTTTGTCTCAATATTTTCTGTCATATTTTACACAAATTAGATCTATATCTTTAATAGCTTCCATTTTGTCATTTGTGGTAGTTTTTGAAGTGGATCACCCTAAAATTTTGCCGTTTGGGAAAGGGTTAAAAAGGATAGTTATATGCCTTTGCGATATTTATTCCTTTCTTGAACAAGACCTGTGTCCTGTATTTGTCAATGATCATAACAAATTCACCATTATGACTTCCTGTCCAACTTGGTCGTAATATCATTGATAACACGGGCCTATGGTTTTTGGTAACCTTGTTAGAATAGCTTTGGAAAACATTAAGACAAAAGAAGAAAATCAATGTTTTCTGTGCAATACATCGCATAATTTCTATCTTTACCTATATCCATTTTGTTGTCTGCAGCAGCTTTCAAATTGGACCACCCTAAAGTTAATTGTTTGATACAGTTTTAATTGTAGTTTACTCTTTCAATTGCAATCACAGGTTTAAATTACAACATTACATACATGTGGTTATATTCATGGCTTAACTTTTAATTTTTTTTAGGTGAGAACGTCTACCCCAGAAACGAGAGAATCTGAGAAAAAAGGGTTGCTATGGATACTGGATGAAGAGGCTATATTTCCAGGGGCAACAGAAGATTCCTTCATGGACAGATTCTTTGGTTACCATGGAGAACAGAAGGTCAAAAGTAAGGGCAATATAAAAACTAGACAGCCCTGGCGGCCTGGAAGCGCTCCACAGGCCTGATTGTTTGTCTTGTTGAATGCAATTTCAAAGGTTCAGGCTGGGCAAACAAGCAAATGCATGACCAAGCTAAAAATTATAAGCAAGTAAGATCATATGGTCAGTAAGATCTAAGTGAAAGTTCTGTATTGATTAGTTAATACGAATGGTTGTAAAAGTGAAAATAAAGCCGAAAATGGCAATTTTGTCAATAACAATGGCACATAACTCATGTAAAATTCAGATCATGCTGAAAATTATACCAAGGCAAGATCTTATAGTCACCAACATTCTGTACATGTTTTGTCTTGATTGGTCAATATTTGTAGTTGCTAGAGTGAAAACAAAGTCAAAATAGAGTCGAAAATGGCAATGTTGTCAGTTTCAAGGGCACATAACTCATGATGTAAAATTCAGATCAAGCTGAAAATTATACCAAGGCAAAATCTTATAATCACCAACATTCTGTACAAGTTTTGTCTTGATTGGTCAATATTTGTAGTTGCTAGAGTGAAAACAAAGTCAAAATAGAGTTGAAAATGGCAATTTTGTCAATTTCAAGGGCACATAACTCATGATGTTAAATTCAGATCAAGCTGAAAATTATACCAAGGCAAAATCTTATGGTCACCAATATACTGTATCAGTTTTGTCTTGATTGGTCAATATTTGTAGTTGCTAGAGTGAAAGCAATGTCAAAATAGAGCCGAAAATGTGATTTTGTCAAAATCAAGGGCACATAACTCATGATGTTAAGTTCAGATCAAACTGAAAATTATACCAAAGCAAGATCTTATGGTCACAAACATTCTGTACAAGTATTGTCTAGATTGGTCAATATTTGTAATTGCTAGAGTGAAAACAAAGTCAAAATAGAGCCGAAAATGGCAATTTTGTCAATTTCAAGGGCACATAACTCATGATGTAAAATTCAGATCAAGCTGAAAATTATACCAAGGTAAGATCTTATAGTCACCAACATTCTGTACTAGTTTTGTCTTGATTGGTTAATATTTGTGGATTTCAGAGTAAAATTTAAGTCAAAACCAGCTATTTTTGATATTCAAGGGCAGATAACTCAGGTAATTCTGATTCAATCAAAATTCTTTGAAGGAATCTGAGAGAGGGTCACCCAAGGATCATTCTTGTAAAGTTTGATTGAAATCCATCAGGTAGTTTCTGAGAAGAAGATTTTTAAAGAAAAAGTTTACGGACGGACGCACGCACGGACGCACGCACGACGGACACACCGCCATGACAATAGCCCGCTGGCCTGTCGGCCAGTGGAGCTAATTATTTATCGTAACATTTACAGTAACTGTTGTCTTGTTGATTCAAGAACATTCAAGGGAAGAACCAAAAATTACAATTTACTGTCACTCTGCTAAGTACATACATTTTGTATTTGTGGAAAATATTTTGTGAAAATTGTGCAATTAAGTCAAAAGTTTCAAGCTGATCTTGGTGTGTTTGCCTTTTGCACCCAAATGTTAAAAGGAATCAGCATAATAATGGTTATATTTTGGTATTTAACTTTATTGGAAAAGGTTTTATAAGTATGATGAGCATCGAGGGGCTCAAACAGGCTGCTGTGTACTGAAACAAATGGATAGTTAATCCACATTAATTTTGATCGAACAAAAAATGTTGTTACAAAGTTTTGATTATCCTACAACAATATCCATGATTGATTCCAGGGGACAGTTTACTGAGAAAGGCATCCTCACTCGGCAACACATTTATCCTGAACCATTTTCAAGGCACAAATCCTGTACAGTATAATGCCAGTGGGTGGTTGAAAGTGTGTAGAGAAAACCCCATCACTAAAATAGCCACACAAGTCCTACAGGAATCTAAAAAGTGAGTGAATCTTTTTATTTGAGAAGTAGATGTGTATTAAACCATTGACTTCAGATTTTGAAAATTGCAAATTGATAGAACATGCATATTGTTGTTCTATTGTTTGTATGCCTGCCTGTCTGTTGTATAGGCTAACTTCCTAAATCATTAAGGAGAAATAAGTGAATATGAATACATCTTAATTGTCTACAGATAATTGACTGGTATAACATTTTAACAATAGTCAATCTGCCTGTCTGAACAAACTTATGCAAAGATATGCTTACATGCCGACTTGCTCATCATTTTAGATCCAACATTAAGGAGTTGTTTAACAGTGTAAAGGTCCCAGTAGGGGGTATGGTGAGTTGCTCTATAGTCGGTATGGAAGGTTCAAACACTTGAATATTTCCCATACAATGAAATATTAGGGTGGTCAAATTCGAAAGCTGCTGTAGATGACAAAATGCATGCTGTTAAAGTAGGATTTATGTACAATATAGCACAGAAAATATTTAGGCAAATGGAGAAAATGCTGATTACCAGCATTTTCTTCTTTTGCCTCAATATTTTCCCAAGCCTTTTCCATTAAGAATGTCAAAACTAGTCTTGTATGGGAAAGAGTTAATTATTTATCCTCTTTCTACATTATTACAGATCCAACATTAAGGAGCTGTTCAACAGTGTAAAGGCTCCAGTAGGGGGTATGGTCAGTGGCTCTATAGTGGGGATGGAGGGTTCAAACACTTTACGGCGTGTCGGGAGCATGAGGAGAACATTTATGTCAGGGACTGCTGGGCTGAAGAAGCGATCCATGTGCCTTCAAATTAAATTCCAAGTGGTAAGATTTTGTATATCAAAACAAACTTATTGTAAATGTTTCGAGAATTTTTTCTGAAAGGCCTTTGTAACCATTTATGAAAATAAAAATATGGCCATTACCTAAAAGGAGTTTTGATTAAAATAAATCATTTACATATTTATTAAAAAATTCTAGCTTCTGTAATTGTTAAAAAATGTAAGGATGAATGTTGTATAAGATGTGATATGATTGAATTATTTATTTAAAGTGACATTTCACATTTATTTCATTTTTTAAAAGTATGTCTTGATGCAAAGATTGTTTATTCTAATGCGTAGAAATGATATTTGTTTTTAGAAGTTGTTATTTATAAGCGAAAGATATGCCTTTAAAGTTGAGACAGAAATGACAAATTCTATATAAATCTGAACTGTTGTCCACAACAATTTATATTTCTCGTAAACGGTTCAATATTTTGTCTTGAAATTTTCAGAATTTTCATAAGAAAATATGCTCTTTCAGATAGAGTAAAAGTCAAATTTATGTAAAAATAATTGTGAAATGTCACTTTAACCCTTGTCATGGTATTCATGTTATATTCTTGCTGTGACCAAAACTTTGGCAGGCAGTATAGACTAATATCAGCCTGCACAGACTTGCAGTGTAATCTTAGCCAACATTGCTTGCTATCTACTCAATTATTGTTGCAAACACTAATTAGAATGTCTCTAAATTGGAAATTGACTTAAAAGAAAATTCAAAGTCAGCAGGATTAGGGTTAAAATGTATTTATTTTACTCTAGGACTCAATCATTGAGACATTACGAAAGACTCAATGCCACTTTATACACTGCTTGCTGCCACAAGGGAATGCAGGACTGTGTGAGGTCAGGGATCAGGCAGATAAACAAGAGGATATTCTTATGAATATTGATCAATTTTAACCCTTTTTCCAGACAAGATCAGTCCTGGTTTTGACATCCCTAATGGGAAAAAAGCTTGGGAAAACATTGATGCAAAAGAAGAAAATGCTGATGACCAGCATTTTCTCCTTTTGCCTCAATATTTTCTTGGCTCTATTGTAAACAAAATCTTTCTTTTTTAATATCCATAGTGTCATCTACAGTAGCTTTCAGATTTGATGAACCTGAATTTCTGTCATTTGGTGATGGACTGAATGGATATCTGTTTCAGGATTCCATCATTGAGACATTACGGAAGACTCAATGTCACTTTATACACTGCTTGCTGCCACAAGGGAATGCAGGATTGTGTGAGGTCAAGGGTCAAGGTGACTCTGCGGCAGATAAACAAGATGATATTCTCATGAATATACCACTCATCAGGAGTCAGTTCAGGGGCAGTGAAATATTAGATTCTGTCAGAATTCATAGACAAGGTATTATCAACAACTTCTCCTTTTCTTTCAATATTTGCCTAAACTTTTTCTTCTATGAACATCAAAACCAGGACAAAATTCTCATGAATATTCCTCTTAGCTGGAACCAGCTCAGGGGCAGAGAGATACTAGATTCTGTTAGAATTCATCTACACAAAATATTATCAGAAATTTATTCTTTTCCTTCAATGTTTGCCCAAGCTTTTTCTACTAGGAACATCAAAACAAGGGCATAATTCTCATGAAGACACCTCTTATCCAGTGTCAGTTCAGAGGCAGTGAAATACCAGATTCTGTCAGAATTTATAGTCAAGATAGATAACTCTTGGTTGTAGTTGACAATTTTTTTTATCATTTATCTCCCTTGTATGATTTTACGAGGGCTGATCAAAAAGTTCGTATAATTTCATCATAACTTTTTTACCTTTCATCCGATTGCATTTATTTTTTCACAAGTGTAATTTTATTATTAAACTGACGTTTTGATAAAATATCATAAGCGTCAATTTATTGTAAGGATATTTGTTAGCCCCTTAAAAGGGTCAAGGAACGCTACCCCGGAGCACGCCGTAAAATCGTGGTTATAAAGCTCCGCAAAACGATTATTTTTCAAACCTTGCGCTAGCAATACTTACGATATTTCATCTGCTAGAGGAAAGGCATCATATCAGATACTTGGTAAAGTTTCAAGGCTCATTGTTGTAAAACAATGATGTAGCTATGGATATGGTGTGACGCGCCGACGTGAAAAAAGAGTAAAAACGGCACTTCGCGAATTGGGGAAAATTGGATGTTGAAACTAGTTTTGTTATTTTCGGTTCTTACACAAACCCAAATGCAGTTAATTTAAGAAATATTGCAAGGCTAACACAATAAACAAATCATAGTCTGTAAAAATGGCATGTCTTGTTTGTACAACAGATATAGAGAATCAAAAAGACAACCCAATGAAAGAACGGAAAAGAATTGCATAGATTTCGACGTTCGTCAACGACGTCGTATAGAAAACTTGTCGCTACATGAATATGAGAGAATGCATTCTAAAACGGTTTGGCTTTTTATATGAAATGTCGCGTTCTTTGTTATTATGAGTAGCTTTATTCATTTGTTCGATGCCTAGCTTATGGCGGATGAGGAACACCAAAAATCAAATATTAGAAACCAATCTTTATTTTGGATTTCTCGCTAATAAAATATGTATTCTTCGTTATTCATTTAAATTTCAAAGATTCATATTCTGATTATATAAATTTCATTTTGTTCATGTCAATACTTGTGTAAGTTTGTGTAAATTTGAATTGAAAATGGTATGTTTTTTTAAAAAGGTTTTTAACACAACAATACACCTTTCGGATTATTTTGCAATTTAATGAGAAAGGCAACTTTTTTTCTCTGGCTAGATCTGGTACAAGGAAATAAATTTCTACAAATTGATCCGTTAAACAGTGAATATTTGTAACAGTTCAAATGTTTTCGAAAAAAATAAAACAATTGCACAAATCAAAAGAACAGTAATGATGAGCTATAATTAGTTATATCATGATTGTAGCGTCAAACGACGTTACTAAAATGACGTTAACGTCACGACGTGCTCCGGGTACCCGATTCCTCCTCTTTTGAAAAGGTCATAGGAACACCATTTTTTCAATCAATCTCATTGAAACTTACAACATATATTTGAAATAAATAATTCTGAAGCATATCCAAAAATGAAACGTTTTGCTTTATAAAATAAAATTTTATGAACAAATTATATGAACATTTTGATCAGCCCTGGTAGTAATTTTAGTAATTTATAGACAAGGTATTATCAACAATTTCTCCTTTTCCTTCAATGTTTTCCTCTGAATAGCATCTGAACCAGGAAGAAATTCTAATAAATGTACCTCTAATCCAGAGTAAAGTTCAGGGGCAGTGAATAACTAAATTCTGTCAGAATTCATAGACAAGAAAGATAACTCTTTGTTATAGAAGACAAATTTTGTATCATTTATCTCCCTTTTATTATTTTAGTAAACAGGATTACTATATATCTAAATGTTTTGTTACTGTTATATCTATCTAAACGATGATTTACAAAATATTTAGTAATTGATATGCAAGTGTATTGCAAAAGACTTAACCATTACAAGACTTGCAAAGCTTTAGGGTGGTTCAAATTGAAAGAAGTTGCAGACAACATTTTAAAGGATCAAAGTTTAAGATTTTACAGATTTTGGGCAGAAAACATTGTGGAAAATGAAGAAATTGCTTGTCACAAGCAATTTCTTCATTTTCCAGGTTGTTTTCCAAAGCCTTTATTTTGTTGGCCATCAAAATATGTCTTTATGTTGGCATGAGTAAATTCATACACATTATCTGAATGTTTTCCAGGTTTCCCTGACCACCTGAGTTTTGCTGAGTTCATACAGAAGTTTGAAGGCCTTATACCACCACATGTGAGACCAACCAAAGATATGGGAGAAAAACCAGTAAGTATTTAGCTACTTGCTGGGGCCATAGCGCAGTTGGTAGCGCATTAAACTCACACTCATGAGGTTAGGCGTTTAATCTTTTATGACAGAATTGCCACCCATGAATGGTTCGATGATTGTTAACCTAAGTAGGGCTGACTATGGGCTTGGAAAATGACTATCGCGATAGTTTTACTATCGTAGGATTGATATCGTGATACTATCAATATCATTAGAAATATATCGTGATGTATCAGGATACTATCAGTAGATGAATTGTTCCGAATATTTTACAAGAACATCTGCAGATTTTTCCAGAATTGGTGGGAAATTAGAATTAAGGTTACATCACCAGTTTAACCCTTTCCCAAACCTGGTTTTGACGTCCCTGGTGGAATAAGCTTGGGAAAACATTGAAACAAAAGAAGAAACTGCTGATAACCAGCAGTTTCTCCTTTTGTCTCAATATTTTCTGTGCCATATTTTACACAAATTCTTTCTTTAATTACATCCATTTTGTCATTTGTGGCAGTTTTTGAAGTGAACCACCGTCAAATAATTCAGTTCGGGAAAGGGTTAAAGTAAATCTCTTAACCTGATTATGAAATAATAATTTCAAAATGTGCCCAAACACGGGCCTCTTCACTATTTCAAAGTTGCTGGCCATTCCCGATCAGAAGAAATAAATACATGTACGTCAAACAATAACACACGATTAGTGAATCCGAAAAAAGTAATAGAACATATTCTCTTACCGATCATTTTTTGTTAATTCCAAAATTTCTTTTAGTTTGACTATTCTTGAATTACGGTTTCAACTGCATTGATAAAAGAGTTAATTGAGAGGAATACAGATGACTGAATAGATATAAAGCTTATTTCATTTTCAAAGCGAACATGATTTCATAATGTAATTGGATAAGATACAATAATCAAACAAGCCTGAAAATGAAAGTTCGCCGAATTCAATGGGGAACCATTTACTTGCGATTTGTTTTAGTTTTTCCCTTTTTTTAAGAGAGTTACCTCAATAAAAATATAATTGGGTAAGTGCACTTATACTATCGAAACTATCGATAGTTGAACAAACTATCGGCGATAGTTATCGATATCAGAAACCACAATCGATACATCAATATCGTGACTGTCACTATCATGATATAGCGACCTATCGATCTATCGTTACACCCCTAAACCTAAGTGTGCCAGCAGCTTGAGGTTCGGTAAAGAACTTGTGATGATACTGATATGAGAAATGACAGGAATCCATGGTTAGTTGCTCGAGCTGCCGAAATATGACCATAGCAGTTGAAAGAAGTGTTAAACTCCAACCAATCAATTCAGTTACTCTTTTATGGCTACATTGCAGTTGGTAGTGTGTCAGACTTTTGACCCTTTCCCAAACAAGACCGGGTTTTGGTGTATCCGAAAAGAAATGGCTTGGGAAAACATTTAGGCAAAAGAAGAAAGTGAAGATAAACAGCATTTCCTCCTTAAGCCTTAATATTTTCTGTGCTATATTGTACAAAATCCTGTGTATATAAACATTTATCTAGGTCAAAGTCTTCTAATTATAATATCATTGGTTCAATCCTGGCCATTGCAATTGCACTTACTGACATAAAAAATTGTTTCTGAAAAATTGGTCTATAATCATAAGCCTAAGGTGTATGAGCAGCTGGAGGTTTTGGAAGAATATTGTGGTAGTTTTTGTGATCAGATAGATACCACAAATTAGAAATCAACTGTTAGGTGTGTCTGTCTTTGCCATTTAGCTGATGTACAGTTTTAAAAGATGAATTAAACCATAATCCTGTCAATTCAAGAAAATTATGATACAAGCAATGCATTTTCTCCTTTTGTTTCTGTTTGTTCTATTATGTAAACATAGCATTGCAATCTTCAGGTATTACTAAAAGTTATTTTACTGTCTGGATTTTTTTTTTCAATTTGAACTATCACAATCTTAAATTTAAATCTTGTTGTTTTGAAAAGGGTAAAATCTCTAGAATGTTTGTTTGAGCAAGCTAAACAATTTTAAATTTGATTTACCAATGGGCTATACAATCAATCGAAGATCATAGAATAGCAAGTGTAAACAAATTTATTTAATCCTTCTCCTAACAAGACCAGGTATTGACATCACTTATAGTAGTAAAAGCATTGAGATAAAAGAAGAAATTTCTGATAATCATTAATTTCTCCTTTTCCCTCAATATTTTCTTTGCTTTAACCGTCAGAATGTCTTCTTTTGACAACAATTATTATTTTTTCTGTAACACATTTCTTATTGGATGGGCATGGAATTTCACAGTTTAAGAAAGGGTTAATTGCCTGCAGCAGTTTAAATTGTCTTGGCCTGTCCTTCTATAATTTTGAAATTTTGTTTTGATTTGCATTGAAAAAGCCTTTATTGGATGGGATAGATAAATTGTGTATTCAAGAAAAAAGGATAGAAAAGAGAGCAAGCTGATTCAAACAAGGTAATTTTGTGATTTTACATGTTTAGAACTTGGGAAAGGGTTAAAGTTAAAAAAGATTATTTTATTGTCGCTTAAGAAACCCAGTAAGCATCTTTTAGTGTTTTCAATTTGGAGGGATCCAAAATTGTATAGACCCCTGTATATTTAGGGGTAAATTAAAGTAATTTTGTGACATTTTGATGGTAATTCACAGATAGTTATCAAAATCGGGACTATCCATCCAATAAGGTCAAATAATTGAATTTTCTCACAGTTAAACCCAAATTGTATCTTTCAAAATTAGGATTTACAATTAGTAGGTTGGACTGTATTTTCTATTATAAAAAATATAATAGGAAAGTAAAATGGAAAAAAATACAGTATTTTTTCGAGGAATTTAAAAAGCTGTCTTTAATAAGTCAAGCATGATTTGCGTTTCTCAAAGTGGCTGTTTAAATATTTTGCAAGCAAGCTCAAGAAAAAAGTTGCTTTTAAAATTATTAAGAAACCGGTAATGGTTATTTTTTGGTCCAATAAAGCATCATTGTATTATTTGCTATCATCTGAAAAGAGGCATTAGATCTAGTAATATCAGTAAAAAAAATTAAACAAATATTTTCAAATGAGTGACTAGTGTGGTACTTGCACATTTATTTAGAAATGGATTAAAGTAATTTGTTCTTCAATATTCTTGTTTAAGCATGAAGTTCAACAAAAACAAACAATATTGACACAAAGTCTGAATGAAACTGCAAACAATGAATTTAGTTATTTTAACCCTTTGAAGTTTCCCATGCAATTAAGCCATCGTGATATAACCCACTGGATGTATATAAAAAAAATGAGGAAAAAAGAATGTTTTGATAATCAGGATTCTCTCCTTTTCCCTCCGTTTTCTTTGCTTGAATTGCAGATTTCCTAATTAAATTTCTGTAATACTTTTTCTGTTTTTCAGCTCTATGTCAGAATCTAAGTCATACCAAAATAATGGTATTTGGGAAAGGATTAAACTTATGAAAAGTAAACAGAGTTTTCCGATAATGGCTATTTATGAGGGTGTCGGAATCATTTTCTGTGACAGGTCCAGTGTTAATGGAGAGAAAGATAAAGTTGATGTGTTTCGATTCCTTTCGGAGACATGGAACATTTAGACTGCTACTTCAGATGACACAAATGATGTTGATGACGAAAGAATTTTTGAACAGTAAAGTGCTGAAAATATTGAGGTAAAAGGAGAAAATGCTGGTTATCAGCATTTTCTACTATTGCCTCAATGTTTTCTCAAGCCTTTTCTATGAGACATGTATGTCAGAATCAGGTCTTGTTTGGGAAAGAGATAATGGAGTAAAAGTGAATTTATGTATTCTATTCTTGAATATAGAGTACTTAAAGTGACATTTCAGATTTTTTTGTCATAAATTTTACTTTTATTATACCCCCGCAAAACGAATGTTTTAGGGGGTATACTGGAATCAACCTGTCTGTCTGTCTGTCTGTCTGTCTGTATGTCTGTATGTATGTATGTATGTCTGTCCGTGGACAAAATACTTCTCAAGAGCATATCTTCTAAATCATATGTGCTAGCAACTTAAAACTTTCTACACTTATAGATCTCATTGTTGGCAAGTGTCCTGTGTAGGGATCGTTACTCTGCCACGCCCACTTTTAGAGTTATTGCCCTTTGTTGTTTGTAACCTTGCATTTTTGTCTGGACCATATCTTCTAAACCATAAGTGCAAGCAATTTCAAACTTGGTACACTTTAATACATCTCATTGTGGGGAAGTGTCATGTACAATAACTGTTACTCAGCCACGCCCACTTTTTGAGTTATTGCCCTTTGTTATCAGTACCCTTACATTTTGTTTGGACCATATCTTCTAAACTACAAGTGCTAGCAACTTCAAACTTGGTACACTTATACATCTCATCGTGGGGAAGTGTCATGTACAATAACTGTTACTCAGCCAGGCCCACTTTTTGAGTTATTGCCCTTTGTTGTTTGTACCCTTACATTTTGTTTGGACCATATCTTCTAAACCACAAGTCTTAGCAACTTCAAACTTGGTACACTTATACATCTCATTTTGGGGAAGTGTCATGTACAATAACTGTTACTCAGCCACGCCCACTTTTTGAGTTATTGCCCTTTGTTTTTTGTACCCTTACATTTTGTTTGGACCATATCTTCTAAACCACAAGTGCTAGCAACTTCATACTTGGTACACTTATACATCTTATTGTGGGGAAGTGTCTTGTACAAGAATCGTTACTCTGGCATGCCTACCATTAGAATGATTGTGCAGCCAGGCCTGCTTTTTGAGTTATTGCCCTTTGATGTTTGTACCCTTACATTTTGTTTGGACCATATCTTCTAAACCACAAGTGCTAGCAACTTCAAACTTGGTACACTTATACATCTTATTGTGGAGAAGTGTCTCATACAAGAATTGTTACTCTGGCATGCCTACCATTAGAGTGATTGTCCTTTGTTGTTTTTACCCTTGGATTCTTGTCCGGAACATATCTTCTAAACCATTAGTGCTAGCAACTTCAAAATTGGTACACTTATACATCTCATTGTCAGGAAGTGTCATGTAAAAGAATTGTTACTCTGTCATGCCAACTTTAAGAATTATTGCCCTTTGTTGTTTGTACCCTTGCATTTTTGTCTAGACCTTATCTTCTAAACCATAAGTGCTAGCAACTTTAAGCTTGATACACTTATTGCCCTTTTTGTAATGAAAGCTTGTGCGGGGGGTATCAAGTCACCTGTGACAGTTCTAGTTTTCATCTGAAAGAGCATATTTCCTAATGAAAATTCTGAAAATTTCAAGCCAAAATATTGCGCCGTTTACGAGAAATTTATACTTTTTTGTTAAAATTGAACAAATTGTTGTGGACAACAGTTCGGATTTATATGCAATTTATCGATTATGTCTCAACTTTAAATGCGTGTTGCTCGCTTATTGGCAACAACTTAAAAGAACTAATAGTATTTATACTCATTAGAATAACCAATCTTGGCATCAGGACAAAATTTAAAAAAATGAAATTGGAATGAAATGTACCTTTAAAATCTTTCTAAAACAAGACCTAGTTTTGACGTCCTGATAGAAAAGGTTTGGGAAAACTCTGAAATAAAAGATGAAACTGCTGATAACCAGCAGTTTCTCCTTTTGTCTCAATATTTGCCATGCCATATTTCACACAACTTGCGTCTTTAATAACTTCCATTTTGTCATTTGTGACAGTTTTGGAGTGGATCACCCTATAATTTTGCCGTTTGGGAAAGGGTTAAATCTGCTATTAACAATCTCTTTTTGTCACCATAACTGTTATTTTGTTTGTCTTGACATTTCAGTCTGTGATACAGATCGTAGAAAACCTGGACATTGACAAGCTGAATTATAGAATAGGACTTAGTCGGGTAAGTCAACATGAAATCTTTTTAACCATTTTGTATATGTGACCAGTCATAATAAACTAAACAAGGTGTCAAACTGTCACAAGATATAGCGGACGAGAATTGACCTGGCAGAGTATTCCATTCGATTAGCATGGGCTGCTCTGCCAGGTCGTTTATCGTGAGGTATACGCCCGTTACACTGCTTATGATAGACAACAAAGGGCAATATAACTCAAAAAAAGGCCATGTAGAGTTATGGTTCTTGTGCACTGCACTCCATAATGATGAGAAGAATATAACTGCCAAGTTTAAAGTAAATCTGACTTACGGTAACAGAGTTATGCTCCGGACAAAAAAGTGGACTCTGCCCGGACGCCCGTACAATCGGACTCCACGGATGATCCCGTAATACGTCCCGGAAGTATAAAAAGAGGACTTGTGTGTTCTTCAAAAGTATCAACCCTAATCAGTCTTCTTGGACTGTGAGGACAGACAAGGATCAAAACTTCACTCCAAATACATTTTCTTGATCCAGAATGTTCTTCCTATCTTGTTGTACATTTTTAGCTCGACTTTTCGAAGAAAATGAGAGCTTATACTGTCACCCGGGCGTTGGCGTCGGCGTTGCAACAAAGGTTAAAGTTTTTTCAAACTTCAATGACTTCCATACTATCAAAGGGATTCAACCAAAACTTGGAATACTTATTAGTCCCCTACCGGCGAAGCCGAAGGGGACTTTAGGTTTGCACTCTGTCCGTCAGTCAGTCTGTCTGTCCGTCCGTCCGTCCGTCCGTCTGTCCGTCCGTCAGTCCGATGAATTAGTTTTCCGGACTTTTTTTCTAAACGGGGATAGCTATTGAGCTGATTTTTGGTATGTAGACCCGCATTGATGAGTTACAGAACAAGTTTAAGTTTCGTTCCGGTCCAGTGATTTTTGAGGAAGATATGGATGCTGGACTTAGAAAATTACTGGGAAATTACAGTTTTCCAGACTTTTTTTCTTAATGCTGGCAGCTATTGAGCTGAATTTTGGTATGTAGACCCGCATTGATGAGTTACAGAACAAGTTTGAGTTTCGTTCCGGTCCAGTGATTTTTGGGGAAGATATGGATGCTGGACTTAGAAAATTTCTGGGAAATTACAGTTTTCCAGACTTTTTTTCTTCATGCTGGCAGCTATTGAGCTGATTTTTGGTATGTAGACCCGCATTGATGAGTTACAGAACAAATTTGAGTTTCGTTCCGGTCCAGTGATTTTTGGGGAAGATATGGATGCTGGACTTAGAAAATTTCTGGGAAATCACAGTTTTCCAGACTTTTTTTCTTAATGCTTGCAGCTATTGAGCTGATTTTTGGTATGTAGACCTGCATTGGTGAGTTACAGAACAAGTTTGAGTTTCGTTCCGGTCCAGTGATTTTTGAGGAAGATATGGATGCTGGACTTAGAAAATTTCTGGGAAATCACAGTTTTCCAGACTTTTTTTCTTAATGCTTGCAGCTATTGAGCTGATTTTTGGTATGTAGACCTGCATTGGTGAGTTACAGAACAAGTTTGAGTTTCGTTCCGGTCCAGTGATTTTTGAGGAAGATATGGATGCTGGACTTAGAAAATTACTGGGAAATTACAGTTTTCCAGACTTTTTTTTCTAAACGCTTGCAGGTATTGAGCTGATTTTCGGTATATGAACACATATTGATGAGATACAGAACGAGTTTGAGTTTCGTTCTGCTCCAGTGATTTTTGGGGAAGATACGGATGCTGGACTTAGAAAATTTCTGGGAAATCACAGTTTTCCAGACTTTTTTTCTTAATGCTTGCAGCTATTGAGCTGATTTTGGTACGTAGACCCGCATTTATAAGTTACAGAACAAGATTGAGTTTCGTTCCGGTCCAGTATTTTTGAGGAAGATACGGATGCCAGCAACTGGACTTTGAAATTTTTTGGGCTTCTTTTTCTAAACACATATATAAAGCCGGTAGGGGACTTGGTATTGTTTTGCAATACTTCAGAATGCTTGTTCACCATCACACCCTCTACCTTACTACCAGGACCCATGACCCTGGCTCCACTGTATTTGGAGTTATGCCCCCTTTATACCAAGCAGCTTAGAAAGTCGAGGGTGCTGTCTTCGGACAGCTCTTGTTTTACAAATTCGACATCTAGTTGATGTGTGCCAAGTGTGAGTTGTTCAACATGTATTGGTTTCATTGACTTCACAGCAGGTTCCATCTAAAGTGACATGTTAAATATGTGTGTGATCTTGTCAAATTCAATTTCAAGGATAGCTATCACTTTAACCTGTTCCCACATAATGACCATTTGGGTAATGGCTTATGGCTTAAACTTTTCCCAAACAAGAAAGTAGTGGCTTGGGAAAACATTGAGACAAAACAAGAAATTGCTGATACTCAGCAATTTCTTGTTTTGCCTCAATATTTTCTGTGCTTTATTGTTCACAAATACTTAATGTATCAACATCGAATTTGTCATGTGAATCTTACCTTTACATGTCATTTGTATTACCTATTTATAGATTCATCACCATAATACCAAATACTCAGTCCATGCTAGACCTTTGCTGATTTCCTTCACACAAAGAAAAGTATTTTAGTTCAAACCTATGGATTTAGTTCGAAAATGTAGCTGGTTTTAAGAATTTTGCTTTTGAATTGAGCTGACATGTTAACAATATTCTGTTTCCTCTTGTCTAAAAAGATTTTTTTTGTGCTATAGTTATTTCCTTAGAAAAAAAATGTACCTGTATATGTAGAATTGTTAGTATGTCTTTTGGGTTTTAAAAGAACTATGGGAAGACATGCTTTTTAGCTAGTAGATAAATCTTCTACAAATCTTCTATGTTTAAGTAGCAGTTGGTTGATTAAAGATTAGGTGTTGGTTTTTGAATTGGTGCAAGAAATACCATGAACACATGATAAGGCGAATCAACTTCTGTAATTTTATTAAAAATTGTTGAATTTAGCATTAAACACCAATTTAGAATTCACAAATTCAAGGTCGCAATTTTAAGGTTAAATTAGTTTAGAAGATTTGTTTGTCTTTCTGGTTATCCTGTCTTTGTCTCTTGGAAACTTTGGCTTATTCACTGTCTTTAGTGTTGTGGTATTTTATATTGTTTTTTAGCAGTCACAAATAGTTTGGTGAAATATATTTCTTTTGATTCATTTCTGCATTATGTAGAAGATTGAGGCTAATCTGGTCACAGGGGTATTGGTATTTGCATCAGCATAATGCTTTGGTTACACCCTTTCCCAAAGGGCAAAATGTTAGGGTGATCCACTTCAAAAACTGCCACAAATGACAAAACTGGAAGTTATCAAAGGTAGAACTTGTGTAAAATATGGCATAGAAAATATTGAGACAAAAGGAGAAACTGTTGGTTATCAGCAGTTTCTTCTTTTGTTTCAATGTTTTCTCAAGCCTTTTCTAACAGGGATGTCAAAACCAGGTCTTGTTTGATAAAGGGGTTAAGGTCTTATGTGCAGCAGTCACATCTCTGTTTCTATTGATGTTATTATAGCGGACAAGAATTGACCTGGCAGAGCATTCCATTCGATTCGCTTGGACTGCTCTGCCAGGTCAAATCTCGTCCGCTATACTCTGAAACTTTGCACATGCTTCCCTGACCATAATACGAGGGGATGTCAAAAAGTTTTGAGCCTCGGATATGTCTACCATTAAGATAATATAATTCTTTACATCTTTATACATATATACATCAATATTTCAAATGCGAATAGACTGCGGGGTCGTATTGCTAGCTGTTACGATCATGCCATAAGATGTTGTTATTAGCCGATCTGCTATGTAAACTCTGTAGGCGAATAAGCTTTGTATTGTAGGTTATCAAGATTTCTTTTGCAAATGTCTATTTACTGAATGTTGTTAAAGAATTGTCTCCATTTGAACTCTCTGTTTTGAAGACATCTATTAACCCTTTCCCAGGTCAAATTTTGTTTTTGCGCTAAGAACAGAAATATTTTCTTTATAATTGAGAAAATTGTCCAGAATGTTTATCTTGATGATATCTTGGTGATGTGAAAAGTGAGACATGCGAAGTCTAAAACTAGGTCACTAGATCAAATCTTGTTTTTGCTCTAGGAACCAAAATATTTACTTTATGGTTATGAAAATTGTTCAGAATATTTATCTTGATGATATCTGGTCAATGTAAAAAGGGGGGCATGTGAGGTCAGAAACTAGGTCACTAGGTCAAATCTTGTTTTTCCTCTAAGAACCGAAATATTTACTCAATCATTGTGAAAATTCAGAATGTTTATCTTGATGATATCTTAGTGATATGAATAGCAGGTCATTCAAGGTTAAAAACTAGATCACTAGGTCAAATTTTGTTTTTGCTCTAAGAACCAAAATATTTACTTTATCATTGTGAAAATTGTTCAGAATGTTTGTCTTGATGATATCTTGGTGGTGTGAAAAGTGGGTCATGCAAGGTCTAAAACTAGGTCACTAGGTCAAATCTTGTTTTTGCTCTAGGAACCAAAATATTTACTTTATAGTTGTGAAAATTGTTCAGAATATTTATCTTGATGATATCTGGTCAATGTAAAAAGGGGGCCATGTAAGGTCAAAAACTAAGTCACATGGTCAAATCTTGTTTCTGCATTTAGAACCATAATGATATCTGAATCATTGTGAAAATTGTTCAGAATGTTTATTTTGACAATATCTGGGGCACATATAAAGTGGGTCATGGGAAGTCAAAACCTATGTCAAATTTTGTTTTTGCTCTAAAAAATCAAAAATTTTATTCATCATTGTGAAAATAGTTCAGAATTGCTTAAATCTTGATGATAAATGGGTCATGTAGAAAGTGGCTAATGTTAGGTCATAAACTAGGTCAAAAGGTCAAATCTTGTTTTTGCTTTAAAAACCTAAATATTTACTCATCATTGTGAAAATTGTTCAGAATGTTTATCTTGATGATATCTAGGTCATGTAAAAAGTGGGTCATGCGAGTTTGAAGTTTGCAAGTTGTTTGTCTCAAAGTCCTCTCAGGTGAGCAATGCAGGGCCATCTTGGCCCTCTTGTTTCATTTCCCACAATATTTTCTACAGAAAAAGACCGAAAAAATATAAAATTTCATTCAGTTTTGATTGTCTTGTGCAACATCTTTGAATTTGGAGGAGTCTAAAAGTTTGCCGTTTGGTAATGGGTTACACCCAACTCAAGTGTTTATTTTATGGCCTTGGTCGTCTGCCAATTTCTTGTGTGCACAATTTCACCTACAATTTCAACTGGAATCTGTCAATGTTGTGACAATGAATATCCATGGTGTTAAAATTCAGATAATTTTTGTCTTAGAATTTGTGTCTCTCTATATTTTCAGGTATTTTTTCGTGCTGGTGTTCTAAACAGACTAGAATCCTCGAGAGATGACAGAGTGACAGGCAGAATCATCAACTTTCAGGCTTATAGTAGAGGTTATCTGGCTAGAAAACGACTAGAAAAGTTGAGGGTAAGTTTTGTAGTGACTGTAATAATGCTCTGTGAAACATTTAACCCTTTCCCAACAGCTAAATACTTGCAAGCAACTGGAAGCTCAGAAAAAATGTTGTGGTATTACTTGTAAAAGAAATGACAGGAATACATGGTTTTGAGCTCCAGTTGTTGCGATATGATCATAGTAGTTGAAGTAGGCTTTAACTAACACTTCGTTATATCATTTCAATCAATCCCTCTGAAATATTTTTAATATTGCAATTTTGAGAGTCTGCATAGAAACATGTGCTGGTTGTGCAAGAATAGTGTAAGTGGATATAAAATCAGATGTATTTTCAACAGTATTGCTTTAAACCGTTAAAAATGCAAAAAGCTTCAGGACACTGCATGATCTGCTCAATTATCAAAACATTTGAGATATGCAAGACATTTTAATGTATGCTGCAGATGTAAATAATGAGCCGTGCTTATCAACTGATATGCTTTTTGACTGATAAAGCCAGATGTTTGTGTATATTTTGTTAGTTTTGCTGTATGCGAAAACTAGGATCTTGAAACATGTTCTGTAACTGTACTGCACAGTGACATCTTTTGATGTCTGTCATATCAAGAAATGTGCTAGGGAAACATTTTAGAAAATAAAAGAAATTGCTAGTGACAAGCAATTTCATCATTTCCCACAAACTTTTATGTCCAAAGAGAAAAAATATGTAGACTACTGAATTTCAATCACTTCAAATTCTCATCTGCAACATCTTTGAGATTGGACAAGACTAAAATTTTGCTAATGGGTTATAGCAGCTATGATTTACACACTGTCTGTGCCTTGGTGCAGTCTGATATATCTTTCTTTCAGCTGCTGACATTTGACATAAGTCATCTTTCTCTCACCAATGGATTTGAATCATCTATGTGAGAGTGCAGCTGGAGGCTCAGTATGATGCTGTAGTAGTACTTGTAAGATACCAGAAATTTTATTCCAGCTGCTGCGATATGACCATAGTAGTTGAAAGAAGCATTAAACCCTTCTGAATTTTATTTGCTGTTTAGAACTTTTGTTTAGTTGTCTTTAACCCATTTATTGATGTTTAGGCTTTTTGGCACGCCTTGAAGGTACTAAAGGGTTGTGGAAAACAAGTAATTTCTTCAATTTCCACTATGTTTTCTACCCAAAAAGACCAACAATGTAAAATTCCACATACTGAAAATTGTCATCTGCATCTTTGAATTTGGAATATCCAAAACTTTTGCTGTCTGGTAGTGGGTTAACACCTTTAAATTTTGATTGGTCTTTCACTGAATATGATTATGATTATTGTTCAAGCAAACTAATCCAGATGCCATCTTTATTTATGTTAAGCAACAGAACTTATGAGTGTTCTCTTCATACAACTATTCTGCTCTTAAGTAGTATAAACTTTCATGATTTTTGGTCAGTCTAAATATAATTTATTTGGAAAACATACTCTACTATCATTTTGTGGAAAGCCTACCTCTGGGCTGTGCATTTTAAAAGACTTGACACAAGGCTACTGAAAAAAGGGGATATTTTCAGTTTATAATACAGTTTTGCACCAGAAATTGATCACCTAGAAGTAATTACGTAACTCATTATTTCTTGAACGCTCTGACTAATTGAATTACCTGTAAAATTATAGTCGCTACAGGTAAATATCAGGTGGAATGATGAAAATGGGGACAAAGTCTATATATTAATCCTATACCAAGTGGCAAAGTTTAGACCGGTCCAAATTCGAAGATGTTGCAGAAGACACTTTCAAGCCTATGAAATATTGATATTTTTCAGTCTTTATGGAAAGAAAACATTGTAGGAAATGAAGAAATTGCTTGTGACAAAAATTATGTGGGAAAAAGTTAACTCATTCCAACATGATGGCACTTTTTGTGCCTCACAAGATAGAGGCACATAAAAACATTAACCCTTTCCCAAACAGCAAAATTTTAGGGTGATCCACTTCAAAAACTGCCACAAATGACAAAATGGATGTTATTATAGATAGGATTTTTGAAAAATATGGCACAGAAAATATTGAGACAAAAGGAGAAACTGCTGGTTATCAGCAGTTTCTTCTTTTGTTTCAATGTTTTCCCAAGCCTTTTCTATTAGGGACGTCAAAACCAGGTCTTCTTTGGGAAAGGGTTAATTGTGAAAAATGGAGAAATTGCTTGTGTCAAGCGATTTCTTCATTTTCCATAATGCTTTATACCCAGAAAAATCATCACAATGAAAAGCTGTCTGCTACTTGCATCAATTTAGACTAGTCTAAAATTTGGCTGGGAAAGGATAAACATGTAAATGGTAATGCGAAACTATAAACATAGGGACGAATGCAACATTTAAGAATCTTCAATACTTTTCTAAATGACAAAACTTTAGACTGTTCCAATTTGAAAGTTGCTGCTGATGACAAAATAGATGATAGTAGAAATAAAATTTGTGTATATAATAGCACAGAAAACATTGAAGCAAAATAAGAAAGTGTTCGTCAATATCATTTTCATCTTTTATCTCAATATTTTCACCAAGTTACAAAATCATTTCCAGTATGACAAACTTAACCCTTTCCCAAACGGTAAAAAATTATGGTAGTCCAATTCGAAGCTGCCGCACACAACTAAATGGTTGTGGATAAACACAGGATTTGTGCATATTTTAGCATAGAAAATATTGAGACAAAAGGAGAAACTGCTGGTTATCAGCAGTTTCTTCTTTTGTCTCAAAGTTTTCCCAAGCTATTTCCATTAGAGCCGTCAAAACCCTGTCTTGTTTGGGAGAGGGTTAATTAGTCCCCTCAAAGTACACAAAAAAAGCAGTAGCTATGTTTAACCCTTTCCAAAAGAAGACCCGTTTTTGACGTCCTTAATAAAATGTAAAAACATTGAGACAAAAGAAGAAAATGTTGATAATTAGCATTTTCTCCTTTTGTCTCAATATTTTCTGTGCCATATTGTATCACATCTTTATCAGCATCCATTTACGTGTCAGGGGTAGCTTTCAAAAGGGAGATACCTAAAATTTGTCATTATACCCCCCACAACAAAGTTATGGGGGGGGGGGGTATACTGGAATCAGGTTGTCCGTCCGTCCGCCCGTCCGTGGACATAATCTTGTGTCCTCTTCTCCTCCCACAGTTTTTGACCAATTTTTCTGAAATTTTATCAGGATGTTTCCTATCATATGAAGTTGTGCACCTGCAATTTTCATCTTGGTCCAGTCATTAGTTTCAGAGTTATGCCACTTTGAACTTTTTAATGGGGGGGGGGGGGTTGGAGTAGTCAAAATTTACTATTTCATTTCTGTGTTCTAACTCAAGAACCGTTTGACCTAGGATCATGACACTTTAAGCAGTTGTTGCCCATGACCCAAGGAGGTGCCCTATTGTTTTGGGGTCACCAAGGTCAAGGTCACAGTTGGACTTTGTTTAAAATCCGTTTCCATACTCTAAGTCAAGAACCTTTTCACTGATAGCTTTTTTTCAGTGACAAGGCCCTAGTGGGGGGTATTCGTCCGCTTTGTGACAGTTCTAGTTTCAGAAAGGGTTAATTGGTTTGGAAATTGCCATTACAAACAGCTGGTGGAACATGTAATAGTTGTCAGAAAAAAAGTAAATAAACATGGGTGTATGTTTCAAGGAAGCAGCCATGATAATGAATTCTTCAGATGCATTACTACATGTATTATCATTACCGTAAAGCATGAAAAGTAATGTGTGGTGTCTTACTGAAAAGAGTATCTGTATCTAGCAATTGAAAAAAAGTTATTGTTTTGTGCAAGGTTAGAAATTTGTTGCTTTGCCATGATTATTTGTATGAAAAATGTAATTCTATTCTGCATCAATATTAACCAGGGAAACTTTACCTTCTTGGCATAGTCTCTTAATTGATCATCTTAAGAAATGTTGCCAAAGTAGGGCCTGTATATTTGTAGATGTCCTGGATTAATTCTGTTGCAATACACAAATACTCATGGGCAGGGTTAAAAAAAATGTGACCAAAGTGTGACATTCAAATTTTAAGAATAACAGCTATTTTTACAGAATATCATCCAGATTTATTAATTCCGATGGCTAAAAACTATTCTAAATGGTGAAGCAGTGTCTAAGTTATATTTAAAAATCATGTTCACTAACTTTTAGCTAAAATTGTGAGCACAATCTTGCAAAATGACAACAAAAAAGCGTTTCACTCCTGACAGCATATATATTGCACAATATGAGAAATTGTAACCCACGAATCACTAAATAGTAGAGTGCAGAATGCCCACAAGGTTGATGGCTTCATAAAAAAGTTTGAGTGGTAGATTTCTGGCTGAATAGACAAAAATGAGAACACATTTTAACAAATAAAAGTGTTTCACTCCTGACATGAAATTTAGAGGGTTGTTGTGTAAAACAGGCTCCACATCCTAAACCAGTGAAGATAAGATGAAAAGGTAATTTTAAGATGATGATGCACATGTTGTTTTATGAATTAAAATTGCTTATTGTAGTATCCTGTCACTGTCTTTTATTTACCATAGCTTAGAAATCTGGTCAAAGTGTTAAGTGTCACACAAAAAGCGTTTCACTCCTGACATTTTTGACATGTTTAAATGACATATCTTTTTTATTTGTGAAGCGATTTTCTTTAAACTTGGTACACAGTATAAAGGCACAATAACACATCTTTTTAGCTTTAATTGGGTAGAATATGTTTCTCTGTAAAAGCCGAGGCATGTAAAAAGTGAATGGTCACATTTTTTTTAAACTTGCCCTCATACAATACATTCATAAATAAGCAAAAGTCGGTCTGACCTTACTTCTTTTCTTGTGTCCTTTGCATTGATTGACCGATTATAAAAGGGGGAGGGGGACATCATCATGGGACTGCAAATAACCTAAGCATATACCCTTGTGAGCTTTCCTATGATACTTAGGTCAATTTTGTCATTGAAGGTCATAGAATTTGCTGGTGTTTCACAAGCATGTCATTTATGTTAATTTTTTTATATTTACAGAAAATCACTTAGTCTTTTCATTTCATTGCAGGTGCAAAATGTTGCTATTCGGTGTATACAGAAGAATGTAAAGAAGTTTTACCAGATTCGTGACTGCGACTGTTTGAAACTCTACATTAAAGTAAAGCCCTTACATAGTACAGTTGAGGCGTCAAATGTCATCACTGTCTTGGAACATTTGAGGCATCAAAATGCGCCACTGTCCAACAAAACGTTAAGGCTGATTTCACAAATGTTATGCCTTTCATTACAGGTACAAAATGTTGCTATTCGGTGTATACAGAAGAATGTAAAGAAGTTTTACCAGATTCGAGACTGGGACTGGTGGAAACTCTACATTAAAGTGAAGCCCTTACTGAATGTACACAGAACAGAGGAAGAACTGAGAGATAAAGAGGTAAAACATTAAACCCTGTCCTAGACAACAAACAAAATGATAAAGATAAGTGTTTTCTATCAGAGATGTAGAAATGATACAGATTCATGCACTGTTTTTTGCCTGCAGTATGTGATGCATCAATAATAGGGAAAGAATACCAAAAGACTACTTTTTATGCCCCCGTATCGAGAGATCAGGGGCATATTGTTTTACTAGTGTCCATCTGTTTGTCTGTCTCTCCGTCTGTCCGTCTCTGTCTGAAAACTTAACATTTGCCTTTTCTCCAAAAGTATTTGACATACAAAGCTCAAATTTGGTATGCAACTTCCTTTAAATGATATCTATCTGTTCCCTGCAATTTGACCTTCATCAAATTCATCTGTTAACCCTTATCAACCCTTTAGTCTACGAAAACTCAACATTTTAGAAAAATGGCCATTTCGGGGGCATTGGTGTTTCACAAAAACATCTTGCTCATTAAAGATTTTTAAAGGTATATTTCAATTAGTCCAGTATTTCATTTTGTAAGTAAGCTTAGTCTGGATATCTTTTGTTATGTCAGAGTTTATCAATGCTGGGGTCGTATGTTTGAAGGGGTTGTCAGTTTGAAACCTGACTTTGCCAATAACTTTTGTCTAAGTCATCTTGGTGAGATGAGCAGCTGGAGGCTGGGATTGGATATTGTGGTGGTAATAACCCCTGCAAAAAAAGTTTAAGAACACATTTTAGTTCTAGAACTGTTCTAGAATGTTCTAGAATGTTAAATGACACTTCTAGAACTGTTCTAGAACAGTTCTAGAAGTACCATTTAACGTTTTAGAACAGTTCTTGAACTTAAATTAACTTTTCGTTGGGGTTAAGTGAGAAAAAATGCCAGGAATCCATGAGTAGGTGCTACAGCCCATGAGATATTATTGAAATACTGCAGAAATTAAATTAACTCAATATTTTCAGATGTGTCCTTGTCATAACGTTTCCTGTTTTGTTGTCCTTCAATCAAGCAACTGTTTAAAGTATTGAACATATGAAAGTATATTATAGACAACAAGACAGGAAACTTGTGAATTCCTTGGAGAAAGTGTTTATAATGTTCTTATACTGTTTCAAATCTTTTGTTGGTGGTTTTAGATGTACATGTCATAAGTTATAGTAATGTAATAACTACACTTTACTTGCAGACTCATTAACGAAATAGCATCAAGGCAATCTTATTAACCTACTATTGTCATGTAGGTAGATAGATTTAGAAATTACAACAACAATGTGAAGAAAATTTTTAAGACAATAAATCTTTAGACTGATAACATCTTTATCTAAACTGCTTTCACACATCATGTCACTTCAATTTTAAGATTTTCAATGCTGGTATCAAACTGAAATTTCAAACAAAGTTCGATGTTTCAATAAAATGTACAGAATCTGAGAATGCACTGTTGAAACTTGAAATTTTGTAAAGAACAAAATGCTTTGGAATGTATATCTTTATGCCCCTGTATCGAAAGATCAGGGGCACATTGTTTTGCTTGTGTCTGTCTGTCAGTCTGTCTATCTTTATGTCTGTCCGAAAACTTAACATTGGTTTTTTCTCCAAAAGTATGCCATTTCAGAGGTATTAGTGTTTCACAAACACGCCTTGTTTGCTGACCCACGTAATTAAAGTAGACCAATCCATTGCTTTGTATGTGGACAAATCTGTCGTCCGGTATAAACTGAAGACATGCTTTGATGCTTTAATGGCGGTAGCCTGAATAAACAGAAAATTCTCAACTTTTACAAGCCAGATATTTTGTTGTTTTGTAAAGATTAGAATATACCAATCCATTGCTTTGTAAGTGGGCAAGTCGATTTTACCACCTGTTTATAAACTAACCACATGCCTCCTGATGGCTGGAGGGCAGACTGGACTACTGGCCAGTGTGATGTTAGACAGATTACAAGTGCATTGTAATATTAAAGTGTCCATCATACCCCACATTTATTTTGTACCGCATTATCTGTTAGGTAATTAATGACAATAGGAGTTAATGGGGGAATATTGTGAACAGTGTGTGTGTCTATTATTTGATTGAGGTGATAAACTGAGGATTTAAAGTTTATTTTGGAATAAATAGTCCCAGAATGTGATGTGAAGATTGTGTGATAGTGTTATAAAAGTAATAGAAAAATGATTAAGAGGATGAAATTATGATAATAATGGTGATGATAATAATGAACAATACATGTTTTACTTGATTAAAATATTAATTTGCAACTCAAGATGGCTGATCAGTTGGCTATTTTGGGTCATTTTGTCGGCAATTAATTGGTATTGAAATTGAAACATAGTACTTTATGGTATAATACAATTATATGAACAATGATATATTTAAAAATAAAGAGATATTTAAAAAAATGATAAAAAAACAATAGCAAACCTGAATCAATTTCCTTAACCTTTCCCAAATAAATTTTGGTTTTGACATCCCTGATAAAAAAAAATGGGGAAACATTGAGATAAAAAGAAGAATATGTCGATATTATAAACCAGCTTTCTCTTGTTTCTCCTTAATATTTTCTAATCAAATTGTGCTTCTGTCTTATCCTTATCAATATAAATTTGATATCTTCAGTAGCTTTTAAACTGGTTTAGTCTAAGTTTTTGCTGATGAGAAAAGGGTTTTAACCCATCATAAGATGGCAAATTTTTGCCCTGTTTCAATTTGAAAGATGATGCAGAAGACAATTTCTAGTTGATGAAATTTAAAAATCTTGAAATTTTGGTTTAGAAAACAATGTGGAAAATGAAGAAATTGCTTGTTACAAGCAATTTCTTCATTTTCCACAATGTTTTCCAAAGCATTTCTCTAGAGGGGCTCCAAAAAGAGTTAACTGTGTGGATATGGGTTTTAAAGCTGCATGATTCAATACAAACTATAGAAGATGACGAGATTAACATGTCAGAATGAAAGATTACCTAGTTTAAGTTTAAATCCCTTTAGGACTGGGCATGTACCAAACTAAACAGTGGGCATTGCTCAACTAGAATGAGTAATACATACTTTTACTGAAACAAAGGTCTTGATCCATACACAAACAACACCAGGGTATGTTGATTCATACACAACTACTGAACTTATTGACAGAAAGCATTGTGAGAAACGAAGAAATTGCTTGTCACAAGCAATTTCTTCGTTTTCCAATAAGTTTTCCAAAGTCTTTATTTTATGAGGAGTTAAAAGGTGTCACTGTGTGATATTGGTGTCAGTGCTATTTCAACTAATTATGCATGTAGCAATGTCAAGGTGAATTGTCAAGGTTACTGTCAAAGGGTAATCTATGACAGACTGGAAAACCATACTTCTCTTCTTTTCTTGCATTGTTTTAACAGCTTTTCCAGGCTTTTGTAGATAAAATTTTGGTTCAATGTTTGGTAAAGGGTTGATATATAAGAATCAGGTAAATGAATTATGGAGACAGTTTTTGTGTGATAGGAGCTCTACCTTTACATACCTCTTCCCACAGAAAATTCCATTGATTTACAACATAGCTACTGTCTGTCTCTTTGTCAGGTGAAATTATTTGCTTGTGACAAGCAATTTCATCATTTCCCACAATGTTTTATATACAGAAAGACCAAAAAATGTAAATTTTTGTTCATTTTAAATTGTCCTCTGCAGCATCTTTGGATTTGGACGAGTCTAAATTGTTTTCATTTGGTAATCAGTTAAAATTGCAATAATCAAGAATCAAAACGTATCATCAGGAAGATTATGTAATGTGTTCACCTGTATCACATCTTTAGGATTTTATGCAATCCTGTTGTAAATGCATATAAGTTTTTGTTTACATGCAATTGTAATGCTTTATGCCCTCCAGCATCTCTCAGCTTGTGAATGCTGCAGGTTTTGGAGATGTCTACAAGATCTGTTAATGTCATAGTATTCATCCATTTCGATCATGTTGACAATTTTCAACAACCCTCAATAACATAAAGCAAATGGGTTGCATACAACATCATGGAAATTGAAGAAATTGCTTGTGACAAGCAATTTCTTCATTTTCCATGATGTTGTATGCAACTGAGACTTTTCAATTTAGTCCATTATTTGTCATGAAAATGGTTTAGAAGAAAAAATCTCTTGATGTTATGCAATATGAATGTACCTGTACTTGAATCCCAGGGCTAGGTGCCAAATTCTTGTAAGTGTATGTTAATTTATGGACACTTACAATGCTGCAGGTTTTGGCAATGTCTATCAGATCTGATAGTGTCATAGTATTCATTCATTTCGATCATGTTGACAATTTTCAACAACCCTCAATAACATTAATGGGTTGCATACAACATCATGGAAATTTTCCATGATGTTGTATGCAACTGAGACTTTTCAATATAGTTCATTTTTGTCATGAAATTGGGTTTGAAGAAAAAATCTTTTGATGTTAAGCAATATGAATGTACCTGCACTTGAATCCCAGGACTAGGTGCCAAATTCTTGTAAGTGCAGTAGGTTTATTAGACTGGCTCCAGTCTGACTGATCTGATTTTTAATAAAATATATGTAAGTAATGTACATAAATTATAATTCACCACACTGCCATACTCTCTGTAAATGTGGATCAGACGTGAGATTATAAGGAGAAGGGCAGTAATTTGGGTAAATAATTTTTTCCAACAGGAGTGAAGTACCTTTGTAAATACATGTATATCGGCCTATATATTCTCAATTCTCACGGCCTAGGAGCCAGGCTATAGGTTTATATACACTTACAATTGTATTGCTCTAAGCCCGCCAGCATCTCTCAGCTAGGGTATGACTCAATGCTGCAGGTTTTGGCAATGTCTATAACTGTCATACTCTTCATTCATTTCATTCATGTCGAGGTTTTCGTTCTGCTGAGTGACGTTTCACTCACTTTCGTAACACAGGATTTACCTCGGAAATCTTTCGTGTTTCGTGTGGGAAAAGTATTTCTACGCTTTGTGGTCATTTTAGTGTCATTTTACACTTGTTTAATTTCTCTGAAGTGTTTCATTCATTGCAGTAGCATATCATTTTTGCCTCATGTGCACTTAGCTGTATAGAACTAATAGAGTAGATAATTTTGAGCAATTAAAAAAGCAATTGATATTTTTTTTCATTCCATAGGGGGTTAATATTTTTAACGATCAATAGTTTGATGTGAAATTCGTTTTCGTGGAACATGAATCTTTATTTAGTTTTGATGGTTTTCTAAGTTCACTGTCATTCCCATTGTGGTTTGTCTTTACTCTTTCTTCCATGAAATGGTAATGTAATGAATCCAAGCTTTGGAAAAAAGATTATGTGGAATGCATCATACATAGTTATGACTTATGAGCTAACTCAGTAGGTGAAAGCTTTGTACAAAACTAGCACAAAACTAGGAGAATTTAGTTGGTTGTGACAGTTAACACGGTGGATAATCACCTGATACAATATTTTCAGAAAATCTTCAATAATTTTTTAAATACTGGACCGATTTGAATTCGGTTTGAAGCAGAGAATGTGGACAGACGTCACGCATTAGATGGACGTGTTGGATTTTTGAAAAATCAACTGTTAAAAAAGTTATTGAAGATAAACCAAAATTTTGGTTTATCTTCAATAACTTTTTTATCAGTTGATTTTTCAAAAATCCAACACGTCCAGCATATTCTTGGCATTTTTCCACCTTCTCTGCTTTAAACCGAATTCAAATTGGTCAAGTATTAAAAAAGATATTGAAAATTATCAGAAATTTCAAGTCACATGATTATACACCGTGACAATACTAGCACAAAACTAGGAGAAAGTTGGTTGTGACAGTTAACTATGATCAGGATATTAAGACATTCCATGGACTCTGAAATGGTTAATATTTTATCTTAACCCTCTACTAAACGGCATTTAAGACTATTCCTATTTGAAAGCTGCTACAAATACGATATGGATGTAGATAAAGAGAGACTATTTGTTCAATTTTTCCACAATAATAATGAGGCAAAAGGAGAAAATACTGGTTATAAGCACTTTCTTCTATTGACTCAATATTTTCCCAAACTATTTCTACTAGGGACATCCAAAACCCGTTCTTGTTTGGGAAAGGGTTTACCTTCTCTCAAACAAGAATGGGTATTGATGTACTTCTCCTTTAGAAAAGGATTGGAAAAAGATTGAGAGTAAAGAAGAAATTTCTGAAAATCAGCAATTTCTCCTTTTCCCACAACACTTTCTATGCTATGCCTTATCATTATCATTGTATTGCCTTACCTTTACCTAGTAACCAGCCTCCAATTATGTAATCCTCTTTCCCTAGAACTCTCAAGAACTTACTATATATTATTTTCCAAAAGTCAATTTGCCCAATTAACACTTCCACAAACGATAAACATTAATATGGTTTCAATTTGATAGCTGTTGTAGAAGACAAAACGAGTGTTGATAAAGAAGGGCTTTTTATACGCCCGTCGAAGACGGGACGTATTATGGGATCACCCGTGACGTCCGGCGTCCGGGCGTCCGGCGGCGTCCACTTCTTTGTCCGGAGCATAACTCTGTCACCTTAAGGTATACGACCCATCAATAGAATAATAAAGATACATAAGTAACTATATATATTTAAAATCAGCATGGTATTCGGCATCTAATTGCCAATTTTTATCAACTTCGATCGTTTCGTTAGTGAAATTTTGATATTTTTATATCTTGCATCAGGGTCACACAAAATCATGAAATGCCAAACACCCCAAGTGAGCTTTTAAACACAAAAACTGCATGATTAAAAGCAATAAACACAAGTGTTTGCATCTAATCAATAGCTTATATTATCCCCAACAATGGACTAACAAGTAAATAAATAATAACCAGCAACAAAATATTTTTTTTGCTTTTGTAATGCATGGCTACCATACTTTCGACAGGCTTTTCGGACGAATCTGAAACAATAGTCAATTTTAAATAACATTAATTCCAATGATATATCAAAATGTATGGCACAAAAGAAAGATCATAATTTTCCTATGTGTATATTCTTTCAAATAAAGTAAAAATTAAACGGTTTCGCCGTACACAAATTAAAAAAAAATCCCTTTGACTAATACACCCCCTTTTTTTAGCACCGCCCAATTTCTTAAGGAAAATGGCACTCTTTGTTCATTATACTTAAATAAATTGTTCCATACGAATTTTACTGGTTTTTTTTATTGTTTGTATTCGAATATTTATATAATAGTAAATGTTACTATTAAAAAAACATATATATAAACAAAAATGTTTATAAAACAAGAGTTGTCAGTGGACAGGATAGCTCAACGAAAAAGTGTTGGATTGTGAAATTTTATAGGATGAAAGAATAAAAAGTCTACCCAAGTAGAAATTTAAAAGGGTAATGAATCTTTACCCAATCTTTATCCTTAATAAGGAATATATGCATGTCTGACCACAAGCATGTGTGCAAAGTTTCAATACTTTAACAATGGTAGAAATAAAAATGTTACAAGTACATAATATCTGCATGTAAATCGTTAGCCATACATGTCTATTTCGAAAATTGTTAAAATATCCCAGAAATGTGTGTGTCTGAGTGTGAGTTGAGGACGGTATTATCATCACAAGAAACATTTTGAACAAAAAAATAAAGCCAGGAATGTTGAAGAAAGATAGGTCTCTGCCAAAACTAGGTATTGTTTGGGAAAGGGTTAGGTGAACAAGCAACTTTTGAATATCAGTTTTCTGATGTCATGTTTGAATCATGTTTGCTGCCTTATTAGTAGCTAAAGAGATGGAAAAGACGAGACAGAAACACAAAAATATACAATCAAATAGAAATTCTACAGAGAAAATGAATACAACTGCTTGTATTGATCAGTATTTGCTTCTTTTCTCTCTTTGGTTTCTTTTTTCACGCAAACCTAGCGTAGAGAAAGCATCTGTTGGTCTTATCTTGTGTCTAGTTGTTTGGGAAAGGGTTAAACAGAAAGAAATGGCAAAGGTAAAGCTTACCCTTTCGCAAAGAAAAAGCCCAAATTACGGTAAACAAAGTGACCAGTTATGGAACGAAATATTTATGGTGCGAATCAACCTCCAAACAGTGACATATTACGTCAGAGGTACGTAATTCTGATTCAGGGGAGATCACTGGGTGCGCTGTAGTTGTTGTTCTTGCAAAGGGAGGTCATTCTAAATGCCAAAATATTTTGATTTTTTCGTCTTTTGTTGTTTCATTTGACGTTTTTATTAATTCATCGGCTGGGATTCGTTGTAGAAACTGTTCGTACAAATTCAAATCTAATGTAGAAGTCTCTTTACAAAAAATGTTTTAAAAAATCTCCGTAAATCCGAACATGCTCGATTATTTCCACTGTTGCGGAAACAGCCGACATTACACGAATCATTTAGAGCTAATGATGGGTCGTATTCCTTAAGTCTGATTGACTTTAAACTTGGCAGTTATATTCTTCTCATCATTACGGAGTGCAGTGCACAAGAACCATAACTCTACCTGGCTTATTTTTTGAGTTATTGCCCTTTGTTGTTTTTCATACTTGAATCTTGTCCGGAGTATATCTCTAAAAGTATAATAGCTAGGATCATGAAACTTCATGGGTGTATAGATCTCACAAAGGGGGAGTGCAGTGCACAAGAACCATAACTCTACCTGGCTTATTTTTTGAGTTATTGCCCTTTGTTGTTTTTCATACTTGAATCTTGTCCGGAGTATATCTCTAAAAGTATCAAAGCTAGGATCATGAAACTTCATGTGTGTATAGATCTCACGAAGTGGGAGTGCAGTGCATAAGAACCATAACTCTACCTGGCTTATTTTTTGAGTTATTGCCCTTTGTTGTTTTTCATACTTGAATCTTGTCCGGAGTATATCTCTAAAAGTATATTAGCTAGGATCATGAAACTTCATGGGTGTATAGATCTCACAAATGGGGAGTGCAGTGCACAAGAACCATAACTCTACCTGGCTTATTTTTTGAGTTATTGCCCTTTGTTGTTTTTCATACTTGAATCTTGTCCGGAGTATATCTCTAAAAGTATAAAAGCTAGGATCATGAAACTTCATGTGTGTATAGATCTCACGAAGTGGGAGTGCAGTGCTCAAGAACCATAACCCTACCTGGCTTATTTTTTGAGTTATTGCCCTTTGTTGTTTTTCATACTTGAATCTTGTCCAGAGTATATTTCTAAAAGTATATTAGCTAGGATCATGAAACTTCATGGGTGTATAGATCTCACAAAGGGGGAGTGCAGTGCACAAGAACCATAACTCTACCTGGCTTATTTTTTGAGTTATTGCCCTTTGTTGTTTTTCATACTTGAATCTTGTCCGTAGTATATCTCTAAAAGTATAATAGCTAGGATCATGAAACTTCATGGGTGTATATATCTCATCAAAGGGGAGTGCAGTGCAAAAGAACCATAATTCTAGCTGGTCTATTTTTTTAGTTATTGCTCTTTATCATTTTTCATACTTCATTTTTGTCCAGGGCATATCTCGAAAAGTATAATATCTAGGACCATGAAACTTTTACCAAGCTGCTCCCCCTGTCGACATAAAGCAGTGTTACAGGCGTATCTTGTGACAGTTTGACACCTTGTTTGCACATGGTAGGAGAGAAAATGTTGAAGGAAATCAAGAAAATGCTGGTTACCATTATTTTCTCCTTTTTCGTCGTATGTTTTCCGAGACTGTTTTTCTTTAGGACATCAGAAGCAGGTCTTGTTTGGAGAATGGGTTAATTAAATCTGTTGATGTTGGTCAAAGAGTAAAGGTCACAGGACAAGGACAAACATTGATGCAAAAGAAGAAAATTGTCTGCGGCAAATCCAGGAATTTCTGTGCGGTGGAGTGGGTTCAATAACAGAAATAGTTTTCCTAGTGTAACACAATTTCGGCTGGATTTCAGCATGAAAATGAAATAATTACACTAAAGTTCGTTTGAACCCCCTCTGGATCCGCCACTGATTGCGATCAGCATTTCTTCCTTTTGCCTCAATATTTTGTGTTCTTTATTGTACACAAACTCTAACTTTATCACCATCCATTTTGTGGCCTGCACCAACTTGACCAGTCTTAAATTTTATTGTTTCAGAAAGGGTTATTACTTCTGTATATAATCAGAGCCTATATGAATGAGGAGAATTTTAAGTGTGATTGATAACTGATAAACAACTTTCATCTTCCAGAACTCACTTTGTTTATGCAATGATCTATTTAACCCTTTCCCAAACGACAAAAATTTAGGGTGATCCACTTCAAAATTTGCCACAAATGACAAAATGGATGTTATTAAAGATAGGATTTGTGTAAAATATGACACAGAAAATATTGAGACAAAAGAAGAAACTGCTGATAACCAGCAGTTTCTTCTTTTGTTTCAATGTTTTCCCAAGCCTTTTCTATTAGGGATGTCAAAACCAGGTCTTGTTTGGGAAAGGGTTAAACCCACTCCAAAGCAATGCTTGGTTTTGATATATCTTTTAGAAAAAGTAGGAAAAGATTAAGAGAAAATAAAAAATTGCTGATTACTCTTTACCCTAAATATTTTCTACACTAAAACCATAATTTTTCTACATTTGACAATTATTGTGATGTCTTCTAATTAGGTTCACAAAAGATGTTGCATTTATTGTTGGTTTTCTTTCACTCTTATGTCTCTTTATAACAGACTAGCACAAGCCTAGATCTATGTATCAATTTTATCAAAACTTTGATATAACAGACTGCTATCTCTGTTCTGAATTTTATCTCTGTTCTGAATTGTCTTTCTTCTGCTTGAATAATGGGATATCTGGGAAGTATGGAAGTATGGGGTCTCAGAAGATAGAAGTTTTTACATACTGCATGTCGCTGCTTTTCAACAAAATTCTCGTAACTGCAGCTGCGAGATTTTTGTTGAAAAGCAGAGAATTGTGCTTAATTATATAACACTTGATAACACAAAACAGCTGCTGTGTGCAAGTTTTTTGTCATTTTCTTACTTTTCAAAGCATGCTGCATATAGATACTTGTTATATGGCAATACTATCATAACTGTATATAGACTGTAAGTTCTTACGACGTTTTGCATTTACACAAGAACAATAATATGAATGTTATATGATTGCTAGAAATACCTATTAAACAACTTTTACCCTAAGGAAGAAGGTTAAGGACTTGCCCAAATTCAAAGCATCTACAGACAAAATGCAATTTTAATCTCAAATTATCTAAAAGCACACATAGATCTACTATGCATTCAATACAAATTAATTGTCATTAAATGTGCATTTGCATGCATTAGAAAAAGGAAAAAATATAAAGCCTTGTGCTTTAATTCATATTGAAACATAAGTGTAATCACATTTTTAGCGTAATTATGTTTTGCAAACAAAGATTGTTGTTTCAATTTAGTATGCAATTAAAAAGTGAATAATGTGCAATGCTACAGCTTTATATTTGACTGATATGAAATGTGACTGCCTGTTCCATAACTAATCAAGACCGAATTGACAAAATAAAATTAAAGAACTTTACAATTGCTGTTGATTTCTATGTTGACTGTGTGAATATTGGACAATGTCTGCAAGCAAAGTGAAGTGATATTATAACTATATCTAATTATTTGTTTGTGCTTTTGACTTTATTTGATTAACCCTTTCCCAAACGTCAAAATTTTAGGGTAATCCACTTCAAAAACTGCCACAAATGATAAGTGGCTGTTATTAAAGATAGGATTTGTGTAAAATATGGCACAGAAAGTATTGAGACAAAAGGAGAAACTGCTGGTTATCAGCAGTTTCTTCTTTTGTTTCAATGTTTTCCCAAGCATTTTCTATTATGGACGTCAAAACCAGGTCTTGTTTGGGAAAGGGTTAATAAAAACAAGACTATATTTGATCCAATAACAAAATTTGCTTGTTTGAAGTTCAATGACTGTGAATATTTGACAATGTCTGCAAGTAGAGTGAATATATCGACTTATATAAATTTTAACCCACTCTCACATAGTGACGCTGTTGGACGATTTTTCAAGGAAAATGCTTGGGAAAACATTGTGGGAAAAGAAGAAATTGCTTGTAACAAGCAATTTCTTCGTTTTCCACAATATTTTCCGACCCAAAATACAAAGACTTAAAATTTTTCTAACTAGAAATTGTTGAATTTTGCTATCTGATAATTGGTTAATATGTCACTGTGCTTGTTTCATAACTGATCCAGACTGAATTAACAAAGAAATAAAGAAATAACAATAATATAATAACTGTTGTTTAAATGTCCACTGCGTGAATATTTGACAATGTCTGCAAGTAGAGTGAAGTGTTACAGCTTTATGTAATTTTAATTTTTGGACATTTAATTACAAAAAAATAAACCAAGACTATAATAATTATTAAACCTCTGCTTCAATAACAAAATTTGTCACTTCCATGTTGACTGAGTGAATATTTGACAATGTCTGCAAGTAGAGTGAAGTGTTACAGCTATATCTATAGACAATCGACTAACCCCAGTACAACATGTACATCACTTCAGCTCGAGCTAGAACAAATGAAGACCAAGTTGGAGAAGCTGGAGAAAGAGAGGAATGATCTCAAACAACAGGCAGACAAACTCGAGAACAGGGTAAGTCGAAGTGAATTAGAATTCAAAAATAAAGGTGAAGATTTTATGTAACTAGCTTAACAAACTTTCAATCTTAGAAAAAACATTGGACCAGTTTCATCAAAATATTTAAGACGTATTTTTGTCTTACCAATGGCTTAAGACTTATTACATGTTAAAAACAGAAGTCGCATACCACCCTTTCCTTAAAGACCTAGGTTTTGCGATTTTTGTTTTAAGCGTTTCGTAAGACATCAGTAAGTTAAAAATATTTCTTAAATGCTTTGATGAAACAACCCCTCCCTGGTAACATACGCAACACCACATCCAGATTACATCCAGAGCACATCCAAAAAGGTCACTTGTACATCATGTCTTTGGACTTGATGAAGACATGGAGATGCATGTGACTGAGCCTTATGTGGTTGTGTTGTAAGCTTAACCTGTAACACGGTGAGGATTGTGCATAATGGGATGAATAACGAATACCGAGTATACGGACAAAATTTGCCTCGCTTCGGGTAAGAAATTGTGCAATAATTTTCTTATTTCTGCTCCAATTTTCAAGCGGTTTGTTGCATGTACCCCGCATTAGTGAGCTCTTTCCTCGGATATATGACTTGTTTGTAGAATCTTTGTACTTTGTCCAAAAATTGATCCCAACCGACCAGAAAAACGACAAAAAATTCAGGTCCTTTTTCTAGTCGGTTGGGATCGGTTTTTGAGAAAAGTACAGGGAAGTTCCAGATAAATAATACATCTGAGTAAAGGGCTCAGTAAGACGGAGTATATGCAACAAACCGCATGAAAATTGACGCAGAAATAAGAAAGTTATTGTACAACTTCTTACCTGAAGCGTGGTTAATTTGGCCGTAGTCGTTACCATTTCGCTTTCTGGTCGGTTGGGACAATATTTCGTTTAAAGTATCATGAGTTATCTAATATGTCATACATTCGATGAAAGAGCTCGATAAGGCGGAGTACATGCAGCAAACCGCTTGAAAATTGATACAGAAATAACAGAGTTATTGCAAAATGTCTTACCTGAAGCGAGGCGAGTTGGCATCAAATTTTGTGCAAAAAATAGACTGAGTAACCGTTATGTTTTGATAAACCGTCGGTGTTGTTATAACATCTCGTAACTACTGTTTGATTCAAGCCGTAGTTACGAGATTTTATAACAACACCAACGAAATACTATTTATTTGTCCGAAATTACGTCACGTTTTACTTGATAAAATCGTTCCCTATTGTCGGTAGTCGTTATCCATCCCATCATGCACAATCCCCACCGTGTGTAAAAAAGGAAGGAAAATAGATCATTCTATAACATAAATATGCCTCAGTAGACTTTTCCAATATGGAGTTACACTTAAATTTTATCTGGGCTTATTTCTAACGAGGAAATATTTTATTTTCAGCATTGTTGCCTTTTCGTTGTTGAGAAAAATAGAATTATGGAAGTTTTCACACTCTAAAACAGTGTTCTGCCAAGGATTTTGAAAGGATGAGACAAATGTCTCACTGACCCTAAAAAGTTTGAGACATTTCTGAAAATAAGGGGACATTCATTAAATTACCATCAATGGAATAGAAAAAAAAGATATAAAATTAATTACCTAGAATTTACTAAAGCTAGTTTATGGGAAAGACAGTGGTAGGTGATGAGCATCGGATTGTCCCCGAGCATAGGGACCGCTGAGCATATATCCTTTTACACCTTTACCAGAGCTGGTCATTACTTTGGCTCGCTAAACCCATTACAATGGATGTGTTAATCTTCGTCTTTTCATGTCATAAAACGTTTTTCCTTGTCAGCCGTAATCAGTTCTCTTGAAAATGTCGGATGGGGGCAGTTTTCCGTGTTTCGGTAGCACTATCGGGGGCCGCCATATCGGTAGATGTAGAGGGTTCAGGCTTAGTTACGGCGTGATTGGCGATGGAGAAATCAGTCCTTCCTTTTCCAAATAACTTAGAATTGTTCGGGGCTTTTTTGCCGAAGGTTCTGACATTTTGTTTACGCAAATACGGTCGACGAAAAGAGGAACGAATGACTAGATTTTTCTCGATAATGGCCTGATATCGCACACCTGATGGTCTGGCATCCAATCAGAATCGAGTAAAATATAACAGTGTCGCCGTGAAAATCACTTTCAATAATAAAATTCACTTGATTGCCCCCCATAATTTATGATTTTTTACTGTGGGACAGAATTCGCTATGGACATAATTTTTTGGCGACATTTTCATTTTTTGGCGAGAAAATCGCAAATACGCGGCCTTGGCAGAACACTGCTAAAAGAATTATGATAGCATGTTTTGAAGTAACTCCTTTTTATGCCCCCGTGTCGAAAGATCTGGGTCATTATGTTTTACTTGTAATCATCCATCTGTCCATCTGTCTGTCTGAAAACTTTACTTTTGCCTTTTCTCCAAAAGTGTTTGACATACAAAGCTGAAATTTAGTAGGTAACTTCCTTTCATGGGTATCTATCTGCTTCGTGCAATATGACCTTCCTCAAGGTCATCCCATAACCCTTATCAACCCTTTACACAAAAACTTAACATTTTAGAAAAACTTCTTTTTGGGGGCATTCACGTTTCGCAAACACATCTTGTTTACCAATGGTTTGATATAGGTTTATCTATGTGGGCGAGCAGCTGAAGGCTGGGTGAGGATATTTTGATATTACTGGTGTGAGAAATCCATGGTTAGTTGCTTGAGCCACCGCGATATAACCGTAGGAGTTTAAAGAGCCATTAAACCCCAATCAATCATTTATAGCTTTAACACTTGGATTGTTGTCCCACAGGTTGTTGAGCTGACAGCAGACCTAGCAGAAGAGAACACAACAGCCACACAGGCCTCTGAGATGTTGGAGACGGAGAGTGCTGAAAGAATGAGGTTGGAAAAGGAGCTCAAAGATATCACTGTAAGTATGATAAACTTTGTACAAGTAAATTATATGCTGATTGTCAGCAGTCGGAATGTCTGTGAAAAATGTCTAGTGCTTTGCCAGGCCTTGTATTGCCCGATACATAACTCTGGAAGGGTCTTTTTATTCTTCCAAAACATGATTAAAATTAGACCTCTGGTAAATCATGAGCTAATCATGCTAAGTCTAGATCTAAATTACAACTTATCATTTGCTTTACCTGTGGATAAATAAGCTATATGATCATGCTTTTCAGGGAAAGTACAATGCCTTGCGTAGAAACCATGAGAAGCTAGAAATGGAGACAATGCAGCTGAAGTTATGGCAGGCAGAAACAGTGGATGGAGATTTAGAAGAGGATGAAGTTGATGGTAGGTTGTTATAGGTCTTCATTATGATTCAGTTATGATTCAGTTACCTTTTGTAGATGTTTTGGAACTCCTGTGCAGACTGATCTTGATCCAAAATGCCTGTGGCCCCGGCCATAACACAGTTGGTAGCCCATCAGACTCTCAATCATGATGTCCTGGGTTTGATCCAATGGATTGATGAATCCATGGTTAGGTGCTCCGAACCCCAATCAATCAAGCAGACATTTTGGATCAAGGTCAGATTGCAGTAGATGGGGAGTTAGAAGTTGATTGTAGGTATTTCTTGATCAAGGTTTGTACTTTTATGCAGACTTTATCAATCAATCAGTCTGCACACAGCTAATGCTGTGTTAGTTATGACTCAGACTGGCAGAGACCATTGATGGCAAATTAGAAGTTGATGTAGGGCTTTTAGCTGGCCTGGGACACAAGTCTGGGAAGAGCTATTGTCAAACCCTATGATGTTGGAATCAGGGTCAAAAAAACTTACCTGGCCCATATCTTAAGCCTTATTAGAGATACAGCCATACCTCTAACCAAGACATCTAGATCTAATTTCAAACCATGACTTAAGACTTTGTCACTTTGACCTTGGAGTTTGACCCACTTTTTGACCGTTTGACTTTAGCTTGGGTTATATCTTATGTCCTGTTAAAGATACAGACTTGATACTTTACTTATAGATTTCTGTTTCCAAAATCTTTCAATTGGCACCTCGAACTTTGATCTTGTGACCTTGGATACCTCTCACCAATACCTTTCATTTTATGACCATTGGCCTTGCCTTTTTGACCTCATTCGTTATATTTGTTTCCTTTTAGGTGGTATATACAAAGAGAGATATGACAAGTTAAGAAAGGAACTCCAGTATACCAAAAAACAGCTTCAACAGCAACATGACGAAGAAATGGACCAGGAACACAACGCAAAGAAACAAGTCGAGAAACGGGTAAGTTGTCACTGGGACAGGGCTAAAATTAGTTACTTCTCATTTCCACACAGTGACGGTCTTTGACACCACACATGATACTTGCTTTGGAAAACTAAATGGTAAATGAATAAATTGCTTGTGACAAGCAATGTCTTCATCTCCAACAATGTTTTCTACACAGAAACACAAAAAATACCTGTTTTTATGCACTTGAAATTGTTGTGTGCAACATCTTTGAATTTGGAATGGTCTAAAATTTTGCTGTCTGGTAATGGGCTAGTCTGTAGTACTGGTCTGTATAAATTTCAGCATGACTAGCTAAAAATGCCTGTTATAGAAAAGTTTGCCTTTGTCATACAATTGTGATATCGGAATGATACCCATAAACCATATTGAGTTAACATTTTTCAGGCTTTGTATTAATTATTTGACAGTTGAAAGTGAGGAATTTTTCCTCTTAGTAACTTATCCCTATAAATCAGATATGCCCAGGGATTTCGAATTCCCCTTAAAGATTCTATTCTTGTGTGAATCACAGTATGGCCACATTACGGATACTTTACCCTAAGTAGTCGTTAGATTTCTTGTCATTCCTCCAAAACTGATGGATCCTTTCATTAGCTCTATGGAGCTTTAGAAGATGCTGATAATGAAAGAAGGCAATTATCCCACACAGAGAAAAAAGACCAGAAAAGTTATCAGAAAAATGGCCCCTACTGGCATTTTCAGACCAACTTGCTGCAAAAATACTGTAATCTGGATCCATCATTTTCTCTTAGATTTGTTAAGGGTCATGAAGAAGCTATTAGAGAACAACATGGATCGTGATCAGCCTGTGTGTATACGCAGGCTGATTTGGATCCATGTTGTTCTCTGAAGCCTTACGGGTCCTTTTCCAGAACCTAGCTCATTTATTCTCACATTTTATTTTTAGCTCCATGAAGCTTTAGAAGATGCAGACGATGCAAGAAGACAGTTGTCCTCCGCCAAGAAAAAACACCAGAAAATCATGTCAGAAATGCAGGACTCCAAGTTACACCTAGAGGAACAAATGTCCAGAAATAATGATCTAGAGAGAAAACAAAGAAAGTAAGTTGTAGAGAAGATGCTGATGATTTTAATTTAAAACATAGTTTGTTGCTGTTGGGAAAGATTCTCATCTACTTTGTTTTGTAGTCAATTTTAAGTATAATAGCTATAGCTTAGGCTTTGATTGATTATTTAGTTAAGATGCCTTTGCCTGCTTTCATTTTTGGCTCTTTGTGTGTGTTGGGGGTGGGGGTGGGGGTCATAAATGATACTTCTTGGTGTCAATAGAATCTGCTGAGAATGAGTTAATATTTTTATTTCCACAATATTTTGATCACAATGACTACTTGTTATCAAGCCATTATGATATGCAATGACTCTCATATGACATGCTATAAATCTATGTAGGCAATGTGCAGTTTATACAAAGATTCGACTAAATGAGATTGTCACAAATGTGACCAAACAATGAAATGAGCCAGGATCTGGAAAAACGTCCCTTAAGGCTTTTGAGCCCAACATAGATCCAGATCAGCCTGCGCATACGCACAGTCTGATCAGGATCCATATTGTTCTCTAATAGCTTCTTCATGACCTGAAGTAACTTACAGAGAGAAGCATGGGTGCATATTGGACTGCATTTGACAACAGGTTGATCTTGAAAATCAATTTTTAAAAATGCTTTAACCCATTACTGTACAGTTACGCCTTTTGACTCCTTTACAAATAAGGGCTTGGGAAAACATTGTAGAAAATGAAGAAATTGCTTGTGACAAGCAATTCCTTCATTTCCCACAATATTATCTACCAAAAAAGTCCTAAAGATTTTAAATTTCATTCGCATGAAATTGTCGTCTGCAACATCTTTGAATTTGGACCACCCAAAATTTTTGCCGTTTGGGAAAGGGATAAGGGACGTTTTTCCAGATCCCGGCTCAAATGTGATTTCCTGTTCTGTAGGTTTGATACAGAGTTGAGCAATGCTCACAAAGAGGCTTCTTCAGAGAAAACCCAGAGAGAAAAGTTACAAAGGGAACGAGATGCACTTGTAGCAGAGAAATATGCATTGGAAAAAGAAGTCAATGTAAGTCTTTACTAAACATGCATATCATCTTTCTTTATGTTCTGTCTTTAACGCCACAAAGTTTGAATATGGCCACGGCCATGGCGCAGTTGGTCTCTCATCTGACTAATAGGTTCCGTGACCCTTTCCCTAAAATAATTCAGTAATAGATCTACTTTCTTGCACATCTTGTCTTTTTTAAACGTGTATGTTGGCCTATTTAGCAAAATATGATGCTCTGGGTTCGATACCCAGCTTCGGCAAATGCCCTTTTTGACAAAAATTTCACCCATCAATGGTTTGATATTGTGAACCTATGTGGGGGAGCAGCTTGAGGCTCAGTCAGGGTTTTGTGGTAGTACTGGTGAGAGAAATACCTGGAATTCATGGTTAGGTGCTCTAGTCAACGCGATATGACCACAGTAGTTGAAGACGGCGTAAAACCCTAATAAACCAAAGTTAACCCATTACCAGATGACAAAATTTTGGACTGAACCAAATTCAAAGATTTTGCAGACAACATTTTAAAATCAATAAAATCTTAAATACTTTGGTCTTTCTGGTTAGAAAACATTGTTGGAAATGGAAGAAATTGCTTGTCACAAGCAATTTCTTCATTTTCCACAATGTTTTCAAAAGCCATTGTGTTAGAGAGCGTCAATAAGCGTCACTGAGTTGTAATGGTTTAATTAAATAGGTTGGTTGGTCAGTCTATCAATCTATACACAGTAATTGAAATCTGGATAGAAATATATTGATTATAGGAGGCCAGAATTTTACAAGCATGTCAGGCTTGTTACTACAAATATTTTACAAGCTGGAATTTTTATCACCTTTAACCCATTACCAAACAACAAAATTTCAGACTGTTCCAAATTCAAAAATGTTGCATACAACAATTTCAAGTGAACAAAATTTAACATTTTTTAGTCTTTCTTGGTAAAAACATTGTGGAAAATTAAGAAATTGCTTGTCACAAGCAATTTCTTCATTTTCCACAATGCTTTCCAAAGCCTTTATTTTGTGGGCGTCCAAAAGTGTCAATGGGTGGGAAAGGGTTAAGGCAAATATTGTAGTAAGTAATAAAAATTGTATTAAAACTTTAATTTTCCATTGTTTGCAGAGATTGAAGGGAGATGTAGAATCGCAGGATGCCAAGTATGAAAGATTACAGCGAGAGCTCGGTGACACACTAACAGCCTCAGGGATGAAAGACGAAAACGAGATAGCAAATCTAAAGAAGACCAAAGCAGAGCTGGAAACCAAAGTTTTAGATCAAGAGGAAGAGCTCGATGATCAGGCTGGACAGATTCAGCAATTAGAACAGGTCAGTGTTTAAACCATTCCCATGTAATGAGACTTTTTGACACCCCACAAGATAAATGTTTTGGAAAACATTGTGGAAAATGAAGAAACTGCTTGTGTCAAGCAATTTATTCATTTCCCACAATGTTATCTAAACAGAAAGACCAAAAAAGCAAAATTTCATTCACTCGAAATTTTCGTCTGCATTATCTTTGAATTTTGGCCATTCTAAAATTTTGCCTTCTTGCAATGGGTTAAATCAAAAGTATACACTGGTCTAAGTTTTAAAGGAATATAATGATACAATAAATGTAACACAGGGGTCTCAGGTTTGATCCTCGCCTCTCCAGAGCTGGAAATCAAAGTTCTGGATTAGGAGGAGGAATTATGGATGATCAGCCTGGCCAAATTCAACAACTTGAATAGGTCAGTGTTTAACCCTTTCGTTTGCAGAATTATTTCCCAGAAATGACTTTTTCCCTATTTCCAAGCACTTCATGTATACAAATGCATAATAGATAGATTTTACTTGCAGAAAACCCATAAACCTATATATCATTGGAAGGTTATTCAATTTCAATATGATGAGTAACTGATAGAAAATTTGCATCTCATCAAAATCTCGACCTCTAGCCCCATGACCCCTGTCAGGCCCCCTGCCATGACCCCCGACCACCCCACCCATACGATTTGGGACTGGATTCGGTTTAGGGTTATCGGAATCACTATCGGGGTCACTATTCGAAGTCTCCGAAACATTTCTAATGTTCAAATCACCTTTTTACACAAAAAAAATCAGTGTAATCGCTATCATCATCGTCAAGCACTGATGATTCGCCAGACGTCTTCTGCAGAATATTGAACCCTCCTGGCCATCGTTACAGCTCATAAAACCCCCAAAACTGCGCTTTTCTTCACATTTTAGGAGAACAAAACATTATTGCGCAATATTTCAGCATGTATCTGGTGTCATAATAACTTTAACAGTGTAAAAATTGCTTTTAAAAGCCCATGCCCCCCCAAACAGTATAAGCGTTCCTGACCACGCTTTAAAGCGCTTGCAAACAAAAGGGTTGAATCTTTTCTTGACGACAAATGTATACACTGTTCTTGAATGAAACTTAAATTAGTTGTTGACTATGAAATAAATGTGTGTAATTTTCAATGTTTAGGCATGGAAGTTGTTGAGAGAAAAGGTCTTTCAATGTAATAACTGGCAACCCCATGCTATAGTCATGGGACATAATTGTTCATCCACCCTTAAGAAAATGTAATGTTGAAGTTATTTCCCCTCACAATTGTTCTAAAAATAAACATTATTGGAAATATATCATGCAACAAATAATGGTATCACATGATAGCTTTCCTTGTACTGATGACTTCATAACATGTTGATGATGTCATGGTTATTGGAAATGGAATAAAAATAGAACAAAAACATGGTTACCAAAATTAAAGGAATGAGAGATGGTTGTAGGAATTTTATTGTAGAATTTGATTTAGATTACCATTTGAAGTGTAAGTTGGCAGATGTGTTGAACATATCCTTACCTACAATTCAATTTATGCTTGTGATTTTTATGCAAGTAAAACATGTAGAAATGAATGCCCAAAGGGATAAAAAAATGTTTGTTTACAATTTGAGATTATGATTATGAAAGAATCTACAATACTGTGTAAAGCAAGTGAGAAACATTATGGAAATTGATTATAATTATCATGTTTCTTGATATATTTGTTTTCTTCAGGCTAAAGTAAGACTAGAGATGAACTTAGAGAAGAGTCGACAACAACATCTGAAGGAGATAGAAGAAAAAGAACAAGAAATGGAGGAGTTGAGATACTCAACACAGAAAAAGGTATGTGTATGAAGGATTAAGGGGGGTAGGGCAGCTTGAAGAAGTTTGCTTTAACCAATTACCAAACAGTGACACTTTTCATGCCATACAAAAAAGGTTTAGGAAAACATTGTGGAAAATGAAGAAATTGCTTGCGATTTCTTCATTTCCCTTAATGTTTTCTTTTCCAAAAGACCACAAAGGATTTTAAATTCCATTCACTTGAAATTTTGAGATAATCAACACAGAAAAAGGTTAACATTTACACCAATATTGTTCAGGGCTAGTAATGGAAAATAGGCTTTCTAGGAAATACATTAGATCCATAAATCTCTAAGTGGAGAAGCTTTGACTAACATTGAGGTAAAACAAACAACTAAAAATCTAAATGCTGTTACGATGGACATTCCATGTATTACCTATTAATATATGAGTGAAAACTGCAGAATAACCTGTACTTTGGGATTAAACTTTTGCGGATTTTATTGTATCCTTGACCACAGATGTAGCAGAGTTAAAGTCCCTACCGAGGCAAAAAGCTGTATGGCTAGTGTTAATTCAAAACCTTGTAACTCCAGCTTTAATCAAGTTGGAGTAACCGTTTCCCAAACAAGACCTGGCTTTGACTTCCCTTATAGAAATGGCTTGGGAAAACATTGAAACAAAAGAAGAAACTGCTGATAACCAGCAGTTTCTCCTTTTGTTTCAATATTTTCTTTGCCATATTTTACTTAAATCCTATCTGTAATGACATCATTTTTAGCTCGACTTTTCGAAGAAAATGAGAGCTTATACTGTCACCCGGGCGTCGGCGTTGGCGTCGGAGTTGCAACAAAGGTTTAAGTTTTTTCAATCATCAATAACTTCCATACTATCAAAGGGATTAAACCCAAACTTGGAATACTTATTCACCATCACACCCTCTACCTTACTATCAGGGCCCATGACCCTGGCTCTACTATATTTGGAGTTATGCCCCCTTTATACTAAGCAACTTAGAAAGTCGAGTGCATTGTCTTCGGACAGCTCTTGTTGTCATTTGTGGCAGTTTTTGAAGTGGATCGTCCTAATATTTCGCCATTTGGAAAAGGGGTAACAAAGGTTTGCAATAACACTGACGATGTATAATACCATATTTTATTGCAGTTAAAACAGATGGAATCCCAAATAGAAGAAGAGTATGAAGAAAGAAAGATTCAGATGCAGAAAAATAGAGAACTAGATCAGCAACTTCAGGAATTCAAAAACCGGGCTTCTTTCAGAGATAAAGGTGAGATAGAAACTTACTTTGTTCTTGCCTTTATTGAGAATTTACTATCCAATTGGCTATAAAATTAATGCTATAGCAAATTGAAAATATGATGGCAATTTCTGTTTCCTTTAAGAATTGTGTAAAACATTTTACTAATAAAATCAATTTGTTTCAGCTAACCTGCAAGGAAGTGTGACTAGTGAAAATTTCATGGGATGATTATCATTTCTTGACAATTATAAGTTGATGAGATTTTTAAGAATCTTTGTATTTGGGCTAGAAAAAGTTGTTGAAAATGAAAAAAAATTGCTTGTTACAAGCAATTTTTAGCTCCACTGGCCGAAGACCAGCGGGCTATTGTCATGGCGTTGTGTCCGTCGTGCGTGCGTGCGTCCGTCCGTTAACTTTTTCTTTAAACATCTTCTCCTCTTATACCAGTGGGCCAATTTTGATCAAACTTGGCAGGAATGTTCCTTGGGTGACCCTTTTCAAAACTTGTTCGCGAATTTTTGATTCGTCAAATAATGTGGGCGTGGCAGGGCGGGGCTTATCAGAGAAATCATAAGAAAATTCTTTAAAAATCAACCATTGGGCCAATTTGAACCAAACCTGGCAGGATTGTGCCTTGAGTCATTCTTTTCAAAATTTGTTCACAAATTTTTACATTTGTCAAAAAATGTGGCCGTGGCAGGGAGAAAGGGGCTTATCAGACTTAAAGAAATAATAAGAAAATTCTTTAAAAATCAACCATTGGGCCAATTTGAACCAAACCTGGCAGGAATGTGCCTTGAGTCATTCTTTTCAAAATTTGTTCACAAATTTTTACATTTGTCAAAAAATGTGGCTGTGGCAGGGAGAAAGGGGCTTATCAGACTTAAATCATAAGAAAATTCTTTAAAAATCAACCATTGGGCCAATTTGAGCCAAACCTGTCAGGAATGTGCCTTGAGTCATTCTTTTCAAAATTTGTTCACAAATTTTTACATTTGTCAAAAAATGTGGCCGTGGCGGGGAGAAAGGGGCTTATCAAACTTAGAGAAATCATAAGAAAATTCTTTAAAAATCAACCATAGGGCCAATTTGAACCAGACTTTGCAGGAATGTTCTTTGAGTCTCTCTTTTTTAAAATTTGTTCACAAATTTTTATATTTGTCAAAAAAATGTGGCCTTGGCAGGGAGAAAGGGGCTTTTCAGACTTTAAGAAAATTCTTTATAAATCAACCATAAGGCCAATTTTAACCAGACTTTGCAAGAATGTTCTTTGAGTCTCTCTTCAAAATTTATTCACAAATATCAATATTTGGCTGCAGCTGTGTAAGGCTTACAAGAAATCATGGGATAATTCTTCCACTTTAACCAGTGGAGCGATTCAGGCCCTCCTGGGCCTCTTGTTTCATTTTCCACAATGTTTTCCTAATCATTTTTAGCTCGACTTTTTGAAGAAAATGAGAGCTTATACTGTCACCCGGGCGTTGGCGTTGGCGTTGGCGTCGGCGTTGCAACAAAGGTTAAAGATTTTTCAAACATCAATTACTTCCATACTATCAAAGGGATTCAACCCAAACTTGGAATACTTATTCACCATCACACCCTCTACCTTACTACCAGGGCCCATGACCCTGGCTCTACTATATTTGGAGTTATGCCCCCTTTATACTAAGCAACTTAGAAAGTGGAGCGCGTTGTCTTCGGACAGCTCTTGTTCTCTAAAAAAGCGTCACTTTGTGGTAATGGGTTAACATGCAAGCAGGTTTGATCAGTAATGATATCATGGGATGAGTATCTTTTTTCCCCACGTTTTCCTTACAAACACAAAATATGCATTTCAGATTCAGAGAAGAGATTAAAGAAGAGTCTACGTAAAACTAAAGCTTTGTTGAAAGATGCAGAAACAGTACTACAAAAACAGAAAAGTGGAGAGGGATCAAAGGCTGCTGTCAAACAGCTGAGAAATCAGGTAGAGTTCAACTTTCATCTGAATATATTATGTTTTCAGAATGTAACCTTTCCCTAAACAGTGACAGCTTTTGATGCATTTTTTAGCATTTATTAAAAAAGAGAAAAAAGCTTGGGAAAACAATGAAGCAAAAGGACAAAATGCTGATAACTAGCATTTTGTCCTTTCGCTTCAATCTTTTCTATGCTATAGTGTACAAAAACAGAAAAGCGGCTAGGGATCAAAGGCTGCTGTCAAACAGCTCAGAAATCAGGTAGAGTTAATTATTAAGCAAAGAGGATGATTATTACAAATTAAAAAGAACAACAAATAAAGTTATTGAAACTTCAGTATTTATGTTGGAGGAGCAACTGTCACAACTCTGGTGTCTTTAGCATCATCAATGTCAATTATTCAGACAAAGACGTTTCCAGGCGACAGATAAGAGGGGTTGACCGTTTTTCAAATTGCAATATTTCATTTATTGTTGATTAAACCCCATAATGTGGGTACTCATTTGAAATAATTCAAATGAGTACCCATAATATAGGGTTTGGAGTTGATATAACAAATTTAGAATACCTTGATCCCTCTTACTTGTTGATCACTTCTGTTTAACCTGGTCTATATCATAGGAACAATATGAGATAGAGCCTTCATATTACACACATGGATACCTCCTGTATAGAACTTACATAATTACATTTGGACCATGAACTTTTACCTCATGATATTGGCTTTATAACTAAATGTTAAAAATGTTAATCCATTCTGAATTAGGAACGCCTCTTGATATAAGTATAGAAAACCAGGATATTCTATATAAATTTTGACCTGTCACGCTAAAAGGGACCTTATGGGAAGTGTGTAAATATCGACCCTGGTCAGTCTACGCAGTCAGAGCAGCCAGACTAGAGCCGACACTTTTCACTTGTATGTAATTTTCTAAATACGGAATGTTGTCCCTATCTTACTATATGTTCATTTTTTGCATAGAGTATCTGGTTGACCTGTGCTGAGTCTGACAAGTTTAAAAAAAAGGTCCCTTTTTATATAGCGGGACGGGTCACAAATGAATTTTGTGCTCTACAATTACTTTTTTGCATTTTGGACTGGAAAGGGTTAATGAATCATGATAAATATATTTTCCAGCTTGAAGATGCAGAGTTTACTGCAGCAGCCTCTGTGAAGGCCAAAAAGACAATAGAAATAGAGCTGGCTGATCTCCAACAACAAATAGATGATCTCTTCAAGTCAAAACAAGAGGTAGGTTCTATTACTTCAAATTATTATTGATTGGTATTTAATGCTACTTTCAACTGCTATGGTTATATACTGGAGGCTGAAGCACCTAGCCATGGATTCCTGTCGTTTTTCTTGTGAGTACTACCACAACATCCTGACCATGCCAACAGCTGCTCGTCCACATAGGTTAACGATTATCAAACCATTTGTGAGAGACTATTTTGTCTGAAATGATATTTTGGACTTTATTAGTGAGTGTCTGATGCGCTACCAACAGGGCTGTAGCCACTTCCAAATTATGACTTATGGCCCAAACATGTTTCTTCTCTTATACATTCTATATAACTTAAAGTGGGATTTTAGATTCTTGGCACTTTTTGCTTCCAGATAAGCAGATTTTCCATGGGCACTTTTCATAAACAATTTAGCAATTTGATTGAAATCGTATCTGATGTTATCGTTATCTACATTAACATCTCAGGCAGCCGATAGGGGTCCTCCTCAATGACCTTTTCCTCTGACCAATGAAATAAACATTAATCACAGTTTAACGAAAACTACCCAATGATGACAACTCATTTTAGTGCAATTTCAATGATTTAACCCTTTCCAAACTAGGTCTAGTTTTGACAATCCTAAAAAATAATGCAAAACCAAAAGATTGCCCAACATTTACAGCTCCTGCCTAACATTCACATACGATACAATTGTCTAATTTCCAGGCTGAGAATAAGTACATGTCATTGATGCGTGAGAAGGCTGACATTCAGAACCAACTAGAAGAAAACGAAGAAGACCTGGCAGAGATTATGAAGAAATATAAAGCGGTCGTTCAACAACAGTCTGTCGACCAGATCACAATTAATGATCAATTACAACAAGTAGAAGAACTTATACAGGAACGAGATAAAGCAAGGGCTGAGGTGAGAGAAAAAAACATTCTTACATAACATGATCGGTATCTGGCTCATTTGTGAGCAAAGTTAGGGATAAGGGAGTATTTCTGGAGAGGACAGCTTGTTCCTTAAAATGTGAGGCGCATGTAGAAAACACTTAGGGAAAAGCAGAAAATGCTGAATTTTCAGCATTTTCTTCTTTTCCCTCAGTGTTTTCTGAAACTTTCTATGGTTAGGAGAGTTATATAAGAGGAAGACCTGGCAGAGATTATGAATAAATACAAAGCGGCCGTTCAACAACAATCTGTAGATCAGATCACAATTAATGATCAATTACAACAAGTAGAAGAACTTATACAGGAACGAGATAAAGCAAGGGCTGAGGTGAGAGGAAAAAAGAAAAAATGTTATTTTGTGAGAAAAAATAGCTATTGCAACAAAAAACATGCCAACATAAATCTCAATTCTTTGATAGAATAGGTAAAAAACTTAAAAGTTCATGACTCGCAATGACAGCATCTGTCTGATATGCCCTGTGGTTTTGAAACTTGTCAGGAAATGGATTGTAATTATCTAGAATGTCAAGCCATTGCAGTATACACCTTAATCCTTTCACGAACGAGACCTGGGGCCCGTTTTACTAACGATTGTTTGTTTGATTTTTGCATAATTACTTGTAACAACAGTCCTGATTGGCTCAGTCAGATTTCTCGTGCAATCAGATGTCTTGTTACACAGTTTACACAAAAACTTGATCGTAAGATGTTTAGTAATACTGGGTCTTGGTTCTGAGGTCTCTAGGAAAATAGGGTTGGGAAAAAACATTGAGGCAAAGAGGAAATGCTGATAAACAGCATTTTTATGCTCCCTGAAAAAATTTCGCGGGAGCATATAGTCGCCACGCTGTCCGTCTGTCTGTCTGTCCGTGTGTCCACAGCCAGATCTCAGCAACCCTTGGACCAAATTCAATGAAACTTCACATGTGAACTCCCTGGGATAATACCTAGGGACCGTTTACTCTGTTTCTCAATTTGAGGCTGCATCATGGAAAAAGGGGCCTTAGTGTAAAAATTAGTTTTTCTCTAATTTCTCTTCATCTAGTGGGCAGAATTTAATGAAATTTTGTAGTTATGTAATAAATAGGATGTTCTAGACCATATTCTATAAATAATGTGTGTATAAAAAAGCTGTCGTGGGAAAAGGGGGCTTAATGTATGATAGTTTTTATTTTGTGACAAACACTTATTCGGGGAGCATAATCCGTCTATGACGGCTCTTGTATCCTTTTGTTTCAATATTTTCTTTCCTATATTGGTTAAAAAAAAACTTTCCTGTACAAATGTTTTGCCAACTGCTGCAGCTTTCATTTTGGGCCATCCTAAATTATTGCCATTTGGAAAAGGGTTAAAAAAATCATATCATTTAAATTCTTTTTACAGGCTAGTGAGTTGAGACAGAAAGTACAGTCCATGGAAGAAAACAGTGTAGATAAAACAGTGGTACAAAGATTAGAGAATAGAGTTAGAGAGTTAGAGACCAAACTGGATTTTGAAGTCTCGAATAAACACAGATTAGAGGTAATCAATCTATAATTGAGTAATCATGATTTTTCCTTTCTCTTAAATGCATTTTTATATCCTGCTTCCCTGAAAACAAAGTTTAGTGAGGGGGTGCACTGGAATCAGCCTGTCTTGTGGTTAGTCTGTCTTCGAAATCTGGGCCCGTATTCACCAACAAATTCTAAATTTTAGAATTAGACTTTGTCTAAATTCTAAATTCTTTACTCAGCCAAGAAAGTTCTAAATTCCTTATTCATCAACGCAATTTAGAACTGTCTTGATTTAGAACAGTTTGTACGCGATGTAAGTGGCCACAATCCTGCGCTGGTTTCCGGATTTTGATAGAGCGTAGGCAAATTATGCAACCAGCATCATGGTCTGTATATTTTGAGAATCGAAACGTAGTAGACACCCTTCAACTTCTATAAGGGTATGTTGGATCAAAGCCGATGCGAAGGGACGGCGTTGATCCAAACGGAACGAACGAAAGGACAGACTGTTTGACAATCGGCAAGCACTGTCGGCCTATTAATTTTGACCCTTTTTTATACTGTTGAATTATCGATGATTAATCATTAGTGCATCGTGTCCCATCTTAATTAATATATATTGCATATCAAACAATATCTTAATAGATCTAGATCGATTAAATATTTATTGGACCTGAGTAAAATTCTGCATCCTAACTAAAGTGTGCAACAACTCAGTTTGATATTTACCCCCATAACATATGGTAAATGTCTGTGAATCACAAAATGAGAAATAAACCATGCCATAATTAAACCCATTATTAAAGATTGTTTTTGAGAGCGCTTCCTTACAAGTAGACATAAAATTCCCCACTTTAGGCCCCTCGATTAATGATCTAAATATAGACCCAATGTCAAGTTCAAAGCTTTTTGTGACGTAGGACACACAATCTATGACCTTTTGATTTCTCTGGAGATGGAATGTTTACAGAACGACAAACCGGGAGGATTTTAATTCTGTGGATTTTGGAGGGATAGAGATCATCCAGAAAGTGGTTATTCATCTTATTTCAAGAAAATGGTATGCCTTGTGATACGTCAGGGTACCGTTGGTTTGAAATTTGCCATTTGGCCACGATCATGATTCACCAATTTCATCACTCGTCTTGTTCAAGTTGTTGGAGACTGTTTGAAAACACGGAAAATTGACGACCCCGATAAAAATTAAACAGGGCTAAGATCCAGACTTAGGGAAGTTGCAGTTAGAGGGAACAAGAGACCAAAGAATATTATGGTATGTGCTCATGATCGTGTTAAATTTGCTACTTTTTTCCTCCGTTTCAAGTTAACTCTGTTGAAGACTGTTCTTTGTTCTTTGACCCTTCCTATCCAAATCCACACTCGCACTTGTACAAAAAACACCGTTCAAGGTTCAAAGCTAGTCGTAGAGTTGAGTTGCATTCCTTGTTGTTTTAGCTGATTTTTCTGTGACAATATTTGCTAAACGAAATATAGGCTAGTTTGTTTTGCACATGACAAGTGAAATATTTTATTTACTTTTAGAATGGCACTTTTCTCACCGGCTAAACTTTTGAGGTCGAGTTACACGATTTGCGCATTCAAATATCTCAATCTCGTCGAATTTTTGTATAAGATTAAGTTTCAAATGGACTATTGTTTTGTTTAAGGATTCCTTTGTCGATTTTAAGCATGTTACAAGCCTTGAAGCGGTGAGCGGCGGCCATTTTTTTACCAATGAAACGTACTTTAGCACGGCAGGTGGTAGACTTGGAATTCTAAAGAATTTTCTAAAGATTTAGATTTAGAACGCGTTGGTCAATACGTACTTTAGAATTAGACTCCCAATTAAGCAAAATCTTTAGATTTAGTCTAATTATAAAATTTAGAATGAGTTGGTGAATACGGGCCCTGGTCCTTGCAAACCTTGTAGTCCCCCTCTGATTTGCTTCATTCTTGACAGAAGTCTTCATTAGGACCTCTAGATGTTCAAAAAACAAATTTTGCTGAATTCAATAAAACATATTGTTTATTTGTCAAAGTTTTTTGTCCTGATTTGATTACCAAAGAAAATTGTTTGCCTGGGCAATTCTAACAGATTTGGTCCAATTTGTTTCATACTTAGGAACATCAAAAGCATGGCTTGCTTGGGAAAGGTTTAATTCATCCATTTCTTTTCTAACAGGTACAAGTAAACAGAATGAAGGAGCAACTTGACAGATTGACGGAAGAGAAAGATTCAGCCATGGCATCTAAATCATCTACAGAAGAAACACATAAGAAAACACAGAGACAATTACGAGATTTACGCGAAGAATTTTCAGACGTACAGAAGAAAGAATTAGAGTTTGGACAGAAATCAAAAGAACAAGTGAGTTAGAATAAGTTTGCTTTTACTGTGGTGGAAGTCTTTGCAAGCTCTTCATACCCTTGCTTGGGGATTAACCATTTCCCAAGCAAGACCTGGATTTGACTCTGCTAATAGGGAATGCTTGAGAAAGCATTTAGGCAAAACAAGATATTGTTGATAAAAAGCATTTTCTCCCTTTTCTGTTGAATTTTCTGTATTGATATGTACACTTAATCCTATCCTGTACCAAGATCCATTTGTTCTCAGAATCAGCATTCAAGTTTGGACATTTCATGCAGTCTTTTGCTGTTTAAAATACACAAATAAACAAAACCTTGCTGTTACAGAGCATTGATGTAACACCAACCTTTCAGGCTTTCTGCAATAAATGCAATAATTATGATTTATGGGCTGTCTTACCTTGTTCTACACTGCTTGCTTTAATTCAGCGTTACAACAGTTAATCATTGATTACTCAACAAAAGTTTTGAAATGTTAAAGAAAGAATGTGTTTCCAATTTTCTTTTGGGCCGCGGCCTTAGCGCAGTTGGTAGCGTATCTGACCCTCATTCGAGAGGTCCCGGGTTCGATACCCGGCCGTGGCTAATACCCTTTCTGACAAAATTGTCACCCACCAATGGGTTTGAAATCGTTAACCTAAGTGGGCGAGCAGCTGGAGGCTCTGTAAGGGTGTTGTGGTAGTACTGGTTTGAGAAACAACAGGAATCCATGGTTAGGTGCTCCAGCCGCCGCGATATGACCCTGGTAGTTGAAAACGGCGTAAAACCCCAATAAACTCAAACTCCAATTTTCTTTTGCAGGAAACCAGAGTGAATGAGTTAAAAGCTGACTATGGAAAGAGTCAGTCTGATCTTAAACTAGCATTTTAACGTATACCATAGTGTAAAGCAGCCTTCTCTGGGTATTTTAACCCTTTCAAGCAGATCCTTGAATATTCTAGAAACTTTTGCATGTAACATAAAACATGATCAGCTTACACCTATGTGCAGTCTGATCTTGTTCTTTACTGCCTGCTTTAATTATGTTAACAAAGGTTATGCATTGTTTTCTTTAACCCAACCACACAGTGACTCCTTTTGACCCCCCCACAAGTTAATGGCTTTGGAAAACATCGTGGAAAATGAAGAAATTGCTTGTGACAAGCAATTTCTTCACTTCCCACAATGTTTTCTATGTAAAAAGACCAAAAGTTGTAAAATTTTATTCACTTGAAAATGTTGTCTGCATCATCTTTGAATTTGGACAAGTCCAAAATTTTGTTGTTTGGTAATGGGTTAAGTTTGAAATGGAAATTTTAATTTTCTGTTGCAGGAAACAAGAGTGAACGAATTAGAGGCTGATTATGAACAGAGTCAGTCTGATCTGAAACTAGCATTTAAACGTATATCCGACCTTCAGGCAGCTCTAGAAGATGGAGTCGATAGCGAGGATGACCTTTCTGACAGGTGAGCTGGTTTATCTCTTCCAAAACAAGACCTGGTTTTGATGTCACTGATAGAAATGGCTTTGAAAACACTGAGGCAAAAGAAGAAATTGCTGAAGATCAGCAATTTCTCCTTTTGCCTCTATGTTTTCTTTACTATAACATACATATACGTATAATCTGACCTTCAGGCAGCTCTAGAAGATGGAGTGGATAGCGATGATGACCTTTCTGACAGGTGAGCAGGTTTAACTCTTCCAAAACAAGATGTGAGGCGCATTATGTAGCTCAATGGGAGGCGTCATTACCCTATACTTCTTGCGGAACTCCTTGGTCACCTCTAGAAACAATATAAGTTGTTCTGAATTCTCCATAATTTATAAGTCATGGTGTTCTGAATGCTCCATACTTTATACAAATGACATCATCATGACGTCATTTGTATAAGGCATGGAGCATTTGGATCACCGGGATCAAAATCTCAGTCTTAACAATGCTGTATCTAAAATATCTCAAAGAAATCTTGAAAAATCTTGCTTTAAAGAACGCTCCTCTAGAATTGATGTCCTTAATAGAAATAAGGAAATTAGGAAGAATTTGGAAAATGCTGAAAACCAGTGGTTTAAAAGTTGCTGATAGAAAAAGGCTTGTGGAAAATACTGAAGCACAAGAAGAAAATGCAGATTTTTATGCCCACGTATCAAAAGATTGGGGGCATATTGTTTTACTCTTGTCTGTCTGTCTGTCTGAAAAGTTAATATTTGCCTTTTCTCCAAAAGTATATGACATAGATCTACAAAGCTCAAATTTGGTATGTAACATTCTTTAACCCTTTCCTAAACAAGATCAGGCCCCGGTTTCTCAAAAAAACTTAAGTATATTCTCACGAGAATATGCTCAACTTCAAAGGGATACTCTCCAACGTTGAAGGGTATTCGATTGAAGTTCACATGGATTTTGTGCGATTTGAGCATGGTGCTCAGATTTGAGCATGAGAACGTACTTAAGTTTTTTCGAGAAACCTGGGCCAGGTTTTGACGTTCCTAACAGAAAAGGCTTGGGAAAACATTGAAACTGAAGAAGAAACTGCTAATAACCGGCAGTTTCTTCTTTTGTCTCAATATTTTCTGTGCCATATTTTACACAACTCCTATCTTTAGTAACATCCATTTTGTCATTTGTGGCAGTTTTTGAAGTGGATCACCCTAAAATTTTGTCGTTTGGGAAAGGGTTAAATGATATCTGTCTGTTCCATGCAATATGACCTTCCTCAAGGTCATCTGTTAACCCTTATCAACACTTTATATAAAAACTTAACATTTAACAAAAATGGCCATTTCGGGGGCATTTATGTTTCACAAACACATCTTGTTTAATCAGCATTTTCGGCTGCGTCCATATTTTCTGTGCCTTGATTTACACAAATTTAACCATGTCCCAAACTAAACCTGGCTTTGGCATCCCCAATAGAAAGAGGATTGGAGAAAACATTTAGGCAAAAGGGTTAAAAAAAAAAAGCCTGTATTGCATATTTAGGGCCATGGTAATTTGCTGGACTTTTGGTCTAGCGGTAACTAAGTTTGATTCCCATTTTCAGGATTATGGCAATTATCTCTTACCTTTAGATATGACATTGTCAATCATAAGCATGATACAGTTCAGACTGTGTTTGTTATGATCTCAGTTATGCATTTTTCATGCTTTTATGCTGCCATTTTTGCTATTTTCCTTATGTTGTTTTGTGACAAGGTAGAAATACATATTTGAAAGGTTTTTTTTATTTTTCTACTGATCTCTGAGATTCATTTAGCTGTTAGTGTGGTTGTCTTGCAATTAAATCATTCTTTAGCTGACGGAATAACAGATTATTGGTTATAAAGGCAATCTTTATTCATTTCAAGTCCAAACCCTTTATTGTTGATACTCATTTAAGGAGACAATTCATAGATAAGATTTGACAAACATTAATTGGTACATTACATTTTGAAAAGCCATTATCAACCTTTAGTATTTCTATATATACGAGGGGTGTTCATTAAAGATTTCCCCTGACCTACTTCCAATAAACCGAGAGATTTGAAACTTGGCACAAACATTAATCTTTCTTTATATGGCCTATAGCCAGAGAGACACACTTCTTCCTTTGTTTAATGCAGTTTTGTAGACCTCCTCTGTAGAATACCGTAGTATGTGCCCGAAACCTTACATTGACTTGATTGTGGCATCACCAATGACAGACTGTGGGCGCCCAGGAATCATACTGTTTCCACAGATTATTGTCCGCGCTTGAACTAAGTTTGCCACTGTTTGACAACGTCATATGATGGGACATCATCCCCACAAACTTCTTTTATCTCATCAAATGCCTCCTTGGGAGTGTGACCTTTCAAATACAGGAATCTGATGACTGCTTGCTCTATCACTCTACCTTACTTAACTTCAGCACACGGAAATGAGAAACAAATTACATTTCAGAGCTGCAAATTTTCATGTGACTTATAGAGGTATACGGTAATGTATGTGGTAAATTTCAACTTCCTACCTCAACCGAAAGTAGGTCAGGGGAAATCTTTAATGAACGCCCCTCGTATATGATTTGACAAGATTTAACATTAATCTATCTATTTGAATTAAAAGCTCTTTTAGATATGAAAATGCATGTTGTTGTAAGATATACATAACATTGCTAAATATCATAATTATAATTGTGATGTTTTTAACATTTTGATGTTTTTATAACAACAATAACATTGTGAATACGATTTAAAGATAGATAAAACTTGGGTAGAATTGCATCATATGGAATATTTGTAATCATTTCCTAAATGCCCAATAATTGACTGCTCATATTTAAAACCTATTGCAGATGACAACCTATTGCAGAAATAACTAATGTCAAAAGAACAAAACATGTATGTTATAGCACATGAAAAATATCGAGGCAAAGGGAGAAAATGCTGATAATATGCATTTTCTTCTGTTGCCTATAACTTTTCAAGCCTTTTCTAGGACTTTTTGTGAAAGGGTTAATCATTACCAAAACTGTCCTATACCCTCTTGTTGTTTTGTAAAGCTAGTACTTAACCCCAGATAGAAGAGAAGTAATATTTCAAAGTTTGATAAAGAGGCAACTATCCATTTGTCTGTCTGCCTTATGTCCGGTGTGCAGTGACTTTGTACCCTTTCAAGTCACCAGACTCTTGTGTTGAATATAGGTACATCTGATCAATGCTATTTCTAGGACATTGGTGTCTCATAAATAAAAGCCTTTCCTACTGGGAATGTCAAAACCAGGTCTAGTTTGGGAAAGGGTTAATTTTATTTAAGATTTCTCTTCTATTTGTGTAATTGTTTGTATTTTGTGCTGTTTTGTAATTAATCCTCGTTGTTAATTTGTCAACCCCCCATTCTATGTTGTATTGTTCCAGTGATGGTTTGGATCATGACGACTCTGACTCCGACATTGACTCATTTTTAACCAATCATAAACGCTCACCCATCATTCATCGTCAGCGGAGCTACGAGAGCGGAACCAGATCGTCCTCACGTACAGGATCCATCTCGAGTCATGTGACCGATAACCCATCTAGTCCACGATTATCAAATAATATAGATATTAGTATGTATCTTAACAACGGTGATGTATAATTCCTATATTGACTACTATTTATAATTACACTCTCACCCAATCTTATCCCATCTTATTAGCTCTTTAGTTCTCTTGAATGTAATACAGAGGCTGCCATGAACAAATTTTTCACAAATTGCTCCGCAAGCCAAATGCCAGAAATGCGGTATTACACTTGAGGTATGTTGCAGACAGCCTCAAGTGTCGCGATTGACTCTAGCCTACAAAGAAGAGAGGGGCAGTACTGGTTTCATCATGTCTGTCTGTCCATCCATTGGTAGACCTTTACATTTCTGTGCTCTTACTGAAGAACAGTTTGACCTAGGACCATGAAACTTTACAACAATGTTGCTTTGACTACAGGAGTTTGTCCAAATTTTTTGTCACATAAATCAAAGGTCAAGGTCACACTTGAACTTTGTTTAACCCTTTACCAAACGGCAAAATTTTGAATGGTCCAAATTCAAAGATGATGCAGACGACATTTGCAGTGTGATAAAATTTTGAAATCATATGACTTTTTGAGTAGAAAAACACTGTGGGCATGAGGAAATTGCTCTTCACGAGCAATTTCTTCATGTCAGTGATATTTTCCAAAGTATTAATCTTGTGGGGTGTCAAAAGGCTTCATCTTATGGGAATGTGCTGGAACTAAAAAATGCTTGATCTAAGACTAAGTAACTTTACACAATTGTTTCCTTTCATTGTTATACCCCCCACAACGAAGTTATGGGGGGGTATACTGGAATCAGGTTGTCCGTCTGTCCGTCCGTCCGTGGACATAATCTTGTGTCCTCTTCTCCTCCCACAGTTTTTGACCAATTTTTCTGAAATTTTATCAGGATGTTTCCTATCATATGAAGTTGTGCACCTGCAATTTTCATCTTGATGCAGTCATTAGTTTTAGAGTTATGCCACTTTGAACTTTTTAATGAGGAAGGGGGGTGGGGGGGAGTAGTTAAAATTTACAATTTCGTTTTCGGTGTAATAACTCGAGAACCGTTTCACCTAGGATCATGAAACTTTACACAGGTGTTGCCCATGACCCAAGGAGGTGCCCTATTGTTTTGGGGTCACCAAGGTCAAAGGTCAAGGTCACAGTTGGACTTTGTTTAAAATCCGTTTCCATGCCCTAAGTCAAGAACCTTTTGACCGATAGCACTTTTTCAGTGACAAGGCTCTGGTGGGGGGTATTTGTCCGCTTTGTGACAGTTCTAGTTTCCATTGACCTTAGCACAGCAGGGAAAAGTTTTAGAAAATCAGCAATATTTTTGAAAAAAAAGAAACTGAAAGTGTTTGATTAACTTAAAGGACTCATGCTAGGTTGTTGAACATAGAGACATGTAAAAGATATATTCAAGAAATATCATGGAATTGTCAACCTGCATAGCTAGATCATTTCTGCCAAAGGGTATTTCAAATAAAGTTCATTTTGTCCTTCCTAACCTTTCCCAAACGGCCAAAATTTGGACTTTTCCAATTTAAAAGCTGTTTCAGAAACAAAATTGGTATAAATTCATATAGAAATTATGTATATTATGGCTCAGAAAATATTGAGGCAAAAGGAGAAACTGCTGGTTATCAGCAGTTTCTTCTTTTGCCTCAATGTTTTCCCAAACCATTTCTATTATGGTCGTCAAAACCAGGTCTTGTTTGGGAAAGGGTTAATGAAGTCTGTATATAATAACCATACCTGCACTTTATATTTATAGTAAGATTTATGGGAAACTGGACCTGGATAGATAGTGAAGAATTTAGTTCCAGCGCTAAAATTTCTTTCTCTTTGGCCCTAGATAATGAAATACACCACACAACAATGCAAAATCTGACTGTCCCCATGTTGCTCTTATCACTGAAGAACCTAGCATGTGCCCCTTTAAATGCCTAATTTTATGCTAAGCATATTCACTGGTATGTACAATAGTAAAGTGTGCAAAAATAGATATTTACAATGTGTGACCAATTTGAATTAGATTTAAAACAGAGAAGAGGTCATCAATAACTTTTTTACCATATAGATTTTAAAAGAACTGCTACACCCAACAAATGCCTGACACATATCTGCCTTCTCCGCTTTAAACCATTTTCAAATTGGGTCACATATTGATAGAAATATTGACTACTTTCTGCATTTGTTGTGTTATGGGGTTCCCCTTTCAGGGTGGCTAATCACGTGATACACATGTGGTAATCTCACACTGTTTGTTTACGAATTCCGTACGATAGAAGGTTTGTTTCATTGTTTTCCCTTGGTTTTTGGCCGATTTTAGAAATGACGTGTAGTGCAGAGTACCCGCATTTTGGTGCGCTTCAGTCTCCCTTTTAAATAATTGATCAAATACGCATAGTTTTCATGAAATATCCTTCAAATGTGTGTTTGAGTGATATGGTAGGAATCACACTTTTGGTATGTGAAATTCAAAAATAAGCTTTCCAGTGAATTTATTCAATCTAAGCCTGAGTTTTGCAGTATTGTGAATACATTTTGTCAAAAGAAGGAAGTTTTTCACGCAAAGGGGTTGTTTAAGTTTCGTTTTCGAGAGAAAATGATCTCGGAGAAAAATGATAAGAATCACACTCACGTCACTGTGTGATAGGAGTCACACTGGAAACTGAGATGGGAACCTGAGTTGCCTTTAATATATAGTTTTTAGATATATTAAAAGTCGTGGATAATGTTATAAAGTCTTTTAACACTTAATCATGTATTTGAAACAATAAGTACATCACAAATACAATGAAAAACTTTGACCAGATAAGTTAGTAAATTGAATAAATAAATAAATCTTTGAATGAATAAACAATAAAAACACACTTGTTAGAACTCTAAATTCAATATTTTCAACAAAGGATGAGTGTCAATAAGACCCTTTCTGTGACACAGCCGAATTTTTCTTCATTTTCGCTGTAGACATTTGACCAATAATATACTAACATTATGTTGGCAAAGTACTTGAACGGAGCCCTGGTTTGGAAGACACATTAAATAAAGGTGGGTGGGGTAACTCGCCCTCAAAACCATCAGGTGTTAATTGATTTCTTATACAGTTTAACTAACAATTATTACTTTTAAAACAAATGATGCATTGAAATACTTTAATACATATGTCGCTTTGAATACATGTCGTTTTAATTCAAGTGGGGCCATGTACAGGAGAAAAGGGGCAATAAACGTGGATATGTATTTTTATGATTTCTGAAAGGACTAACTTAACGAAAAAAAAAAAAAACACAACAGAATTCATCTCTCATTTTATTCAATTCATCTTTCTAATGGTGAATGAGGATAATATTACCACAATTTGTAATATAATTTTCAAAATGGCTTCAGTAGATTCTGGATTACTTGCCCTTGACTTCTTGATAAAAATGCCAAAAAGTACAAAAAAACAAAGTCCTGAATCATCTGTCTTTGGGCGTCAAAAATAGCTGGTTTGACATTGTTTGCTCTCTATCATCTATATTTATTCGCCATTCATGATGTAAATTAGATGTTGAAAAAATTTGATGTTGGTTACCATAAGATCTCGGATGATTTTAATTTTCCGTCTGATCGGGTAGAGAAGTGCTATCATCGACTTTGTTGTCACTCTTTTTTTTTATCAAATTCCAGGGCAGATAACTAAGCAAGTAATATCCTGAATAATATTGAAATTCAAACTTCTCCAAGATCTTATGGCCACTAACATTATGTCTATGTTACCTCTAGATTGGTCAATATCAATTTTGTGGCTGTTAGGGTGAAAAAAAACGAAAACGACAAAGGATGGGTTGCAACAAGGGTTAAAAAAATAGATTTTCTTTAAATTCTGTGAATTGATAGGGTAACAAAATAGCTTTAATTTGTATGTGTAAAAATTCTGATGAGGGCTTACTTTTGGAGATAATGGCTTTAACCCTTTCCCAAACAAGACCTGGTTTTGACGTCCCTAATTGAATAGGCTTGGGAAAACATTGAGGCAAAAGAAGAAACTGCTGATAACCAGCAGTTTCTCCTTGTGCCTCAATATTTTCTGTGCTATATTATACACAAATCTTATCTTTAAAAACATCAATTTGGTCGTTTCCGGCAGCTTTCAAATAGGAAAAGTCCAAATTTGGCCGTTTGGGAAAGGGTTAATGTGGGTGGGGTAAATTGACATGAGGAGCAAATTTTTACTTTGAATTTAAATAAATTTTTCTGTATAGATCATATCGAATTGAAATTTTGCATGTCCTTTCAATGTACTAAGGACAGAAGATTTGTGTAATCATTGACCATGTATATTAGTTTGATGTTTGTCTGTATTCGTCCTTCTGTAAATCTCAGATTTTGCTTATTTTTGATATACTTACTTTACGAAACTATCTCTACAGCTTTTACTTTTGTATGAAACGACATGATATTTTGTGAACATGATTCTATATAATGTAAATAAATATGTTTTAACTTTGGCTTAAATCCATAACAAAAAACCAAAGTTATTTGACCTAGACCTTCAAAGGTTATTCTAAAATATGAAATTTTAAGATTTTGAGCTAAAATTTATCATGAAAATTGGTATATGAAGTGAATTTAACCAAAACAGTTTATTTTCATAATAATCTAGTTGTAATTACATAGTTCAGTGGAAAATTCATGATTGATACTGACTTTTACGCAAATAGAAATGACTTTTGAAGGGACAAGAGGACAATTTCCTTTTCAATAGGCATTATTATTCTGTATGTCAAGGTCAAGGTTTTCTGTGAATTTGCATTTAACAAACTTAGAACAGCAAGAATATTATACCTGTGACTTTATTTATTGAAATATACTTTATAAGCCCATTTTTATATCACGATATAGCTAAAAATTATAACAAGTGTTTTTTTAGAATGACCTTTGAAGGTCAAGGTCAAATAACTTGAGTTCTATGCAATGCATTTAACCCAAAGTTAACACATATTTAGTTACATTATATAGAATCATGTTCACAAAATATCATTCTCTTTCATGCAAAAGTAAAAGCTGTAGAGATAGTTTCATAAAGTTGGTACATCAAAAATAAGCAAAATTTGAGATTGACAGAAGTTCGAATACAGAAAAACACCAAACCAATATACATAGTCAATGATTCCACAAATCTTCTGTCCTTAGTACATTGAAAGTACATGTAAAATTTCAATTCGATATGATCTATACAGAAAATGTTATTTAACTTCAAAGTAAAAATTTGCTCCTCGTGTCAATTTACCCCACCCACTTTGATAGCCATGATCTCCAAAGTAAGCCCTCGTCAGAATTATTACACATGCAAATTAAAGATATTATGTGACCCTATCAATTCACAGAATTTAAAGAAAATCTATTTTTTGAACCCTTGTTGCAACCAATCCTTTCTCAAAATGAAGGACAGATAAGTCCACAAGTTCTGTTCCAATTAAGATAAATTTTAAGTCAAGATTGTATTCAAAGTTTGTCTCGATTGGTCAATATTTCAACACAAGATGAAAACAGTGATATTGTCAAATTCAAGGTCAAATAACGCCCAACCTTCTTATCCAATCAAACTGAAAATCAAAGTTATTCGTGGTCTTATAGAAACCTACATCATGTTGAATTTTTATCTTCATCAATTAACAAATGTAGGCGCTAGAGTGTAACCAATGTCAAAACTAGCTATTTGTGATATTCAAAGGCAGGTACAGGACTTTCTAGTGCGATCCGACCCATAATCTCATTTGAGAACGTATGATAATACTTGTTTTGACAAAGCTTGATAAAGATTGGCTCATATTTGCGGATGCTATAGTGTAAACACAAAATGGACGGACAGACGACGTACAAAAATCGACCAAAATAGCTCACATTGAGTACTCCATGCTCAGGTGCACGTATAAAAGCGTTGCTTTGCTTTTTCTACTTCTATTTGATATTTTCATGTGGTTTCGAAAATGACAACAGTGACAACATTTAACGTATAATCTCCCTTATTTAGATAAACTTTTATATACCAACTACCAATCCGGATTTAAATAAATTCATGGTCATTTTTCAGTAATCATACCATCCAACACAGATCCATGACGACTCTTCCTGTTTCAAAAAGTAGCCTAGTACACCAAGCTATATTGTATATTATACAATGTAGCTTGGTATTAATAAGGTGTTTGAGTATTGAAGTCGGTCCATTATGAAATATCAGTGTTGGAACATGCAGTGTGACTCTTATCATACCGTGTGACGCCTATCTCTAACTTTCTTTTCCAGTTTTACTACCAATATCAACTCTGCTGCTTTTAATATTTTACGATCATTATCTCTGTAATGCATTTTGCATTTGTCACTATTATACGCGTGCTTTAGCATGTTTTGAAACAGCAAAATCACTCAAAACCAGCTTGGCTACACAAAAGTGTGACTCCAACCATACAACAAATGAAAACTCTTTTTCGAATATCAAGAAAATTGCACACCCCTACCTTAAAAGTCAAGCATCATAAACAAGAGCCATGTTGCCCGGGTACTCTGCACTTATTGTCATTTCTAAAATCGGCCAAAACCCACAGGAAAACAATAAAATATACCTTCTATCGTACGGAATCGGTAAACAAACAGTGTGAGATTACCACATGTGTATCACGTGATTAGCCACCCTGCCTTTGATTGTAGGGAAACATATTCACAATCATTTCCATAGACTTTACTGGAAAATTTCTTCATCATGATGATCTAAAAAGTATAATTTTATGTTTTTATTAATCAATATTACTGGAACATTCATTTGCATGAAGCGTGGTTTAACTTTTGTGTGTGATCTTCTTTCCAATGAACCCTGTTTAATGGAATGCTTTACTACCTAATTTTCAAAAAATCGTTGAATTTGATATGTATTACATTGTATCATATTAGTTATTTTTAGACCTGCAGAAACTATATTCAGACTGGTCCCATTCAGACTATACCAGATAAACTGGGATCTGAGCCGCGTTCTTTAGAGCGAGATTTCTTGAAATATCTTGAGAATTCTTAAGATGTTTAAGGATAAAGCGCTCTTTTGAGCAAGATTTTAAGACATTCACTGCCAGCCGCCATTGCTCTATACTTCTTTCGGAACCCCTCGGTAAATTCTGTAGAATGTATGTGGGAGAGAATTGGCCGAGTTGTTCCGAATGCTCCATGATCCATAAACCGCGGGGTTCCGAATGCTCCATACTTCATACAAATGATGTCATGATGACGTCATTTGTATGAAGTATGGAACATTCGGAACACTTCGCTTATAATTTCGGTCTCGAAGACGCTGTATCAAAAACATCTTAAGAAATCTTAAAAAATCTCGCTCTAAAGAACGCGCCTCTGGTTAAAGGGCCCTGGTGACATAAGAGAATGAAACAGATTAACCCTTTCCCAAACGACAGAATTGTAGAGAGATCCCCTTAAAAAACTGCCACAAATGACAAAATGTATGGTATTAAAGATAGGATTTGTGTAAAATATGGCACAGAAAATATTGAGACAAAAGGAGAAACTGTTGGTTATCAGCAGTTTCTTCTTTTGTCTCAATGTTTTCCCAAGCCAGTTCTAAAAGGGACGTCAAACCAGGTCTTGTTTGGGAAAGGGTTAAATACAGTCTGATCAGAATTTGCAAAGTTCTCTAGTAGCTGTCTAAATTGTGAGAGACAGGCATAGATCTTGATCGTGATCTATGTTGTTCTCAAATGTCAGAAAAGAATATTTCCAGGTCAAATGTATCACTAATTATTCAAACTAAAGAAGTGCATGTTCCAAAAGTATAACTTATACTATTTGACCATGCACTTCTTTGGTTTGAAAGTCAAGGTCATGTTTTAAGGTCAAGGTCACATTTGAAGGCCATTCTTATTTGAAAGTCAAGATCACATTTGAAGGTCAAACTTTTCTGTATTGCAGGTGAAGCATGATAGTTGGAGGGGATAGGGAATGAATTATTGCCAAATATCCGGGCTATGTGCAAACTATACCACGAGACCTACCCAGCAGATGTGTGCAGCCGTGTGTGTGCATCTGTCTGTCCGTACACAAACATTTGTTGGTGTGTCTGCGTCTGTCTGTAGACAAACAATTAATCATTGACAGAACAATCATGATGATAGAGAGATTTACTATGCTGAAAAAATAAATACAAATTCTGTATAGTAAATCCGTCTGTACACAAACATGCGTTGACAGATCAATCAGAATAGAGATGTGTTGTACTGAATTGTAAAGAACGAAGGACTTTTAAGATACCTACAAAATTTGTATAGTACATTTGTAAATTCCTCTGTATGTATGTCTGTACGCAATTGACAGAATAGATCAATCAAGATAGAAAGATGTGTTGTACTGAGTAAAGGACTTTCAAGATAAATTCAAATTCTGTATAGTACATCTTTCTGTCAGTATGGAATAAATCATTGACAGATCAATTAACCCATTACCAAACGACAAAATTTTGGACTTGTCCAAATTCAAAGATGCTGCAGACGACAATATGAATTGAATGAAATTTTGCATTCTTTAATCATTCTTTGTAGAAAAAATTGTGGGAAATGAAGAAATTGCTTGTTACAAGCAATTTCTTCATTTTCCACAATGTTTTTCAAAGCCATTATCATTTAGGGAGTCAAAAAGAGTCATTGTGTGGTAATGGGTTAAGACAGAGAGACAGACTTTAATAAATGACTTAAACCCATTACCATATAGTGATGCTTTTTGACACATGTTTAGAAAAATATTTGGTGAAACATTGTTGAAAATGAAGAAATTGGTTTTTAGGTCACCTGACCGAAGGTCATGGTGACCTATTGCGACCGTGTTTCGTCCGTCGTCGTGCGTCGTGCGTCGTGCGTTAACTTTTAACATTTTCGACTTCTTCTTGAGAACCATTGGACGGATTTCAACCAAACTTGGCAGGAGACATCCCCATGGTAAGCCGCTCCAGATTTGTACAAATCATGGAGTTACCTCCCTTTGGGGCCCCATAAGGGGCCAAAAAGGGGTAAAATAGGGTACATCTTAAAAAATCTTCTTCTCATGAACCGGCTGTTGGATTCGATTCACATTTGGTATTTAGAGTCTTTAGGGCAAGGACAACAAAGTTTGTACAAGAGAAAAAAATCCGTCCAGAAATGGCCGTGCTGGGGATGGGGGATGGGAGGGGGGGTCGAGTTATTAGTTAACTTAACATTTTCGACTTCTTTTTGAGAACCATTGGACAGATTACAACCAAACTTGGCAGGGAGCATCCCCATGAGAAGCCGCTTCAGATTTGTATGAATCATGGAGTTATCTCCCTTTGGGGCCCCATAAGGGGCCAGAAGGGGTTAATTAGGGTACATCTTAAAAAATCTTCTTCTCATGAACCAGCTGTTGGATTGGATTCACATTTGGTATTTAGAGTCTTTAGGGCAAGAACAACAAAGTTTGTACATGAGAAAAAAATCCGTCCAGAAATGGCCGTGCTGGGGAGGGGGGATGGGAGGGGGGGGGGGGGTGTTGCATTATTAGTTAACTTAACATTTTCGACTTCTTATTAAGAACCATTGGATGGATTTCAACCTAACTTGGCAGGAAGCATTCTAATAGGAAGCCGCTTCAGATTTTGTACAAATCATGGAGTTATCTCTCTTTGGGGTCCCATAAAGGGGGTAAATTGGGTACATCTTAAAAAATCTCCTACTCATGAACCAGCTGTTGCATTGGATACACATTTGGAAGTTAAAGTCTTTAGGGCAAGGACTATAAATTTTGTACAAGAGAAAAAAATCCGTCAATAAATGGCTGTGCTGGGGATGGGGGATGGGAGGGGTTCGTGTTATTACTTAACTTTGAACATTTTCTACTTCTTATGGAGAACCATTTGACAGATTTCTACCAAACTTGGCAGAAAGTATCCCAATGGGAAGCCGCTTCAGATATTTACAAATCATTGAGTTTTGGGGCCCCAAAAGGGAGTAAATACGGTACATATTAAGAAATGTTCTATTGTTGGATTTAATTTACATTCGGTATTTGAGTCTTTAAATAAGTTTGGACAAGAGAAAAAAAAACTGTCAAGAAATGATGGTACTGGGGGATAGCGCTGTTAGTTAATGTTTAACATTTTCCATAACTGTTTCTGCTCATTTGATTCAGGTGACCGATAAGGCCCTCTGGGCCTCTTGTTACAAGCAATTTGTTCATTTCCCAAAATGCGTCTGCCCAAAAAATCATAGAATTCCAAAATTTCATCAACTTAAAATTGTTGTCTGGAACTTCTTTGAATTTGGACAAATCTAAAATTTTGCCATCTGGTAATGGGTTAAAAAGAAGAATGGAAGAAAACATTTTGGGCAAAAAGTTTGTAATATATGCTTATGGTTAGTATTTTCTTCTTTTTCCTGAATGCTTTCTTTGTTTTGATGTTCTGGGCAATATTTTGCTTTTTCTTAAAATCAATTATTTTGTCAGCAACAGATCTAGAATTTGTTTGCTTGGGAAAATGTTAATTTCAAAGCACAATTTACTTCATTAACTATAAATGTACATGTACAATTTAGTGCTCTAATTCCAGTTGCATTCCTACTTATAATTTGGACTTTTCTTGCATAGCGCCTTATTCTAGAACTTAACTCTTTCCTAAACTAGCATAGTTATCAGTACTAGCATTGTTTTCCTGTGGAAATGGCGAACAAACCTTTTTTCTGTTAGCAATGTGCAAACCAGGGCTTGCTTGGGAAAGGGTTTAATTCAGAATAAGGGTCAGTTTAGGGCCATCTTAGACTTAAAAGAATGAAATCTGTGCATTTTAGGGTAATGACAAATGTATTGAAAGTGTATTTAATTCCTTTAAAGTATTCTTACAATAATTTTCCACTATATTCAATTCATTTGTTTTGTCCTAAATATGGTTTTTAGCCCAAATTGCCTAAAATTTCTTTTGAACCCTTTCCAAAGTAAGCCTTGACATTTATGTCCATAATCGAAAAGGTTTGGAAACATCGGAGCAAATGAGGACGATGCTGATAATCATCATTTCCTCCTTTTGTCTCAGTATGTTCTGTGATTTATTGCGCATTCTGTTGTCTACATCATCTTTCGATTTTCAACAGTGTAGATCTTCAGTTTTGGAAAGGGTTAAACGGCAAAAAATTAGGGAAGTCCAATTCGAAAGCTGCTGGAAATGACAAAATTGGTGTTGATAAAGATTGGATTTGTGTACAAAGTAACTCAGATAATATTGAGGCAAAAGGAGAAACTGCTGGTAATAAGCAGTTTCTTCTTTTGCCTCAATGTTTTCCCAAGCCTTTTCAATTAGGGACGTCAAAACCAGGTCTTGTTTGAGAAAGGGTTAATTAAGGTAAATGTTTCTTTGTGCCAAGCTACCAATTACTTACTCTCTTAAGAACAGAGCACATTCTCTCTTCATTCCATTATGATATAATGATGCTCTGTTCCCAAGGGGTCATTTCACGTCTAATCTCGGGGCCTTGGCGGGATTTCGGTATCCAATCGTTGGCTTTACACAACAAAACAATTTAAAAAGCTGATACAAACTTTCATTGGCTGACGCTTCAAATTACCGGCTTCAGCCAGAAATAGAAGCGACGTAATGTATACGTAATCAAACAAGATAAAACTGAATGATTTTGATTGGATAATTCAAATGTTACCGGCTTCAGCCAAAAATAGAAGCGACGTAATGTATACGTAATGATCATGCAAGATAAAGCTGAATGATTTTGATTCGATAATTCAAATGATGTGCTATAATTAGATTATGACGACCAAATAGGCTGTTTGTGTACCAAAAACGGCAGAGGTCATATTTGATGGTTAATCAATAGACCTCGGCTTTGGAGAGTACCAATTACTTGGGATGAAGACATTCTAACTTTGTTATTTTTAAATTTTCAAACCTGGTTTTGTGGGTACTCATTTGAATTGTCTTGAGACAATTCTAATGAGTACCTACAACATTGGGTTTGATGACAAATAAAGGAATTATTACATTTTGAAAAGCAAACACTTTGTCTTATATTTAGCTCTGCTTTGTAACTTGTTATAATGGTCTTCCTGATGGTTCTGTAAAATTCTTAACCCATTACCACACAATGACTGTTTTTTACTCCCTACAAGATAATGTCTTTAGAAAACATTGTGGGATATGAAGAAATTGCTTGTGACAAGCAATTTCATCATTTCCCACAATGTTTTCTTCCCCAGAACTACCAAAAAAGTCAAATTTCACTCACTTGATAGTGTCGTTTGCAACATCTTTAGATATGGATTGGTCCAAATTTTTGCTATTTTGATAATGGGATAAACATTCAGTATTTGATGCTTATTAACCCATTTCCAGACGACAAATTTTAGACTTGTCCAAATTCAAAGGTACTACAGACAACAATATCATTTGCATGGAATTTTACAATCTTAGCAATTTTGTGTAGAAAACATTGTTGTAAATGAAGAAATTGCTTGTCACAAGCAATTTCTCCATTTTCTACAATGATTTCCAAAGAGTTTATCTTGTAGGTTGTCAAAAGACGTCATTGTTTTGGAACGGCTTAACCCTTCCCCAAAAAAGTCTGGGTTTTGATGTCCCTGAAGGAGAGAGGGTCAGAAAACATTTAAGGAAAAGAAAAAAATGCTGATCAGCATTTTCTCATTTTCCTTCATTATTTTCTATGCTTAAATAAACAAGTTCCATGTTTTATTAATATCCATTTTGTTGTCTGCAGCAGCTTTGAATTAATACTAGCCATATTTTTTGTCATTTGGGAAGGACTAATTGGCATCAATTAGATACTGTATCGTCGGTGTAAATGCAAAACCTCGTATGTCGATTCTTTTGATTTTCAAAGTACAAACTTGTATGCACAGTTACAGACAAATCTTGCAGGTTTTAAAATATTTTACTGATCAGTAATGGTGACAAACCATTTGTGAACAATATGTCCAAATTTCATGGAAAACATTTAATGACGATCGCGGGGATTCAATCGTGCGCAACATTTTGTGCATCATAATTATGACGTCAACGTCGTTTTTCTGCGTTCCCGCGACGTTGACGTTCCCGCCTTTCATTGGACGTCAAGTTATCTTATTTGGTATTGCGCATCTCTTATGTTGTTACAACATGGATGCACTGCTTTCAGACTCTTTGTATTTGAAAGGTACATCAGATAACACGAAAATAATGTGGTAAGAGGAGAAAAAAGTAGATCTAGTTAAAACATTTTATTCTGTTGTGTCCGCGTTTTCCAAGGCTTTTTATGCTCCCCGAAGGGAGAGCATATAGTTGCCGCTTCGTCTGTCCGTCCGTCCGTCCGTCCTGTCCGTCCGTCATTCCGTCTGTCCGTCCGTCCGTCCGTCCGTCCGTCCGAAGCAATATCTCCATAACCCTTGGGCCAAATCAAATGAAACTTACCATGTGAACTCCCTGTGACAAAATGCCGATGTACTTTTCCCTGTTTTTGGATTTGAGGCCTTGTCATGGGAAAAGGGGACTAATGGTGAAATATAGTTTTTCTCTAATTTCTCCTAGTCTAATGGTCAGAATTTGATGAAATTTCATATTTGAGTAGCAAATCAGATGCCCTTGACAATAAAGTGCTCTCCATGGCATACATTTATTGTGACAATGCCTTATTCGGGGAGCATTGTCCGTCTCTGACGGCCCAGCCCCTTGTTTCCACTGAGGTCTTTCAAATACATGCTTGTTTAGGTAATGTTTTAATTTTTGCCAGAATTAAGAACAGAAGTATGGGTGGTTCCAATTTGATCCCAAACTAAACGACAAAATAAATCTACTAGGGTTGTCCAATTTGAAAGTTGCTGCAGGCGTCAAAATTGTTGGTGGTGAATACCGGTATGTAAATTGTATAGCATACGTTATTTAAAGCAAAGACCAAAATTAATGATTATGAAAAGAGAGAAATCGCTGATTATCAACAAAATTCTTCTTTTGCTTCAATGTTTCTCCATGCTTTCGAGAAGTTGCTGTCAGTAGAACTAGTGATCCGTCAAACTAAAAGGGGCATTGTGGGAAATACAAATGTGGAGAATTGAGTTTATTTGGGTTTTACGCAGTTTTCAACTGCCAGGGTCATATTGCGGCGGCTGGAGCACCTACCCATGAATTCCTGTTGTTTCTCTGACCAGTACTACCACAACACCCTCACCGAGCCTCCAGTCGCTCGCTCCCTTAGGTTAACGATTTCCAACCCATTGGTGGGTGAAAATTTTGTCAGAAAGGGTATTTACCTCGGCCGGCAAATTTGGAGAAATGGATCAGACTTAGCAGAGGTCAACCAGATGTATTTTGCAAATGAACATATAGAAAGATAGGGGAAACATTCTACATTCAAAAGATCGTATTTGAATGAAAAGCTTCGATCCTAGTCAGACTTCGCGGACTGTGCAGACTGACTTGGTCGATCATTTTCATACTACCTATAAGGTTCCTTTAGGCGTGGTGGTTCACACATTTAAATCGATAAGCGCTGTTTGCAACACACCCATTGATTTATTATAAGAGGCATTTCGGCCAAAAACATGATTGGTTCAAAGAAATTGTGCATTTTGTCCCAATTTTTAGCGATTTGTAGGCCTACAAGAAACAACAGACTTACGTCCCGGGCCAGCTAAAATGTGGTTTCTGACAAAAATAACAAAAAGACAATTTAGATTGTTCACCTCTGTTTGCAGCAAACAAGTAGATCTATCATGATGTAGATCGGGAAAAGTGGCATCTATCATTTTTTAAAAAAAAACTGATTAATTAAAAAAAAAATAGCTTTTTCCCAATTTTCACCAATTTTTACATAAAACAACACATTTTTATTATAAGAATTATTGACGCGGAATAAATTATATGCAAGCATTTTCATTTGGTAGATTTTTATTCATATTTTATAAATCATAATAGTCAATAATCCAGTTTTGGGGAACGGAATATTAAGGTGACATAAGGACAACACGAGATACTGTCGGTAATTAGTGCTGTCCGGTTACTAGGACACTTGGAGAATAACCGCAATTTTGCAAACTTTAATCAATTGCAGGCTTATGGTTAAAAAAATAGCTATTGATAAATTGATATGCCATTCTGTGTTAAACAATTTCTATTTAAATAGAAAAAAAAATCATTGGATAAAATTTATATGGAATAAACTCCCCTCTGAATTGATTTTCCCCGTTTTGTCAATGCAGGGTGGTCTAGAATTTTGCGATTTTTCAAAAAAAGTAGCACGATGACCATATGTTTTTTATAGCAATGTCAAACGAACATATAAGTATCTACAAAATATAGAAAAAATAAAATTTTGTATCAGAACTTTTTTTCGGAATTTGAAAAAAAGTAATATACTTTGAAAATATTCGGGTGAATTTTAGATAAGTCAGATTTGACTAAAGGGAGGGAAATACGATAAAATTCCTAATTTTTACCTTTCAATCGACAATTATGTATTATATTCAGTGCAAACTACCTCAAATCTTTGGAATTAAACTAAAAATTGAAATGAATTATACACGTAGATTCCATTGTTTTATAGTTTTATGTCAATACCCAGAAATGAAAATCCGCGTAAATATCGGGCAAAATTTTGCTCAATACCTATGTCTTTCTATGACGTTTTGCAGAAAATCTGATTCGATGACCCCCTTTTTTCTTTTCATTTTTGAAATCGGCATACTTTAATCTACAAAATATCAAAAAATAAAAAAATCCTATCAGAGGAATCTAAATCCCGCGATCGTCTTTAAGTTTGGGAAAAGTTATTACACTTTTTTCCCTCCCCTTTGAAATTTTCAAAAAACGAGATACGAGGTTTCACTGTGATGTAAGTTGTACGTTAGGTTTGTGTAGTCATTCAAAGATGGCGACAACAATACAGCATGAGAGGTAGGTGTCTTAGTTTTTCATTGATAAATTTCTTAAACGGTCGTATCTTGCCATGATACTGATATCATTATACAGGGGAATTGTATACCTATCAACGGTTCTATATATCAAAGTACCATTGTTGTCCTATCGTACTCAGTCGTTGTGCAAAGACAGCCCAACACGGAAAACTTTTTTCGAAGCGAGAAAGTTGCCCTTTTAAGGATGATTACATAGTAATCAGCGAACTAGGGAACAAACTATTGCTCTTACTTGGATGTCTTTAACATGCTCTTTTCTATGGTTACTGTTATTTTACACAAAAATGTCTAGAATGACCACAAACACCGTGTTTATTAAATGGCCAGACAACGGTGTAGTCAGAGTGAAAATATGCAGACACAACGGTGCAGTTTCTGTGTTTTATGTACGGTGTGGTTATATTTTCATAACAAATTGTGAACGGTGTAGACATAATGCAATTGTGAACGGTGTAGACTTGAAGTAATACAGAACTTTTCATTTCTGGAATGATAATATTTTTATGTTTAATGATAAAGTTTTCACGGCTGAGAATCATGTTTTACAATTACTACCGAAATTCTTCAACAATTATGTTAATAATTTTTTATGTGACTGACTTGTAAATGCTTTGCAGCAAAGAAGGTGACAATATGTCTACAAAATATACTTTAATCAAAATATATCAGAATCTAGTTTCCATGCTATTTGTCAAAGCAATTCCGTAAGGGTCAAATAGTAGAAATTACCAAGAATCTGCTGGCGTCCGTTTTATTTTTTTCTTTATTTTCAGTTCCATGCTGTTCACCTATTACTACTGTCATTTCGAAGGGAGCTTCGAAAATGTTGTGAAGCATTCGGAACAGGACCATTCCAGTCAGATATTAAAAGTGCCCAGGGCGGGGGAGATCAATGATCAGACAGGTCAAAAAGATTTGAAAACTCTGAACTTTAGTATTATTCCTGATATTATCACGAAGTCAGACTAGGACATCATCCCCATTTGCGAGCATAGAATACACAAGATAGACCTCATCGACGTAGAAAAAAGGATTTTGGAGTTAACAAGATTCTTTCTATCGATGATATCCCCGGTTTTGAATGCATGAGTCCTGAACATAAAAAATGACGAAGTTCAACACCCCATAAAGTCGTTCAAAAAGCCCCGACCTTAATTCCTGATATTTCCATTGGACGTGCTAAAACAGATGAAACGGATAGGGTCTCTTCTCTTTCCCCACGAGAACATGAAAACAATGGCTGAAATGAACAGTTTGTTCCCAGATGTGATTAAGTCATTGAGAAGCGTTGATCAACTTGGTATTTGTTTATTTTGGTCAATGAAGGTCGGCTCTCGATGGAAAACATTGCATTTCATTTATTTATGGATGTGTGTAAGTTACACTGTCTTGGTAGTACTTCAATGCGTTTTACTCCAATAGTCAAACGGTTTTGGCGAATAGAATATTGTCTTTTTCATTGCAAATGGTTACATTTTATGAGTGAGCCCAAAAAATCTTGGTCAGAAAAATGTCAGTCCTGAAGAAGAAGTTCATTACGTATGAAATTCCAAAATGAATTTTGCAGTTCCAGAATTCTATTTTCAAGACTTATTTACTTAAGTCGAACAAGACGAAAAAAAGGCCCAAATGTTTATGACACAAATTTATAATTATGTTTTGTTATTTATAATTTATGTTTTGTTGATTGAATCCTTTATTTTGGGTAAAATCAGACTTTTCAATGAGGGGTCAATTTGAAAACAAGATACATTTCGATCAATAATTATCATACTCCATGAGTTGAAATCATTTCATTAATTACAATAATTGATTGTAATAACCAATTAAAACAGTTACAAAGAAAAATTCAAAGCCAGAGTCGAAATTTCGAATCTACAAATCAAATGAACGGATGAACAAGAAATTTGCCGTTGCACTTAACATGGCTTCAAAATGACGGTTATCGTATGTCTTATTTGATATTTTGTGATGGTATTCCTTTTGATTATCATTTCCGTCAGATGTTTATTCAATCACAAATAACAAAAATGTCTCCCGAAAATTAAATCAAACACACATTGAACTGTTTAAGGCTTAGGAGAATGAGGAAAAGAGAAAACATATTTTCTTAACTTTTGTTTTCATTTACTTTGAGGATGGTGGCATTTTCATCTGAGTTTTCTAAGACCAAAGTATTTGAGGGAGATAAAAACAAATGATCTGCTATCTGTTAGAGCTAGTTCGCCCTATACAACATACCAAGTCTACACCGTTCACAATTTGTTGTGAAAATAATAACTACACCGTACAGATAACACAGAAACTGCACCGTTGTGTCTGCATATTTTCACTGTGACTACACCGTTGTTTGGCCATTTAGTAAACACAGCGTTTGTGGTCATTCTAGACATTTGTGTGTAAAATAACGGTAACCATAGAAAAGAGCATGTTAAAAACATCCAAGTTAGAGCAATAGTGTGTTCCCTAGTTCGCTGTTTACTATGTAATCATCCTTAAAAGGGCAACTTTCTCGCTTCGAAAAAAGTTTTCCGTGTTGGGCTGTCTTTGCACAACGACTGAGTACGATAGGACAACACTGGTACTTGGCTATATAGCACCGTGAATAGGTATACATTTCTCCTGTACAATGATATCAGTATCAAGACAAGATACGGCCATTTAAGGAAATTATCGACGAAAAACTAAGACACCTACCTCTAACGATTTTCCCCCGACGCCATCTTTGATTGACCACTCAAAACTTCCGTACAAACTACACAAATCTAACGTACAACTTACAACACAGTGGGTTTTGCATTTACAATGACGGTATCACTGTGTTGTAAGTTGTACGTTAGGTTTGTGCAGTCATTCAAAGATGGCGACAACAATACAGCATGAGAGGTAGGTGTCATAGTTTTTCATTGATAAATTTCTTAAACGGTCGTATCTTGCCTTGATACTGATATCATTATACAGGGGAAATGTATACCTATCAACGGTTCTATATATCAAAGTACCAGTGTTGTCCTATCGTACTCAGTCGTTGTGCAAAGACAGCCCAACACGGAAAACTTTTTTCGAAGCGAGAAAGTTGTCCTTTTAAGGATGATTACATAGTAATCAGCGAACTAGGGAACAAACTATTGCTCTAACTTGGATGTTTTTAACATGCTCTTTTCTATGGTTACTGTTATTTTACACAAAAATGACTAGAATGCCCACAAACACCGTGTTTATTAAATGGCCAGACAACGGTGTAGTCACAGTGAAAATATGCAGACACAACGGTGCAGTTTCTGTGTTATCTGTACGGTGTGGTTATATTTTCATAACAAATTGTGAACGGTGTAGACATAATGCAATTGTGAACGGTGTAGACTTGAAGTAATACAGAACTTATCATTTCTGGAATGATAATATTGTTATGTTTAATGATAACGTTTTCACGGCTGGGAATCATGTTTTACAATTACTACCGAAATTCTTCAACAATTATGCTAATATGTGACTGACTTGTAAATGCTTTGCAGCAAAGAAGGTGACAATATGTCTACAAAATATACTTTAATCAAAATATACTTTAATCAGAATAGAGAAAGAATCTAGTTTTCTTGATATTTGTCAAAGCAATTCCGTAAGGGTCAAATAGTAGAAATTACCAAGAATCTGCGGCGTCTGTTTTATTTTTTTATTTTATTTTCAGTTCCATGCTGTTCACTTATTACTACTGTCATTTCGAAGGGAGTTTCGAAAAGGTTGTGAAGCATTCGGAGTAGGACCATTCCATGCATGAGTCCTGAACATAAAAATGACGAAGTTCAACACCCCATAAAGTCGTTCAAAAAGCTCCGACCTTAATTCCTGATATTTCCATTGGACGTGCTAAACAGATGAAACGGATATGGTCTCTTCTCTTTCCCCACGAGAACATGAAAACAATGGCTGAAATGAACAGTTTGTTCCCAGATGTGATTAAGTCATTGAGAAGCGTTGATCAACTTGGTATTTGTTTATCTTGGTCAATGAAGGTCGGCTCTCGATGGAAAACATTGCATTTCATCTATTTATGGATGTGTGTAAGTTACACTGTCTTGGGAGTACTTCAATGCGTTTTACTCCAATAGTCAAACGGTCTTGGCGAATAGAATATTGTCTTTTTCATTACAAATGGTTACATTTTATGAGTGGGCCCAAAAAATCTTGGTCAGAAAATTGTCAGTCCTGAAGAAGAAGTTCATTACGTATGAAAATTCCAAAATGAATTTTGCAGTTCCAAAATTCTATTTACAAGGCTTATTTACTGAAGTCGAACAAGACGAAAAAAAGGCCCAAATGTTATGAAATAAATTTATAATTTATGTTTTGTTATTTATAATTTATGTTTTGTTGATTGAATCCTTTATTTTGGGTAAAATCAGACTTTTCAATGAGGGGTCAATTTGAAAACAAGATACATTTCGATCAATAATTATCATACTCCATGAGTTGAAATCATTTCATTAATTACAAGAATTGATTGTAATAACCAATTAAAACAGTAACAAAGAAAAATTCAAAGCCAGAGCCGAAATTTCGAATCTACAAATCAAATGAACGGATGAACAAGAAATTTGCCGTTGCGCTTAACATGGCTTCAAAATGGCGGTTATCGTATGTCTTGTTTGATATTTTGTGATGGTATTCCTTGTGATTATCATTTCCGTCAGATGTTTATTCAATCACAAATAACCAAAATGTCTTCCGAAAATTAAATCAAACATACATTGAACTCTTTAAGGCTTAGGTGAATGAAGAAAAGAGAAAACATATTTCCTTAACTTTTGTTTTCGTTTACTTTGAGGATAGCGGCGTTTTCATCAAGGGAGAGATCTGAGTTTTCTAAGACCAAAGTATTTGAGGGAGATAAAACAGATGTACAGATGAAACAGATGTGCAGATGATCTGCTATCTGTTAGAGCTAGTTCGCCCTATACAACATACCAAGTCTACACCGTTCACAATTTGTTGTGAAAATAATAACTACACCGTACAGATAACACAGAAACTGCACCGTTGTGTCTGCATATTTTCACTGTGACTACACCGTTGTTTGGCCATTTAGTAAACACAGCGTTTGTGGTCATTCTAGACATTTGTGTGTAAAATAACGGTAACCATAGAAAAGAGCATGTTAAAAACATCCAAGTTAGAGCAATAGTTTGTTCCCTAGTTCGCTGTTTACTATGTAATCATCCTGAAAAGACTAACTTTCTCGCTTCGAAAAAAGTTTTCCGTGTTGGGCTGTCTTTGCACAGCGACTGAGTACGATATGACAACACTGGTACTTGGCTATATAGCACCGTGAATAGGTATACATTTCTCCTGTACAATGATATCAGTATCAAGACAAGATACGGCCATTTAAGGAAATTATCGACGAAAAACTAAGACACCTACCTCTAACAATTTTCCACCGACGCCATCTTTGATTGACCACTCAAAACTTCCGTACAAACTACACAAATCTAACGTACAACTTACAACACAGTGGGTATGTTGCTTTACAATCTATCAAAGTTCATGGTCAAATTTACTGCTTTGTGCAAAAGATTTGGTAAGTGTAAATTACTTTGATATTTAGAATGCACTTACATGTACAATAGATTTGTTGTTATTCTTCAAATCATATCAAGAAATTGGTCTCTGTGAGCGGATTATTATATTCTAACAATTTGAAAAATCAAAGGCATTCAATTGGATAAAGAAAGAAAGAAATGCTTGATGCAGCATTTATTTCATACTCTACAATGTTTCAATCCTTTCCAATTCAGCTCAAATTCCATGTTTTACACTTTTCAACAACAAATGGTTCTGCTTACAAATGGAAAACATTAATAGAAAAGAAGAAATTGCTGATCAAAAAACCTTAGTTTGAACTAGTAGATCTTTTTGCCATCTTGTAATGGGATGATAAAGATCTTCTTTCTTACTTCTGAATTAATTTTGTCTTTTATACAATGTAATAACATACAAGTATTTTGTACACTTAACTTGTTATCCTATTTAATTTACTCATTAATCATTAATAACATTGATTATGGTGTTATCATTTTAACTATGAAATTGAAAAAAAAGAGGAAGAAAAAAATACATTTAAAATGAGAGATTTCTTGTTCTTGTTTTTCTTCACCTCCCTTATGATAATCATACCCTTGGTGAATTAAGTTCTTGTTTAGATGTCCCTAAGTAAAGAATCTTTTGAAAAGCATTGAAAGAAATTAAAGAAAATGTTGATAACCAGCATTTTATTCTCCTTTTCTTTCAACGATGTCCTGGTATTATTATTTAGACTAATTCATAGCATGTAATTTGTCATCTGCACTACCTTTGAATTTTGGTCAGTCTAGAAATTCATTGTTTAACCCTTTCCCAAAAGTTTCAGGTTGATCCAAGTTGAAAGCTGTCACAAATGACAAATTGGAAGTTATTTAAGATAAAATTTATGTAAGGTATGGAATAGAAAATATTGAGACAAAGGGAGAAACTGCTGGCTATCAGCAGTTTCTTCTTTTGTTTCAATGTTTTCCCAAGCCTTTTCTATTATGGACATCAAAACCAGGTCTTGTTTGGGAGAGGGTTAACCCTGGATAATCACTCACGAGGTCCTGAGTTTTGTCTCCTGTTGCGGCAAATATTCTTTCAGACAAAATTGTCTCCCAATAATGGTTTGATAATCTTAGACCTATATGGGCGACTTGGCGAGCAGCTGGAGGCTTGGTAAGGAAGCTGTAATTGTACTGATAAGAAAAATGAGAGGTATCTGGTTAGGTGCTCCAGCCACCATGATATGACCATGGCAGTTGAAAGAGGCAATAAACTCCAATCAATCAATCATTTTAACCCTTTCCCAAACAACCACATTTTATGGTCAGCTAGAGGCTCAGAAAGGATGTTGTCGTATTGCTTAGAGAACTACAGAAAACCTTATTAGGTGCTCCATCACTCTGATATGACCAAAACAGTTGAGAGATGTATCAATTCTTTCCCAAACAAAAATACTTCAGACCAGTCCATTTCCAAAGCTGCTGCAGATGACAAAACATTATTTTTGTTATCTGAGGTAAAATTCGTAAATAATGTTGCACAGAAAACATTGAGCCAAAAGGAGATTTGAAAGTTGCTGCAGTCAACATAAATTATGAAAGCAATGATATGATTTGTGTGCTATATAGCCGTGAAAATATTGAGGCAAAAGGAGAAAATGCTGATTACCAGCATTTTCTTCTTTTGTCTCGATGTTTTCCCTAGCCTATTCTAGCAGGGACGTCAAAATCAGGTCTTGTTTGGGATGAGGGTAAAAATCTATTCAATCAAACATTTCATGTTGGTCCAAACTGTAAGCTGTCGCTGAAGGGACCATGCAGCAAAAGTTTAACCCTTTCCCAAACGACAAAATTTTAAGGTCTAAGGTGGTCATATTCGAAACCTGCCACAGATGGCAAAATAGACATTGAAAAGAATAGGATTTGTGTACAAAATAACACAGAAAATATTGAGACAAAGAAGAAACTGCTGGTTATCAGCAGTTTCTTCTTTTGTCTCAATGTTTTCTCAATTCTATTCTGTTAGAGATGTTAAAACCAGGTATTGTTTGGGAAACGATTAACCCATTACCAGATGACAAAATTATAGACCGTTCCAAATTCAGAGATGTTGCAGACAACAATTTCAAGTAAAAATTATATGCAATTATACATTTTTGGGTCTTTTTGTGTAGAAAATATTGTGGAAAATGAAGAAATTGCTTGTCACATGTGATTTCTTCAATTTCCACTCTGTTTTCCAAGGCATTTATATTGTGGGATTTGAAATGGTGATTCTAATAAACGCCAATCCCCCCGATATCGGATTAAAATGATGTAAGTCATAAACAAAGATAACGTCCAAAAGCAATGAGAGAGATAATTTCCTGTCCCCCCCCCCCCCAATCTGTTATTTCCTGTCCCCCCAAACTGTTTTCAATGAAGAAATTTCATAAAAAATGTATGAAATGGGCGGATCGGGGGGGGGGGGTATGGTTACACAATGCATCTCCATGGTGTCTAGTTGTGCACACCGCTCACGGAATTTTAATAAATATTTTTGTTCTTGAATTATCTGCCCTTGAATTTAAGGAAAAATGCCCATTTTCTTGCGTGCTCAACTCCCACAGTTTCAACCAGAATTCAATCAAACTAGCCACTATGAATCTCTATGGTGTCTGGGTGTGCAAACAAAATTTTGATAACTTTTCATGTTTAAATTATCTGCCCTTGAATTGGAAAAAAAAAATGCCCAATTTTTACTGACAAGCCCCTCTCGGGCGTATATGCGCCGCTCTGCGAAGCTCTTGTTTGCCTCAATATTTTCTTTGCTTTAGTGATCAGAAATCTTATCTTAATCATCAATCTTGTAACATAATTCCAGGCCATAGCCGTGGCGCAATTGGTAGCTTATCAGACTCTCACTCACAAGGTCACTGGTTCAATCCCAGGTCACGGCAAATGTCCTTTCAAAATAGGGAACGATTTTTTCTGGTTAATCGTGACGTAATTTCGGACAAATAAAATGTACCTCGTAGGTGCTGTTATAAAATCTCGTAACTACGGCTTGATTCAAGCCGTAGTTACGAGATCTTATAAAAACACCGACGGGTTATCAAATCATAACCGTAAAGCAAGTCTATTTTTAGCACAAAATTAATCGCCATTGTCTCCCACCGACGGTTTGATATCGTTAACATTTGTTTGCGAGCAGCTGGAGGTTTGGTCAGGATTTTGTTGTAGTACTAGTATGAGAAACGACAGGAATCCATGGTTAGGTCTCCAGCTTCTTGATATGACCATATCAGTTGAAAAACGTGTAAAGTCGTAATTTGGGCTTGGAATTCCCCCCCCCCCCCCCCACACACACACACCCTGGAAAAAATCCTGGATCTGCCCTTGTAGTAGAAAACTCATAGACAGAGCAATAAGCCTAAACGTTATAATGGTCGCCTATGTAAAACTATTTACTTCCCTTAGACATTCGTACGAGAACTCAAAGGCGTAACAAAGTATTTTCTGTACTTTTCTGACCGCAGCCTTAGCGCAGTTGGTAGCGCATCTGCCACTCATTCGAGAGGTCCCGGGCGCGGCAAATACCCTTTCTTACAAAATTGTCTCCCACCAATGGGTTTGAAATCGTTAATCTAAGTGTGCGAGCAGCTGGAGGCTCGGTAAGGGTGTTGTGGTAGTACTGGTTTGCGAAACAACAGGAATCCATGGGTAGGTGCTCCATCCGCCGCGATGTGACACTGGCAGTTGAAAACGGCGTAAAAACCACAATAAACTAAAACTGTACTTTTCTGGTCCAAGGGAAATAACTCGTATAAAATTTTAAGAATTTTCACCGAGGAGTTGTTTACCTTAAATTCGATTACATTTGCGAGACCAAATGGCTCTGAAGACAACGTGCTGCAAAATTGATTTATTACAGATTTTTTAATAGCTTTTATTATCATAAATTACACGCCTGGCTTTTTTAAAAATAACAATTCAGTAATATCAGAATCTTCTTGTAAAGATCTATATATCTGTTATATCTTTGTAGCCTAGGCCTACAATAATAGCCTACTAGTCTATTTGACTAGGTCCGACACTTTTCACTTTAATATAATTTTCTAAATCTGGAATGTTTTCCCTATCTTACTATCTGTTCATTTTTCGCATACGTCATCTGGTTGACGTGTGCTAAGTCTGACAAGTTTTCAAAGATTTGTATTTTTGGAGTTCGAATAAGGCCCCTTTTAGCGTGACGGGTCACATTATATTCTTTTCTTTTCTTCTGTTCTTTTTCTTGTGGTGGGTCGAACTGCGTTAATATAGGCCCTAACATGTGGAAGTGGGTACGAAACAGGCCCGTAGGAATAGGGGGGGGGGGGGGGGGGTAAGCCCCCTCCCCTCAAAGTTGGCCAAAAATGCCAAATTTTCCTTACTTCACACTGAAAATTTTGGGAAAATTCAATTTAGCTCCCCAAATATTCAGACAATGAGGCTTTAGCCCCCCCCCCCCCCCCCCCCGTATGAAATTGCTTCCTACGTGCCTGCGAAATGACTGCATACCAGGCCAAATAGAAACAGATAATATCTATTTTAAGGTAGAATATCCGTAATGTGGCCATTTTTAGATTTATAATACATCGGCTTTTTTCGGGCGTTGTCGTTAGGGCCTACATATTCGGGCGCGGTCGTAAACATTCGGCGGTGGACAGTTACACCACCGAATGTTTTCGATGTCGCCCGAATAATTCCAACGTCGCGCGAATTTCATTAGGGGTTGACTACTTTAAGGTTTACGAACTGAGAATGAAAACACCACTTTCTAGCCATACGAAATGCATCAAATTACACACACTTGTAAATACACTTCATATAAATTGATTCACCATGCCGGATTTCAAGATTATGCTTCATGAAGAAAATAATTTACAAATATCATTTTACTCTATATTCATATAAAAGGGAGGTAATTTGGAACATTTTTGTCAAATATTTCAACTAGTGTGCATTATTTCAAAATTCTAAACCATACAAAGGCATAAGAAAACGTTGAGATAATAGAAGACATTTTTTTTAAGTAAAGCATTTCATTGATTTCATCTAATATGTTACAGCATTTAGTCTTGGAGTTTCATTTTTCCTACATATATTGCATTTGTTGTAGACCCCATTTAAAAGAATATTCTATCTTTTGTCTGCTAACGAGTAAACTTGAAGACGATTATTTAGTAAGTATTTTCACATTTTTTTATTTTCATTTGTTTATTTATTTTTATTTTTTTTTTTTTTACATTTGCGCAAGTAGAAATATCTTAATAACAAAAATATGCATACTTGACAAGTTATATTTAGCGTATGAAACGGCTCCATTTCTCCTACAGGTGTAAAATATTAACTTTCAATATCCATTAGAGCTTGATTTTTCAATACTTACGAAATAATTCTGTTGTTTATTTATTGATAGTTAAGATTATTAATTTTGTACGGTGCTATTTTCATGTATGCATGTATTGGTATTATTGTGAAAATGTTTTCTTTTGGCCAACATTGAAAATTTGTCATTTCTCATGTTTTTGGGAAAGTTATAACTTTCTTTACACCTTCGCGTAACGTTAACGTCGGAAAACGGTCGATATGCGTGTTACAACGTTGGTCCGCAACTTTTGACGTTACGTCTTATGTTAGTATTTGGAATGGAAATGTAACACAGTTTAGGAATTACTGGCACTTTTCAAATTTCGCCTCTGGCTCTGCCTTTCATTCTCAGTTCGTAAACCTTAAGGATTCTACGATTCCACGCCGTGTTTATAGGCCAACGTAATATAATCCACAAATTAGTGACGCCATTAAAACATTGAGGGGAAAGTGGATTTTCCTCGCTCTTTCTGTCTGTTAGGATAGTCGAAATCAGCGGTTGTTTGTGACAGTGCTCAGATTGATTATACCCCCCCCCCCCCCTTAACCCTTTCCCAAACAAGACCTGGTTTTGGCGTCCCTAAGAGAATAGGCTTGAGAAAACATTGAAACAATATTTTCTGCGCCATATTTTACACAAATCCTATCTTAATATATAACATTCATTTTGTCTTTCGTGGCAGTTTTGAAGTGGATCACCCTAAATTTTTTTCCGTGTGGTAATGGGTTAAAAAAATACCCGGTTGACGTCCCTGTCAGAAAAAGCCTGGAAATCATTGAGAGAAAAGAATGCACGTAAATTCAATTCTTATCCCATTACGAGACAGCAAACTTTAGACTGGACTAAATGGCAATAAATTTTGTGCTATAAATAGAGTTGGTTTAACGTTATGTTTTGATAAACCGTCGGTGTTGTAATAAAATCTCGTAACTACGGCTTGATTCAAGCCGTAGTTACGGGATTTTATAACAACACCCACGAAATACTAATTGTTTGTCCGAAAATACGTCACGATTAACTTGATAAAATTGTCCCCTATTCAAAGATGTTACATACGTCAATTATTTAAACTAAAGTGATTGAAATTTTATACATTTTTTTTATCGTTTTGTATGGAAAACATTGTGACAAGCAATTAAGTTCATTTTCCACAATGTTTTCCAAAACCTTTAGCCTATCTTGTAGGGCATACAAATGCATCACTATGTGGGAATGGGTATAAATGAATGCCAATCTTATCCTCTGCAGCAGCTTTGAAAATGGACCAGGCTAAAAAAAATGTATTCGGGAAAGATTTATCTTTTATTCATGTATATGAAATATAGGTTTAACCCTTTCCTAAACAAGACCTGGTTGTGACGCAATGAATTGAAATGGTAAGAGACAAAAATAGGCAAAAGAAGAGAATTCTGATGACAAGCATTTACTCTTTGTGTCTCAATACTTTATATGTTATATTATACAGAAAATCATTGATTTTATCTTCTGAGGAATCTTTCAAACTGCACAACCTTTTTTTTTATACATTTGGATAAAGGTTAAAGACACAATTCGACGCTTTTCAACAAAAAAACTCGTAACTGCAGATTGTTTAAGCTGCAGTTACGATTTTTCGTTGAAAATCAGCGAATCATTATACCATTGAATTTGCACGGGCCCGTAAGAACAGTTCACGAGTCTGTCAATCAAAAACTAGTACATGAAAAGAGGCACCACGAAGGGATTTTGATTTTTCATTAAATAATTTAATGTATATTTCATGAATAAAGGGGTTAACCCTCAACAACACAAACCCTGGATTCGACGTCTCGAATAGCAATGAATTTTTGGCTTAAAATAGACTAGGTTTGCCGTTATGTTTTGATAAGCCGTCGGTGTTGTTACAAAATCTCGTAACTACGGCTTGAAGATTTTATAACAACTCCTTCGATATACTGTTTGTTTGTCCGAAATTACGTCACAACTAACTAGATAAAAGTGTTCCCTATTAAAGAAGCATTGAGAGCAAATGAGAAAAAACATATTCTCTCTAGGCTTTTTCTACGCAGTAATTTCAGTGTCAATGATATTTTGAGGAGTGCAGGCCAAAGCATAGAACACACCAACAGAAAAGAAGAAAATAGTGTTAATCATCAGTGTAAGTAGGCCTATTTTTTCTCTCCATGTTTTCAAAGTATTTTTTATAGCAGGGACCTCTGCACATGCTCTGGGCCTAAAAGAAATGGAATGTTTAGGATTTGTTTAAACCAGTTTGTTACAAAATGTTATTCAAATAGGCCTATCATATGCCCTACTATGGAAAGCATTGCGAGCGAATGAGATTCTGTTCGTCAGCCGTACTTTCTCCTTTCTCCTCTATACTTGCCAAAGCCTTTACCTATCGGAGACGTCAAAATCAGGCTGCAGAGGGGATCTGCATGTATATATCCTTAAAAGTCAAGTTAAGCCTCTTTAACCGGGCCCATTGAAAGCAATTTCATATTCCAAGCCCATGTGTCTGAACATGGGGGGGGGGGGTGCTAAATTGGAGTTCCCGTATGTTTTCAGTGTAGAATAAAGAAAATTCTGCATTTTTTGCCAACTTTGGGGGAATTAGCCCCTATGCCCCCAGTTCCTGCGGGCCTGTTAACCCTCTCCCATACATCAGTGGTGGATCTAGAGGGTTTGGCGTGGTACAATCGAACCCCCTCTGTAGCCTGATTATTTCATACAAGAAATTCAGCCACAATTTGTGTGATAGGCCTACGCCCCCTCCCCTTTTTGCATGTTCAAACCCCCATCTGAGGAATCCAGGGTCTGCCACAATACATTAAATCTTTTCTACGATTTCAAAGATACAGATTCAGAGCTTCAGATTTATTTGAAGAGTGGTGGGTCGAAATGACCCATGGCAGGGAAATTGGTGGGTCATTTTTGGAAATGAAAATAAACATAGTGATTATAAAAAATTGTAAAAGCTTGGGCCGCTTGGCCCCTGGAGTTGGAAAGTGATGGGCCATATTTGCAAATAGTGTGTCAAATGGCCCGGTCCCACTGTAAATCTGAAGCTCTGCAGATTTGGAAAACATTGCTGAAAATGAAGAAACTGTTTGCGACAAGCAATTTCTTCATTTTCGGGAAAGTTTTAGGCTATAAACACGGGAGTGAACACAGACATCACTCATTTCAAATTGTCGTCTGCAACATCTTTTAACCCTTTCCCAAACGACAAAATTTTGGGGTGATCCAATTGGAAAGATGTTCCAGACTACAAAATCATGTTAAAAAGGAAATAATTCGTGTACATTATGGTACAGAAAATATTGAGACAAAAGGAGAAACTGCTGGCTATCAACCGTTTCTTCTTTTGTCTCAATTTTTCCCAAGCTTTCTCTAATTAAGGACGTCAAACCCAGATCTTGTTTTGGGAAATGGTTAATTTGGATCACCCTCGACTGCAACATCTTTGCATTTGGACCCCCTAACATTTTAAATACCATTTGGGAAATGGTTTACATATACACCAATCAATCGATCAATCGATCTATAAAATGTCAAAAGACCCATTTTCCGGTGATATGATACAAGCCTTGATCACGCCCTCCCTTGAGTGCCCCATGTCGGCGATTGGTCGAAGTACTCGATAACTGACAGGTGATTGGTTAGCGCTAGTGATTGGTCTATGTACACCAATCATGCGTTTCTTTAAAAACGATTGGTCTATGTCCACCATAGCTGTTTTTCAATAAAAACCTCGTAACTGCAGCTTGTTTTAAGCTGCAGTTACGAGGTTTATGTTGAAAAACAGCGATATTGTAAGCGTGGTCTTAAAAATCCGAGCGCGCGAAAGTTGGACGCCATTTTATTGACAACTGTCTGAAAGTCAACTACTCGAAGAACATTCGCGGTCATGGAAAAAGTCTGGTAAGTGTGGATATTTTTTTCGTTATTTTTTCTTTTTCAAGCAATAAAGTATCGTGTGGAGGTTTAGAGATCTAGAATCTATTTTTTTTTCTTGTTGAAACTAGAAGCTTTCTCGTGGTTTCCTAAAATTTGGTCAAAATTACTGAAGGATTCCCTTTCTCCTTTTCCTGCAATGTTTTCTTCATCTAGGATTAGCCGGCTTACTGCAGTCCTTTCCCAAACAGCCATAAAATCGACTGCTCTGAATTCAAAGCATTTTCTGCTTCTCGTATCTTGGTGAAGTTTTGGAAGTTTTTGCGCGCTTTTTGAACCCGGGGATTTTCTAGTCCTGTTTATAATCCCGGATTTTCTAGTTTAGAATTTATATTTTTCAAAGAAACTGAAGACGCCGACGATTCCTATAAACTCATTGAGTCATTCACTCAAGATAAATGATTGGGAAAACATTGCCGCAAATGAAGATATCACATTTTATTTTTTCTTCATTTGCTGTAACATATCTTTATATCATTTCTTGAATGTGTTGTATGCAAAATCTTTTGACATCCCTAATTAGGAAAACATTGAAGCAAAAGAGGAAATTGCTGACAATCATCATTTTCTCCTTTTCTTAACATTCTCTGAGCTATAGAAAATTCTTTCTTTGCAACTTTTTCAGCATCTGAATCTTATTAGGTGTGGACTACTTTAAACCCTTACCACACAATGACTCCTTGACTCCCTACAAGATAATTGATTCTGAAAACATTGTGGAAAATGAAGAAATTGCATGTGAAAAGCAATTTCTTCATTTCCCACAATGTTTTTTACCCCAAATATAAAAAAAAAATTGTAAATTTATTCACTCGAAATTGTCGTCTGAAACATTTAATTCTTAGAATTTGGATCAGTCTAGGCTCTAAAATTTAGCCCTCTTGTAATGGGTTAACCTAGATCGATGCATGTAGTTATAATTTTGCTTTCTGTTTCTGTTACAGAATGCAGCTGGACATTTTGCTTTGAAACTTGGTACAAAGAAGGGACTTCACTACATTATGTAGGTAAATCTTTATTCTTGAACCTCATTTAACCCTTTCCCAAACAAGACCTGGTTTTGACGTCCCTAATAGAAAAGGCTTGGGAAAATATTGAAACAAAAGAAGAAACTGCTGATAACCTGCAGTTTCTCCTTTTGTCTCAATATTTTCTGTGCTCTATTTTACACAAATTCTATCTTAAATAAGGTCCATTTGTCGTCCGCAGCAGCTTTTGAAATTGAAATTTTGGAAATTTGCTGTTTGGGTAGATCTAAAGTCATGTTTTTTTTCAAATTTGACCGCTTTCTACAGAAGACAAAATGAATATTGACGAAGATAGAATTTGTGTGCAATGAAGCATAGAAAATAATATTGGGACAAAATGAGAAAAATACTGACAATCAGCATTTTCTTCTTTTGCCTCAATGTTTTCAAGAGCCTTTTCTGGTATGAAAGTCAAAACCAGATCCTGTTTGGGAAAGAGTAAAACCCAAAAGCAATTTTAAAATAATTTCTATTCTGAAAGACCTAGAAGTGCAAAATTCAATTTTCTATGAAAATATTGTGGAAAAAGAGGAAATTGCACATGACAAGCAATTTCTTTATTTCCTACAATGTTCTCTACCCTGAAAGACCCAGATATTGAGAAATTCAATTTTCTTTGAAAATATTGTGAAAAAGAGGAAATTGCATGTGACAAGCAATTTTCTTTATTTTTTACATGTTTTCTACCATGAAAGATCCAGAAGTTATGCAAAATTAAATTTTCTTTGAAAAAATTGTTGCAAAAGAGAAAATTGCATGTGACAAGCAATTTCTTTATTTCCTACAATGTTTTTACCTTGAAAGACCTAGAAATGCAAAATTCAATTTTCTATGAAAATATTGTGGAAAAAGAGGAAATTGCACATGACAAGCAATTTCTTTAACCCTTTCCCAAATGACACAATTTTAGGGTGACCCACTTCAAAAACTGTCATAAATGACAAAATGGATGTTATTAAAGATAGGATTTGTGTGAAATATGGCATAGAAAATATTGAGACAAAAGGAGAAACTGCTGGTTATCAGCAGTTTCTTCTTTTGTTTCAATGTTTTCACAAACCTTTTCTATTAGGGACGTCAAAACAAGGTCTTGTTTGGGAAAGGGTTAATTCCTACAATGTTTTCTACCCTGAAACCCAGAAATGCAAAATTAAATTTTCTTTGAAAACATTGTGGAAAAGAGAAAATTGCATGTGACAAGCAATTTCTTTATTTTCTACAATGTTTTCTACCCTGAAAGACCCAGAAATGCAGAATTAAATTTTCTTTGAAAATTTTGTGGAAAGAGGAAATTGCATGTGACAATCAAGCAATTTTCTTTATTTCTTACAAATTTGTTTTCTACCATGAAAGATCCAGAAATTATGCACAATTTAATTTTCTTTGAAAATATTGTTGCAAAAGAGGAAATTGCATGCAACAAGCATTTTTTAATTTCTTAAAATGTTTTCTACCATGAAAGATCCAGAAATGCAAGATTAAATTTTCTTTGAAAATATTGTGGAAAAAGAGAAAATTGCATGCAACAAGCAATTTCTACAATTTTTTCTACCATGAAAGGCACAATTTTTTAACCCTTTCCCAAACAACAAAATTTTTGAATGATCCAATTTGAAAGATGCAATTGACTACAAAATTCATGTTAAAAAGGAATTGATTTGCGCACAATATGGCACAGAAAATATTGAGACAAAAGGAGAAAATTCTGGTTATCAGAATTTTCTTCTTTTGTCTGGATGTTTTCCCAAGCCTTTTTCTCATAGATATCCAAACTAGGTGTTGTTTAGGAAAGGGTTAACAATACAGAAAGTATTTATGCATTCATCTTATCTTTTCAGCCGCGATTTACCATGCTTACTTGTACGAGTACATACTATTAACATGTGGAAAGAGCGTTATACAAGGAAAGAAACAAAGAAACCATGCCAAATGGGTAAGTGAAATATGATTTTCTGACACAATTGTCGCCCACCAACAGTTTGATAATTGTTTACCTTTGTGGGTGAGCAGCTGGAGGCTCGGGAGGATGTTGTAGTAGTACTGGTGAGAGAAACGACAGGAATCTGTGGTTAGATGCTCCAGCAGCCACAGTATGACCATAACAATCCACATCAACCAATCAACCTTTACTAGAATGCCAATTTAAGACTTGTCCAAGAACAATATCAAATGAATGGAATTTTACACTTTTTGCTTTTGTTAGATAGAAAATATTGTGGGAAGTATAGAAATTGCCTGTCACAAGCATTTTCTTCATTTTCCACAATGTTTCAAAAAACTGTATGTTATCTTGTGGGCATCAAAATTGTGTAACTCATTTTGACTCCCTACAAGATAATGGCTTTGGAAAACATCATGGAAAATGAAGAAGTTGCATGTGACAAACAATTTTTATCATTTCCCAGAATGTTTTTTTTTTTTTCAAGATTAGGACAAAAAATGTAAAATTTCATTCAAATGAAATTGTCTTCTGCAATATCTTTGAATTGGGACCAGTATAAAATTATGCAAATGGTAATTCTTTTGAGTCAAATCCAAATCAGGTATTGTTTAGGAAAGAATTAACAATACAGATTCTGAGAATAAATCCTTTCCCAAACAAAACAAATGTTTGGGAAAGAATAAACACTGAAATTATTGAAACAAAAGGAGAAAAGTGTTGTGTATCAACATTTCTTTCTTTTTCCTCAATGTTTTCCTAATTCTTTCAGGGACACTCAAATGGGGCCTGTAAGGAAAGAATTAACAATACAGAATTAATCCTTGCCCAAACAAGACAAAGTTTGAGAAAGAATGAAAACAGAAATTATTGAGACAAAAAGAGAAAAATGCTGTTTATCAGCATTTACTTTTGCCTCTGTTTTCCTAATTCTTTCAGGGACATCCAAATCGGGCCTTGTTTAGGAAAGAGTTAACAATAAATGTTAATCCTTTCCCAAACAGAAATTATTGAGGCAGAAGGAGAAAAATGCTGTTATCTGCATTTTCTTCTTTTGCCCCAATGTTTTCCTCATTCTTTCAGGGACATCCAAATGGGCCTTGTTTAGCAATATAGAATTGATCCTTTCCCAAACTAGATAAATGTTTTAGAAACGATAAACACAGTAAACAATGAGGCAAAAGGAGTAAAATGTTATTTATGAGCATTTTTTCTTTTTCCTCAATGTTTTCCTAATTCTTTCAGGAAAATCCAAATAGGGCCTTGTTAAGGAAAGAGTTAACAACACAATTAATCCTTTCCCAAACAAGACCATGTTTGGGAAAGGATAAACACAGAAATTATTGAGGCAAAAGGAGAAAAATGCTGTTCATCAGCATTTTTATGCTCCCCGAAAAAATTTCGGGGGAGCATATAGTCGCCATGCTGTCCGTCCGTCCGTTCGTCCGTCCGGCTGTCCGTCCGTCCGTCCGTGTGTCCGTCCGTCCATCCACAGCCAGATCTCAGCAACCCTTGGACCAAATTCAATGAAACTTCACATGTGAATTCCCTGGGATAATACCTAGGGACCTTTTTCTCCGTTTCTTAATTTGAGGCTGCGTCATGGAAAACGGGGCCTTAGTGTAAAAATTAGTTTTTCTCTAATTTCTCTTCATCTAATGGGCAGAATTTAATGAAATTTTGTACTTATGTAACAAATAGGATGTTCTAGACCATATTTTATAAATAATGTGTGTACAAAAAGGCTGTCATGGGAAAAGGGGGCTTAATGTATGATAGTTTTTATTTTGTGACAAACACTTATTCGGGGAGCATAATCCGTCTGTGACGGCTCTTGTTCTTCTTTTTCCTCAATGTTTTCCTAATTCTTTCAAGGACATCCAAGTTTGGCCTTGTTTAGGAAAGAGTTAATTTAACACAGAATTAATCCTTTCCCAAACAGGGCAATTGTTTTGGAAAGGATAAACACATAAATTATTGAGACAAAAGGAGAAAAATGCTGTTTATCAGCATTTCCTTCTTTAGCCTCAGTGTTTTCCTAATTCTTTCAGCGACATCCAAATTGTGCCTTGTTTAGAACAGTTAACATCACAGAATTAACCCTTTCCCAAACAAGACTTGTTTTCATGTCTTTAAGAAAAGGCTAGGGAAAACATTGACAAAAGAAAATGCTGATAATTAGCATTTCCCCTTTTGCCTCAATATTTTGATTCTTTATTGAACTCAAATCTTTATCAACGTACATCTGCAACAACTTCTAAATAATCTAATCTTAAAAATTTGAGCCATTGCTGGACAGCAAAATTTGAAACGTGTCCAAATTGAAAGATGTTGCAGACGATAAAATCAAATGAAACTTTACTTTTTTGGGTCTTTTTAGGTAGACAACATTGTGGGAAAAGACAATGCTTCTAATAACAATTTTTTTCCCAAGCCTTTATCTTGTGGGCATCATATAGGGATGGTTTAACCCTTTCCCAAACGACAAATCTTGGGGTGATCCACTTCAAAAACTGCCACAAATGACAAAATGGGTGTTATCAAAGATATGATTTGTGAAAAAATATAGCACAGAAAATATTGAGACAAAAGGAGAAACTGCTGGTTATCAGCAGTTTCTTCTTTTGTTTCAATGTTTTCCCAAGTCTTTTCTCTGAGGAACGTCAAAACCAGGTCTTGTTTGGGAAAGGATTAAAAGCTGCTGCTGATAATCACATTGAAGGTTACAAAAACAGATTTGTGCACAATATTTGGAACAGAAAGTATTGAGGCAGAAGGAGAAAATGCTGGTTATAAGTATTTTCTTTTGTCTCAATGTTTTTTCCATTGTACATCCATAGTTTGAAACCAGATTGTTTAGGAAAGAGTTGACACAGAATTAACTCCCAAACAAGACTTTGTTTTTGACATCCCTGGCTTGGGAAAACATTGTGACAAAATAAAATGTTTGTTTTTTTTTTTTGGGGGGGGGGGGGGGGGGTTGAGAGGCATATAGAATATTATTATTTATGCATTATTCAATCATCTTTTCAGCACAATGACACAAACTGTAAACATTGAACGGCCACTACAATCTTGAAGAGAATGACATGTAAAATAGTCCATGCTGAACTGGTGAGTCCATTTTTGTTATTGACCTATGGCCTCCACAACAACAACAACAACAACAACAACAACAACAACAACAACAAAATCAACAACAACAACAAACTACAAATCCCCTCCCCCTCCCTCCTGCCTCAATACCATAACTTTTTCCCAAACAAGTCTTTGTTTGATGTCCCTAATATAGAGAATTTGGGAAAACATGGAGACAAAAGAAGGAAATGCTGACAATCAGCATTTCTCCATTTGCCTCAATGTTTCTTAAAGGAAATAATAAACATGGTCTATCTTCCGAAAGGAAATAATAAACATAGTCTATCTTCAAAAATGCATATTGTCCTCTACAGCAGTTGTCAAGTTGGACCTGCCTAAAATTTTGTTGTTTAGCAAAGGATTTACCCATTACTGCACAGTGACGCCTTTTGACTCTTTCAAAAGAAAAGGCTTGGGAAAACATTGTGAGAAATAAAGAAATTGCTTGTGACAAGCAATTTCTTCATTTTCCACAATGTTTTCTAACCCAAAATAGAAAGATTTTTAAAATTTCTTAAACTTGAAATTGTCGTCTGCAACACCTTTCAAATTGGAAGTCTAAAAATTTGTCGTTTGGGAAAGGATTAATCCCCAAATACCCAGTAGAAGAAGAAGAACAACAACAACAACTTTTGAATATAATCTCTTCCAGATATGTGGAGCAGCCGTCAAAAATTAGCTGAACTTTGTCCATGTAAGTTTACCCATTATTAACATGTGGAACAACCAATACAAGAGAAGGTGGAAAGGTATATAATAGTGCATCCACAAATACCGAGGGGAAAATGTACTTTTAGCTATTGACCCATCCTTGTGAGAGGCAATCTGATTACCTCTGATTACATCTGATTACCCCTGATTACATCTGATTACATCTGACTACATGCTTTTATAGAATTATTTAAATACCATTCCTGTTACACCTGCTCAGTTGGGCCCGTCTGTCTATGGTTTACAGTTTATTAATTTTTACCAAATTGACATGGTATGTCAGCGAGTAATTTTAAAAGGCATCCCACTGATTGATGATGATGACAATGATGATGATGATGACGATGACGACGACGACGGTGGTGGTGGTAGTGTCGGCGGTGGCGGTGATGGTGATGATGAATCCATTAGTTTGCAATGATTTTTACAACACTTCATGCATTTAGATATTGCTTTTGTAAGAAACTACATGCTAAAATCCAGTGCAAATAGACAAGTTTATAAACATAAAGCACATTACAACACTAACTCATGTAGTTCACCGCTAATGCGATTTCATGCAACATCACCGATTCAGAATTTTTTCTGCGGCATCATTCATATAACTCCCATTTGGGCAATGTTGTAAACATTTGGCGGTTGACTTTTCCACCGCCAAATGTTTACAACATGGCCTGAATAATTCCAACATCGCTTGAAATTTCATTAGGGGTGGACTACCTTAAAGTTCTAGACATGAAATAAAGTGAAAAAAAATCTAAAATGCATACAGTGGTAGGGAGATAAAATTCAAACCTTTAAAACATTTTAGTAAAAAGACATGCATGCAAAATTATCTCCTCTTAATCACATAACAAGCTCGATTGCCATTGATATCATTTCGTTTTGATCGGTATAACCTATAATTCGTAAATGGATATTGTCCATTTTATTCTGACCGGAATCAGTAGATCACGCGAGTAAAGTGTAAAATATCTTTTTAGCCCGGGCCGTGTACTGCGATGAGACCAAAATATATAGACTTTGCCATTATAATCATGACTGTTCAACATAGAAAACTTATATATATTGTGTGTTTTCTTTTTAGTTTTCTTGACTTTTTCTTGTAGAAAAAGACTGGAGTGATGGGGGAACCAAGCCTGCTACCTCATTTATATATATTGTCGCTTTTCAACAAAAACCTTGTAGCTGCAGCTTTTTTAAGCTGCAGTTACGAGGTTTTTGTTGAAAAGCATCAATATGATTGTAAATGCCTCTGTGTGTCTCTGGCTTCTCTCTCCCTCTTTGTCTGATTGTTTGTTTGTCTGTCAACACCCCATCCCGGCCTGCCCCACCCCCTCCAGGCCTGCCCCACCCCCTCCTGACCTGCTCCAATCCCTCCCTGGCCCCTTCCTTTCATTCTCCTCTATTTCTTCCTCATTCTTTTGATACAGACATATAATCAGACAAGGAGTGAGAGACAAGATGGAGACTTGGCAGAGAAAGGCATTTAAATTAACATTAAACTTCATTTCTTTTCACCTTTCAGAGTGACTAAGCTAACGTTGTACTGTTTCTTTTTAGCTTTCAGAGAGGGCCAAGAGGTTATTCCATGAGTTTACTTTAATGAATATAAGACAAAAACTTGCGGCACATGCAAGAACACATTTCGAAATGTGAAGAATATACCACAATAAATTCATTTACCGTTAACAGAAAAAGGTATTTTACCTCAATCTTAAATAAACGTGTGGCACATTCATGAACACATTTCAAATTTGAAAGAATATATCACAATGAATTCATTCACCTTTAATCAAAAAAGGTATTTCACCTCTATCTTAAAATCAAATGCAAGAAACTGTTTACTAAACTCCGCAAAACAACAAACACACTCACACACACACACACACACAAATCAACAATAGTAATTATGAATTAAGATTATGCACAAACAGCAACAGCATTACCTGAAAGTATAATTCCACAAATCCAAGTAATACTGTTTATAAACTTGTTCATCTGCACTGGATTTCAGCATGAGGTATCTTGCACAAACAATGTTTAAATCGTAAAGTGTTGTAAAGGTTATTGTGATTATTGCAAAATCTCTCCCTATATGGACAAGCAGTTGGAGGTGCGGAAAGGATGTTGTCTAAGTACTCGTGAGACAGCAGGTAAGAAACCATGGTCAGGTGCTCCAGATGTCCAACTTCTAAAAATGGCTCTTCCCAGTCATTTATTTGTCACTGTAAGTCCTACACCACTAGAAGGAAAAGCAGAAACTGTTTGCAGACAGGCCCAACAGAGCAGGTGTAACAGGCATAGTATTTAAATAGTTTTGATAGATTTGACTTTATAGCTAAAAGTACAGTTTCTGTCGGAGCAATATTTATGGAATCACTACAGCGAAGAGACTAAAGTGACCCTGTAAGTGAACCTATTTTATATAGTGCAGCGGCCATGGCACAGTTGGTAGCGCATCTGCCTCTCATTCGAGAGGGTTCGATACCCGGCCGCAGCAAATACCCTAACCGACAAAAATGTCACCCATCAATAGTTTGATATCGTGAATATTTTGGCGAGCAGCTGCAGGCTCAGTAAGTGTGTTGTGGTAGTACTGGTTTGAGAAACACCAGGTATCCATGGTCAGGTGCTCCAGCCACCGCAATATGACCTTAGTAGATCTAGTTGAAAATGATGTAAAACCCCAATAAGTCAAATAAATCAAACTATTTTATAAAGAACCATCCATCCCCACAAAAAAATAATTGCCTCTATATGACCATAGCTGTTGAGTAGGATATAAGTCAATACAATCAATTTAATGAGATTCACAAAATGTTGGAATTTTACGGGCAGCATCGGAAGCATTTGTTACATACATGTATTTAACCCTTTCCCAAACAACAAACTCTCAGACTGTTCCATTTTAAAAGCTGCTGCAGAAGACAAAATAAAATAGTTATTAAAGTAGAATAAGTAAGCATCAAAGCCAAGAAAATTTTGAGACAAAAGGAGAAAATGCTGACAAGGGATCGGAAAACATTGAGATAAAAGAAGAAATTGCTGATATTCAGGAATTTTTTCCTTTTGTCTCAATCTTTTCCCTGCTATATTGTACACAAATTCTTAGTAACAAGTGAGAATGTGATAGTGAAAATTAACATTTATAGTGAAGTTTAATTAATCAAGACATGGATTTGCTATTTCTATTTGACAAGGGATTGGAAAACATTGAGATAAAAGAAGAAATTGCTGATATTCAGGAATTTTTTCCTTTTGTCTCAATCTTTTCCCTGCTATATTGTACACAAATTCTTAGTAACAAGTGAGAATATGATAGTGAAAATTAACGTTTATAGTGAAGTTTAATTAATTAAGACATGGATTTGCTATTTCTATTTGACAAGGGATTGGAAAACATTGAGATAAAAGAAGAAATTGCTAATATTCGGGAATTTTTCCTTTTGTCTCAATCTTTTCCCTGCTATATTTTACACAAATTCTTTAGTAAGAAGTGAGAATATGATAGTGAAAAGTAACGTTTATAGTGAAGTTTATTTAAGCAAGACATGGATTTGCTATTTATATTTGACAAGGCATTGGAAAACATTGAGATAAAAGAAGAAATTGCTGATATTCAGGAATTTTTCCTTTTGTCTCAATTTTCTCCCTTCTATATTGTACCCAATTTCTTTAGTAACAAGTGAGAATATGATAGTGAAAAGTAACGTTTATAGTGAAGTTTAATTAAGCAAGACATGGATTTGCTATTTATATTTGACAAGGCATTGGAAAACATTGAGATAAAAGAAGAAATTGCTGATATTCAGGAATTTTTCCTTTTGTCTCAATTTTTTCCCTGCTATATTGTACCCAATTTCTTTAGTAACAAGTGAGAATATGATAGTGAAACGTAACGTTTATAGTGAAGTTTAATTAAACAGTCATTGATTTGCCATTTCTATTTGACAAGGCATTGGAAAACATTGAGATAAAAGAAGAAATTGCTGATATTCAGGAATTTTTCCTTTTGTCTCAATTTTTTCTCTGCTATATTGTACCCAATTTCTTTAGTAATAAGTGAGAATATGATAGTGAAAAGTAACGTTTATAGTGAAGTTTAATTAAGAAAGAAATGGATTTGCCATTTATATTTGACAAGGCATTGGAAAACATTGAGATAAAAGAAGAAATTGCTGATATTCAGGAATTTTTCCTTTTGTCTCAATTTTCTCCCTTCTATATTGTACCCAATTTCTTTAGTAACAAGTGAGAATATGATAGTGAAACGTAACATTTATAGTTTAATTAAATGAGACCTGGATTTACTATTTCTATTTGACAAGGGATTGGAAAACATTGAGATAAAAGAAGAAATTGCTGATATTCAGGAATTTTTCCTTTTGTCTCAATCTTTTCCCTGCTATATTGTACCCAATTTCTTTAGTAACAAGTGAGAATATGATAGTGAAAAGTAACATTTATAGTGAAGTTTAATTAAGCAAGACATGGATTTGCCATTTCTATTTGACAAGGCATTGGAAAACATTGAGATAAAAGAAGAAATTGCTGATATTCAGGAATTTTTCCTTTTGTCTCAATTTTTTCCCTGCTATTTTGTACACAAATTGTTTAGTAACAAGTGAGAATATGATAGTGAAAAGTAACATTTATAGTGAAGTTTAATTAAGCAAGACATGGATTTGCTATTTCTATTTGACGAGGCATTGGAAAACATTGAGATAAAATAAGAAATTGCTGATATTCAGGTATTTTTCCTTTTGTCTCAATCTTTTCCCTGCTATTTTGTACACAAATTCTTTAGTAAGAAGTGAGAATATGATAGTGAAAAGTAACCTTTATAGTGAAGTTTAATTAAGCAAGACATGGATTTACTATTTCTATTTGACAAGGCATTGGAAAACATTGAGATAAAAGAAGAAATTGCTGATATTCAGGAATTTTTCCTTTTCTCTCAATCTTTTCCCTGCTATATTGTACACAAATTCTTTAGTAACAAGTGAGAATACGATAGTGAAAATTACCGTTTATAGTGAAGTGTAATAGTGAAAATTAATGTTTACAGTGAAGTTTAATTAAACAAGTCATGGATTTGCTATTTCTATTTGACAAGGCATTGGAAAACATTGAGATAAAAGAAGAAATTGCTGATATTCAGGAATTTTTCCTTTTGTCTCAATCTTTTCCCTGCTATATTGTACACAAATTCTTAAGTAACAAGTGAGAATATGATAGTGAAAATTACCGTTTATAGTGAAGTGTAATAGTGAAAATTAATGTTTACAGTGAAGTTTAATTAAACAAGTCATGGATTTGCTATTTCTATTTGACAAGGCATTGGAAAACATTGAGATAAAAGAAGAAATTGCTGATACTCAGGAATTTTTCCCTTTGTCTCAATTTTTTCCCTGCTATATTGTACCCAATTTCTTTAGTAACAAGCGAGAATATGATAGTGAAAAAAAAACGTTAATAGTGAAGTTCAATTAAACAAGTCATGGATTTGCCATTTCTATTTGACAAGGCATTGGAAAACATTGAGATAAAAGAAGAAATTGCTGATATTCAGGAATTTTTCCTTTTGTCTCAATCTTTTCCCTGCCATATTGTACCCAATTTCTTTAGTAACAAGTGAGAATATGATAGTGAAAAGTAACATTTATAGTGAAGTTTAATTAAACAAGTCATGGATTTGCTATTTCTATTTGACAAGGCATTGGAAAACATTGAGATAAAAGAAGAAATTGCTGATATTCAGGAATTTTTCCTTTTGTCTCAATTTTTTCCCTGCTATATTGTACACAAATTCTTTAGTAAGAAGTGAGAATATGATAGTGAAAATTACCGTTTATGGTGAAGTTTAATTAAACAAGACGTGGATTTACTGTTTCTATTTGACAAGGGGTTGGAAAACATTGAGATAAAAGAAGAAATTGCTGATATTCAGGAATTTTTCCTTTTGTCTCAATCTTTAGTAAGAAGTGAGAATATGATAGTGAAAATTACCGTTTATGGTGAAGTTTAATTAAACAAGACGGGGATTTACTGTTTCTATTTGACAAGGGGTTGGAAAACATTGAGATAAAAGAAGAAATTGCTGATATTCAGGAATTTTTCCTTTTGTCTCAATTTTTTCCCTGCTATATTGTACACAAATTCTTTAGTAACAAGTGAGAATATGGTAGTGAAAAGTAACATTTATAGTTAAGTTTAATTAAGCAAGACATGGATTTGCCATTTCTATTTGACAAGGCATTGGAAAACATTGAGATAAAAGAAGGAATTGCTGATATTCAGGAATTTTTCCTTTTGTCTCAATTTTTTCCCTGCTATATATTGTACCCAATTTCTTTAGTAACAAGTGAGAATATGATAGTAAAAAAGTAACTTTTATAGTGAAGTTTAATTAAGCAAGACATGGATTTGCCATTTCTATTTGACAAGGCATTGGAAAACATTGAGATAAAAGAAGAAATTGCTGATATTCAGGAATTTTTCCTTTTGTCTCAATCTTTTCGCTGCTATATTGTACACAAATTCTTTAGTAAGAAGTGAGAATATGATAGTGAAAATTAACGTTTATAGTGAAGTGTAATTAAATAAGACCTGAATTTACTATTTCTATTTGACAAGGGATTGGAAAACATTGAGATAAAAGAAGAAATTGCTGATATTCAGGAATTTTTCCTTTTGTCTCAATCTTTTCCCTGCTATATTGTACAAAAATCCTTTAGTAAGAAGTGAGAATATGATAGTGAAAATTAACGTTTATAGTGAAGTTTAATTAAATAAGACCTTTACTATTTCTATTTGACAAGGGATTGGAAAACATTGAGATAAAAGAAGAAATTGCTGATATTGTACACAAATGATAGTGAAAATGAGTGTTTGACCACATTGTTGAGGATTTCACAAATCAAACAGATCAAAATTTTTAATGCCACTTAGCCTTTGCACCAATATTTTTTAACAGGAACAAACCCTTTCGGAATGTTCAGAATTGTGCGCATTTTTCTGAGTTTTTTTTTAAAATATAATTCAGTCCAAATTAACCCTTTCACTGCCATAGGCGACTTTTGTCGACAAATTTATGGGGACGAGTACCAACAACATAAAAAAAAAAAAAAAATATTTCATAAATTACCTTTAAATTTTGGTCACATATAGGTGCTTCATTTGTCTGTATGTGCTGAAAATTTGAAAGGAATCCATCAAAAGAGTCAAAAGTTATGCATGTTTTTGTGAACAGGGTATCGAAATTTCTTCGAATTAATTCAGCGGTGAGAAACACGTCCCAAAAAAATATTTGGCAGTGAAAGGGTTAAGGAGGTTTCGTAAAGTATAATCAATTTAAAAATCTGCCATTTGGTGTGCAGTGCAATCAAATTTAAAAATTTAAAATTTAAGAATTGGATGCAATAAAACCTTTGCAACACTATTTAATAGGAAAGAACAATATCAAATTTTTGCAATAGGGAACAATTTCATCCACTTAACCTTGACGTAATTTCGGACAAACTATAGTATTTCTTAGGGTGTTATAAAATCTTGTAACTACAGTACTGGGAATTTTAATCAGAAACTAGTCTTGCAAACAGTGAAAATGATAATGTAATAAGGAACGATTTTATCCAGTTAATCGTGACGTAATTTCGGACAAACAATAGTATTTCGTGGGTGTTGTCATAAAATCTCGTAACTATGATTTGATTCCAGCCGTAGTTATGAGATTTTATAACAAAACCGACAGTTTATAAAAACATAATGGTAAATCTAATCTATTTTTAGCACAAAATTCATTGCTATTCATTGGCATCCAAGTTAATTTTACAAATTGTTGAAAATCACAAATTATCTATGCATGTGGTATTCTGTAGAGCTAACCTTTGTCTTTGAGCAAGCCTCGGATTTCACCAAGTTTTACTTAAACTCTTTCCAAAATGACAATATTTTATGAACTTTGTAACAGCACCTCATGGTTTATCAATATATAACGGTAAATCCAGTCTATTTTTAGCATACAGTTCATTGCAATTTAGAAGTCAGGGTTCTCCCCAGAATAATTTGAAGCCGTAGTGGCAAATTATAACTTAATTGGTAAATCTTGAAATGCAATGTGTTCATGGAAATAATTGAGAATAAAAACAGAATGGGAAAAGAAGAAATTGCTCAACTTGAGCAATTTCTTCTTTTCCCATTTTTGTTTTTATACAGAATTATTACATTTTATCTTATATGGATGCATTATTGAACACTTTTTGACATGAAAAGTCTACAAATCCCCCTTTTTTGTGACCTTTTTGAAGGAATTAAGCTGTAGGGGTACTTTTGAAGCTGTAATAGCATTACACTAATTCACATGAAGCTGTAGTGGGGCCGATACAGCTTATTAGGCTGGGGAGAACACTGGAAGTTTTTGAATTACCGTGTCTGCATCATGCTACTGTAAGTGTAAGTGTGTTCTTCACATAATTTGGCATTGGTGATGAGTAGTTTTAGATGGACGGGTTGATTTGGCTTTGGTGATGATTTGTTTTAGATGGACGGGTTGATTTGCCATTGGTGATGATTTGTTTTAGATGGACGGGTTGATTTGGCATTGGTGATGATAGATGGATGCGTTGATTTGGCTTTGGTGATGATTCGTTTTAGATGGACAGGTTGATTTGGCATTCGTGATGAGTTGTTTTAGATGGATGCGTTGATTTGGCAGTCGTGACGAGTTGTTTTAGATGGACGGGTTGATTGGACTTTGGTGATCAGTTGTTTTAGATGGACAGGTTGATTTGGCTTTGGTGATGAGTTGTTTTAGATGGATGCGTTGATTGGGCTTTGGTGATGAGTTGTTTTAGATTGACGTGTTAATTTGGCTGTGGTGATGAGTCGTTTTAGATGGATGCGTTGATTTGGCTTTGGTGATGATTCATTTTAGATGGACGGATTGATTTGGCATTGGTGATGAGTCGTTTTAGATGGACGGGTTGATTTGGCTTTGGTGATGATTCGTTTTAGATGGACGGGTTGATTTGGCTTTGGTGATGTTTTTTTTTAGATGGACGGGTTAATTGGGCTTTGGTGATGATTCGTTTTAGATGGACGAATTGATTTGGCATTGGTGATGATTTGTTTTAGATGGATGCGTCGATTTGGCATTGGTGATGATTCGTTTTAGATGGACGGGTTGATTTGGCTTTGGTGATGAGTCGTTTTAGATAGATTGGTTGATTTGGCTGTGGTGACGAGTCGTTTTAGATGGACTGGTTGATTTGGCTTTGATTACTCGTTTAGATGGGTTGATTTGGCTGTGGTGATGAGTCGTTTTAGATGGACTGGTTGATTTCGCTTTCTTTTGTTTCTCTGTTCAGTGTTGATTTTGCGTAGTAGTTGGGAGTATACTGCAGGGTTTCTTGGGTTGTATGTTTTTATGTATGCTATGCTTAACCCTTTCCCAAACAACAACGCTTTAGGGTAATCCACTTCAAAAACTGCCACAAATGACAAAATGGAAGTTAGGAAAGAAAGAATTTGTGTAAAATATGGCTCAGAAATTATTGAGACAAAAGGAGAAACTGCTGGTTATCAGCAGTTTCTTCTTTTGTTTCAATATTTACCCAAGCCTTTTCTATTAGGGACGTCAAAACCAAGTCTTGTTTTGGAAAGGGTTAATTTCATGATTCTCTTGTCCATTTTGAGGAGGTAATTGTACTTTCTATTACGAAAGCTCAGCTCGATTACATGGGATATTATGGTATTCAAACCAATGCTGAATGATGCAAAAATCACGCCTACAGTAACATGATGCAGATAGGGAATTTGTGCTCTGTGTAAAAACTTTATCGAAGGAAAGAATTTTCTTTGAACATTAAACATATAGGGAAAAGATTCTATTCATTGGCATGTTTCTCCTTTTCCAAAAACAATTCAAGCAAATTAAACTGAGAAGGTAATCAATCATGAATACTTGTCTTTGAACTTTTTTGTTCTGAAATCTAAAATTAAAAATAAGAACACAAAAAAACATAAATATGCTATGTATATGCTATGAATGAATAATTAAATTACCTGTTATGTATAAATAAACGAAGGAATCAATTAATCAGTTAATAGATGAATCAATCCACCAGATAAAAAGCCAATCGAAAAGTTAACCAAGAAATTCTTTATCAATAAATTGACATGTTAATCGACCAAGCAATTAAGAAATCCATCAACTAATGAATTAATCGATTAGTGGTCAATCAATTACAATGAGTTATTACATGATATCACATTAGAGCAATTAGGTTAGTAATTAAACAACCAAATAATTAAAACATGAATCAATTAACCCATTATCACATAGTGATACTTTTTGACTCCATACAAGATAATGACTTTGGAAAACATTGTGGAAAATGAAGAAAATGCTTGTGACCAAAGACGAAAAACTAAATTTAATTCAATTCCAATTGTCATCAGCAACATCTTTGAATTTGGACTACCCCAAAATTTTGCCGTTTGGGAATGGGTTAATTAGTCAAACAACCAACCAACAAGGGATAAAATCATATTTAACATACATAGTTCAAGGGTTTTCAAATTTCTTCATTCTAAATATGGGCAAGTTTTAAAAAATGTGACCATTCACAGGAATTACTACAATAAGCACTTCTTGTGCATCATTATCTTAAATTTACCCTTTCATCTTATCTTCACTGGTGTAGAATGTAGAGGCTTTTATACAATAACCCTCTGAATCTGATGTCAGGTCAGTGACACTTTTATTTTTTTAAAATGTGTTCTCATTTTTTTAGCTCCACTGGCCGACAGGCCAGAGGGCTTTTGTCATGGCGCTGTGTCTGTTGTGCGTCCGTCCGTAAACTTTTCCTTTAAAAATCTTCTTCTCAAAAACTACCAGCTGGATTTCAACCAAACTTCACAGGAATGATCCTTGGGTGACCCTCTCTGATTCCTTCAAAGAATTCTGATTGAAGTAATAAGTCTGGAGTTATCTGCCCTTGAATGTCAAAAATGGCCGTTTTTACTTTATTTTCACTCTAGCAACTACAAATATTGACCTATCAAGACAAAACTTGGACAGAATGATGATGACTATAAGATCTTGCCTGGGTATAATTTTCAGCCTGATCTGAATTTTACATCATGAGTTATGTGCCCTTGAAATTGACAAAATTGCCATTTTCGGCTTTATTTTCACTTCAGCGACTACAAATATTAACCAATCAACACAAAATTTGGACAGAATGTCTGGTCTAAATAATATGGCTTGTTCGGTATCAAGTGTGTTTGTGCCTGCTTTGTCATTACACATTATGTTTATTTTATTCTGTTTCATTAGTGTTTTTAACTGATCAAAATCAATACTGCTTTAATGTAAAATAGTTCTTTGATAATCCATTTCAAACTCTCGAATATAAAATTAATCATTTGTCACAACAATAATATAAGAGATAGGTCTAAATGATATGACTTGTTCGGTATCAAGTGTGTTTGTGCCTGCTTTAATGTCATTACACATTATGTTTACAGGCCAAACCACTAATTGCTTGAATAAGATGTATTATTTCATTCCGTTTCATTAGTGTTTTTAACTGATCAAAATCAATATAATAGATTCACTATTAAACGAGAATAATTTCAGTTGTTTTGATAAAGCAGTTCAACTGTAATTATTCTCGTTTAATAGTGAATCTATTATACTGCTTTAATGTAAAATAATTCTTTGATAATCCATTTCAAACTCTCGAATATAAAATTAATCATTTGTCACAACAATAATGAGATAGGTCTAAATAATATGGGATGTTCGGTATCAAGTGTGTTTGTGCCTGCTTTAATGTCATTACACATTATATTTACAGGCCAAACCACTAGTTGCTTGAATAAGATGTATTATTTCATTCCGTTTCATTAGTGTTTTTAACTTCATCAAAATCAATACTGCTTTAATGTAAAATAATTCTTTGATAATCCATTTCAAACTCTCGAATATAAAATTAATCATTTGTCACAACAATAATATAAGAGATAGGTCTAAATAATATGACTTGTTCGGTATCAAGTGTGTTTGTGCCTGCTTTAATGTCATTACACATTATGTTTACAGGCCAAACCACTAGTTGCTTGAATAAGATGTATTATTTCATTCCGTTTCATTAGTGTTTTTAACTTCATCAAAATCAATACTGCTTTAATGTAAAATAGTTCTTTGATAATCCATTTCAAACTCTCGAATATAAAATTAATCATTTGTCACAACAATAATATAAGAGATAGGTCTAAATAATATGACTTGTTCGGTATCAAGTGTGTTTGTGCCTGCTTTAATGTCATTACACATTATGAACAACTAATTGCTTGAAAAAGATGTATTATTTCATTCCGTTTCATTAGTGTTTTTAACTTCATCAAAATCAATACTGCTTTAATGTAAAATAGTTCTTTGATAATCCATTTCAAACTCTCGAATATAAAATTAATCATTTGTCACAACAATAATATAAGAGATAGGTCTAAATAATATGACTTGTTCGGTATCAAGTGTGTTTGTGCCTGCTTTAATGTCATTACACATTATGTTTACAGGCCAAACCACTAATTGCTTGAATAAGATGTATTATTTCATTCCGTTTCATTAGTGTTTTTAACTTCATCAAAATCAATACTGCTTTAATGTAAAATAGTTCTTTGATAATCCATTTCAAACTCTCGAATATAAAATTAATCATTTGTCACAACAATAATATAAGAGATAGGTCTAAATAATATGGCTTGTTCGGTATCAAGTGTGTTTGTGCCTGCTTTAATGTCATTACACATTATGTTTACAGGCCAAACCACTAATTGCTTGAATAAGATGTATTATTTCATTCTGTTTCATTAGTGTTTTTAACTGATCAAAATCAATACTGCTTTAATGTAAAATAGTTCTTTGATAATCCATTTCAAACTCTCGAATATAAAATTAATCATATGTCACAACAATAATATAAGAGATAGGTCTACTTAAAATAATATGGCTTGTTCGGTATCAAGTGTGTTTGTGCCTGCTTTAATGTCATTACACATTATGTTTACAGGCAAACCACTAATTGCTTGAATAAGATGTATTATTTCATTCGGTTTCATTAGTGTTTTTAACTGATCAAAATCAATATAATAGATTCACTATTAAACGAGAATAATTTCAGTTGTTTTGATAAAGCAGTTCAACTGTAATTATTCTCGTTTAATAGTGAATCTATTATACTGCTTTAATGTAAAATAATTCTTTGATAATCCATTTCAAACTCTCGAATATAAAATTAATCATTTGTCACAACAATAATATGAGATAGGTCTAAATAATATGGCTTGTTCGGTATCAAGTGTGTTTGTGCCTGCTTTAATGTCATTACACATTATGTTTACAGGCCAAACCACTAGTTGCTTGAATAAGATGTATTATTTCATTCCGTTTCATTAGTGTTTTTAACTTCATCAAAATCAATACTGCTTTAATGTAAAATAGTTCTTTGATAATCCATTTCAAACTCTCGAATATAAAATTAATCATTTGTCACAACAATAATATAAGAGATAGGTCTAAATAATATGACTTGTTCGGTATCGAGTGTGTTTGTGCCTGCTTTAATGTCATTACACATTATGTTTACAGGCCAAACCACTAATTGCTTGAATAAGATGTATTATTTCATTCCGTTTCATTAGTGTTTTTAACTTCATCAAAATCAATACTGCTTTAATGTAAAATAGTTCTTTGATAATCCATTTCAAACTCTCGAATATAAAATTAATCATTTGTCACAACAATAATATGAGATAGGTCTAAATAATATGACTTGTTCGGTATCAAGTGTGTTTGTGCCTGCTTTAATGTCATTACACATTATGAACCACTAATTGCTTGAATAAGATGTATTATTTCATTCCGTTTCATTAGTGTTTTTAACTTCATCAAAATCAATACTGCTTTAATGTAAAATAGTTCTTTGATAATCCATTTCAAACTCTCGAATATAAAATTAATCATTTGTCACAACAATAATATAAGAGATAGGTCTAAATAATATGACTTGTTCGGTATCAAGTGTGTTTGTGCCTGCTTTAATGTCATTACACATTATGTTTACAGGCCAAACCACTAATTGCTTGAATAAGATGTATTATTTCATTCCGTTTCATTAGTGTTTTTAACTGATCAAAATCAATACTGCTTTAATGTAAAATAGTTCTTTGATAATCCATTTCAAACTCTCGAATATAAAATTAATCATATGTCACAACAATAATATAAGAGATAGGTCTACTTAAAATAATATGGCTTGTTCGGTATCAAGTGTGTTTGTGCCTGCTTTAATGTCATTACACATTATGTTTACAGGCCAAACCACTAATTGCTTGAATAAGATGTATTATTTCATTCTGTTTCATTAGTGTTTTTAACTGATCAAAATCAATACTGCTTTAATGTAAATTAGTTCTTTGATAATCCATTTCAAACTCTCAAATATAAAATTAATCATTTGTCACAACAATAATATAAGAGATAGGTCTAAATAATATGGCTTGTTCGGTATCAAGTGTGTTTGTGCCTGCTTTAATGTCATTACACATTATGTTTACAGGCTAAACCACAAGTTGATTGAATAAGATGTATTATTTCATTCTGTTTCATTAGTGTTTTTAACTGATCAAAATAAGTTGTATAAGAGATAGGTCTACTTAAAATAATATGGCTTGTTCGGTATCAAGTGTGTTTGTGCCTGCTTTAATGTCATTACACATTATGTTTACAGGCCAAACCACTAATTGCTTGAATAAGATGTATTATTTCATTCTGTTTCATTAGTGTTTTTAACTGATCAAAATCAATACTGCTTTAATGTAAAATAGTTCTTTGATAATCCATTTCAAACTCTCAAATATAAAATTAATCATTTGTCACAACAATAATATAAGAGATAGGTCTAAATAATATGGCTTGTTCGGTATCAAGTGTGTTTGTGCCTGCTTTAATGTCATTACACATTATGTTTACAGGCTAAACCACAAGTTGCTTGAATAAGATGTATTATTTCATTCTGTTTCATTAGTGTTTTTAACTGATCAAAATAAGTTGTATAAGAGATAGGTCTACTTAAAATAATATGGCTTGTTCGGTATCAAGTGTGTTTGTGCCTGCTTTAATGTCATTACACATTATGTTTACAGGCCAAACCACTAATTGCTTGAATAAGATGTATTATTTCATTCTGTTTCATTAGTGTTTTTAACTGATCAAAATCAATACTGCTTTAATGTAAAATAGTTCTTTGATAATCCATTTCATAATCCATTTCAAACTCTCGAATATAAAATTAATCATTTGTCACAACAATAATATAAGAGATAGGTCTAAATAATATGGCTTGTTCGGTATCAAGTGTGTTTGTGCCTGCTTTAATGTCATTACACATTATGTTTACAGGCCAAACCACTAGTATCATGGTGACTATAAGATCTTGGGTGTAATTTTCAGCTAGATCTGAATCTTACATCATGAGTTATATGCCCTTGAAATTGACAAAATTGCCATTTTCGGCATCATTTTGACTTTGGTTTCGCTCTAGCAACTACAAATATTGACTAATCAAGACAAACTTGTACAGAATGTTGGTGACTATAAGATCTTACCTTGGTATATCTTTCAGCTTGATCTGAATTTTACATCATGAGTTACATGCCCTTGAAATTGACAAAATTGCCATTTTCGGCTCTATTTCGACTTTATTCTCACTCTAGCAACTACATACATCGACTATAGAAGACAAAACTTGTACAGAATGTTGGTGACCATAAGATCTTGCATTGGTGTAATTTTCAGCTTGATTTGAATTTTACATCATGAGTCATGTGCCCTTGAAATTAACAAAATTGCCATTTTTGGCTCTATTTTGACTTTGTTTTCACTCTTGCAACCACAAATATTGACTTATCAAGACAAAACTTGTACAGAATGTTGGTTACTTTAAGATTTTGCCTTGGTATAATTTTCAGCTTGATCTGAACTTTATGTCATGAGTAACGTGCCTTTGAAATTGACAAAATTGCCATTTTCGGCTTTATTTTCACTTTTACAACCATTAGTATTAATTAATACAATTACTTTCACAGAATTTTACTGACCATAATTTTATTATGATAAGATCTTACTTGCTTGAAATTTTCAGCTTGCTTGTTTGTGCAGCCTGAACCTTTGATATTGCATTCAACAAGACAATCAGGCTTGTGGAGCGCTTCCAGGCTGCCAGGGCTGTCTAGTTGTCTATTCAGCTAGAAATCTACCACTCACTTTTTTAGCTTGACTTTTCGAAGGAAATGAGAGCTTATACTGTCACCCACGCGTTGGCGTCGGCTTTGGCGTTGGCGTTGCAACAAAGGTTAAAGTTTATTCAAACATCAATGACTTCCATACTATCAAAGGGATTCAACCCAAACTTGGAATACTTATTCACCATCACACCCTCTACCTTACTACCAGGGCCCATGACCCTGGCTCCACTATATTTGGAGTTATGCCCCCTTTATACTAAGCAACTTAGAAAGTCGAGCGCGCTGTCTTCGGACAGCTCTTAATTGTTTTAGGAATGCATCAACCATGTTGGCATTCTGCACTCTATTTAGTGATTTGTGGATTACAATTTCTCATATTGTACAATATATATGCTGTCCGGAGTAAAACGCTTTTTGTTGTAATTACACAAGATTGCGCACACAATTTTAGCTAAAAATTCTTGAACATGACTAAGAAATATAATTTTGGTCCTGCTTCACCATATAGAATAGTTTTTAGCCTAGTCTTGATTAAGAAATCCGGATGATATTCTGTAAAAATAGCTGTTAAGTTTAACATTTTAATGTCACACTTTGGTCACATTTTTTTTAAACTTGCCCATATCAAACATTTGGGTGGGGGGTGGGTGGGCCATGATTTGGGCGCCTCCTCGTGGTGTGGCCTGGATGCAGATCGATTGTCTGTATTTATGAGCAAGAAAAAAGGGCAATCTCTTAAGACTTCATCTTACTTGAAATCATCTTTGTTATTTTATAAATCAATTTTATTTTATTTTTGTGGATCTAGTTGAAATGAAAAGACTTATCGATCTGTAACTAAACGCCCTGTAAACTTTAAATCAAAATTTATTTATTTTTATGCTCCCGTATCGAGGTCAGGGGCATATTGTTTTACTCATGTCCGTCTTTGTCTATCTGTCTGTCTGTCTGTCCGAAAACTTAACATTGGCCTTTTCTCCAAAAGTATGTGACATACAAAGCTCAAATTTGTTATGCAACATTCTTTCAACAATTGCTATCTGTTCCATGCATTATGATCTTCCTAAAGGTCATCTGTTAACCCTTATCAACCCTTTACTCTAAGGAAACTTAATATTTTACAAAATGGCCATTTCAGGGGCATTGGTCTTTCACAAACACATCTTGGTTTTTTTTAATATTCCTTCGTTTCAAGCTTAAAATGGCAAACTGATAGGTTTTAATTAGTGCAAATAAGCTTTCAAAATTCATGGGCTAGGAAACATGGGCTAAAGAATGTGTTCATACCCTCTTATCTTTTGCTTGGACCATAAACTGTTAAAATAAAAAAAATGATAAATTGAAATCCTTACATGATTAAACCTTAAAATAATCTTAATACCTGCATACAACAACTAAAATAGGAGAAAATGATGTTTGCCTTTTCTCGCAATAATTCAAATCTAATTTATAAATACAGGACTAGTTGATTTGCATTTAGTGTTTAACAAGAACTTGTTTTGATGTCCAAAAATCTGGTCCTCTTGCATCAATTAACCCTTTCCCACACATTGACGCTTTTGGACGCCCCATAAAATAAAGGCTTTGGAAAACATTGTGGAAAATAAAGAAATTGCTTTTGACAAGCAATTTCTTCATTTTCCACAATGTTTTCTACCAAGAAAGACCAAAAAATTTAGGCTGAAATTTTGTCGTTTGGTAATGAGTTAAGCCTTTCATAACTAAACATGATTTTTGGTGTCTCTCCGCATCAGTTTGTCATCTACAGCTTCTTTTAACCCTTTCCCAAACGACAAAATTTTAGGGCGGTCCAAATTGAAAGATCCTGCAGACGATAAAGTCAAGTGAATGGAATTTTTAATTGTTAGGTCTTTTTGGATGGAAAACATTGTGGGAAATGAAGAAATTGCTTGTCATGAGCAATTTCTTCATTTTTCATGATGTTTTCCAAGACCATAATTTTGTGGGGAGTCGAAAAGTCATTGTGTGGTAATGGGTTAAATGGACAGCAGTCTTTGGAGTTTGGGACTTTAGGCAGATTAAAGCTTATGAAAGGGTTAAACCAATTATAAATCTGCCTGCATACTAATTAGGTGCCAAAATCTAAAATCTTATACTCAAACAACATATAGGGAATAACCCTTTTCCAAACAAGTCATGGTTTTGATGTCCAAATCCTGTATTTGCTACATTCATAAATATTATCTGCAACAGCTAGCTTTCAAATTAGTCTGCTATAGTACTTTGTAGTTTGGGAAAGGGTCAGTTATCAATTACAAGGAGCTAATTATACCATAAAACATATAGGGAAAAGGAGAAAATGTTGTTTGCTGGTATTCTCTGCTTTTTTCACAATAATTTAAAAATCATTAGGGT